>SJYV01005175.1:245158-362605 GCA_006410875.1 Neotragus pygmaeus | reverse complement strand
ATATTGTCACCCTGCTTATTTAACTTCTATGCAGAGTACATCATGAGAAATGCTGGGCTGGAAGAAGCACAAGCTGGAATCAAGATTGCCACAAGAAATATCAATCACCTCAGATATGCAGATGACACCACCCTTATGGCAGAAAGTGAAGAGGAACTAAAAGGCCTCTTGATGAAAGTGAAAGAGGAGAGTGAAAAAGTTGGCTTAAAGCTCAACATTCAGAAAACAAAGATCATGGCATCTGGTCCCATCACTTCATGGGAAATAGATGGGGAAACAGTGTTAGACTTTATTTTGGGGGGCTCCAAATCACTGCAGATGGTAACTGCAGCCATGAAATTAAAAGACGCTTACTCCCTGGAAGGAAAGTTATAGCCAACCTAGATGGCATATTCAAAAGCACAGACATTACTTTGCCAACAAAGGTCCATCTAGTCAAGGCTATGGTTTTTCCAGTAGTCATGTATGGATGTGAGGGTTGGACTATGAAGAAAGCTTAGCACCAAAGAACTGATGCTTTTGAACTGTGGTGTTGGAGAAGATTTTCGAGAGTCCCTTGGACTGCAAGGAGATCCAACCAGTCTATTCTAAAGGAGATAAGTCCTGGGTGTTCCTTTGGAAAGAATTCCTTTGGAAGCAATGATGCTAAAGCTGAAACTCCAGTACTTTGGCCATGTCATGTGAAGAGTTGACTCATTGGAAAAGACTCTGATGCTGGGAGGGATTGCAGGAGGAAAAGGGGATGTCAGAGGATGAGATGGCTGGATGGCATCACCGACTCGATGGACGTGAGTCTGAGTGAACTCTGGGAGTTGGTGATAGACAGGGAGGCCTGGCGTTTTGCAATTCATGAGATCGCAAAGAGTCAGACACGACTGAGCGACTGACCTGAAATGAACAATATTAAAGGAATTTATAATTAACTATGAGTCATTTTGTCTCAATAGGTCAATAAAACAGTTCTTAGTGTCCATTTGCTGCTAAGTCACTTCAGTAGTGTCCGACTCTGTGAAACCCCATAGACGTCAGCCCACCTCCCTGACATTCTCCAGGCAAGAACACTGGAGTGGGTTGTCCTTTCCTTCTCCAATGCATGAAAGTGAAAAGTGAAAAGTGAAGTCACTCAGTTGTGTCCAACTCTTAGTGACCCCATGGACCACAGCCTACCAGACTCCTCCATCCATGGGATTTTCCAGGCAAGCGTACTGGAATGGGATGCCATTACCTTCTCCATAGTGTCTGTTTAGATGCCTTAAATAATAGGAAAATGACCGGTTACATTTCAGGAAAAGCTAATAGGTTTTTCCATCAATTAAATCCTGAGTTCAGTTGAAAATGGAAGTGGAGGAAAAGTGTTGTTTAGTCACTCAGTTATGTACAACTCTTTGCGACCCCATGAACTGTAGCAAGCCAGGCTTCCCTGTCCTTCACTATCTCCCAGAGTTTGCTCGAACTCAAGTCTATTGCGTCAATGATGCCATCCCACCATCTCATCCTCTGTTGTCCCCTTCTCCTCCTGTCCTCAGTCTTTCTCAGCTCAGGGGCTTTTCCAGAGTCAGCTGTTCACATCAGGTGGCCAAAGCATTGGAGCTTCAGTATCAGGCCTTCTAATGAGTATTCAAGGTTGATTTACTTTAGGATTGACTGGTTTGATCTCCTTGCTAACCAAGGGACTCTCAAGAGTCTTCCAGCACCACTGTTTGATAGCATCAATTCTTTGGCACTTGGCCTTCTTAATGGGTCCAGCTCTCACATCTGAACATGACTACTGGTAAAACCATAGCTTTGACTAGGGGGACCTTTGGTGGCAAAGTAATATGTCTGCATTTTAATATGCTGTCTAGGTTTGTCATAGCTTTTNATCAATTCTTTGGCACTTGGCCTTCTTAATGGGTCCAGCTCTCACATCTGAACATGACTACTGGTAAAACCATAGCTTTGACTAGGGGGACCTTTGGTGGCAAAGTAATATGTCTGCATTTTAATATGCTGTCTAGGTTTGTCATAGCTTTTCTTCCAAGGAGCAAGTGTTACTGTCAAGGCTGCAGTCACCTGCTGCAGTGATTTTGGAGCTCAAGAAAATAGTCTGTCACTGTTTCCATTTTGTCCCCATCTATTTCACCATGAAGTGATGGGACCAGATGCCATGATCTTGTTTTCTGAATGTTGAGTTTTAAGCCAGGTTTTTTTCACTCTCCTCCTTCATCAAGAGGCTCTTTAGGTTCACTTTGGTTTCTGCCATTAGAGTGGTGTCATCCGCATATCTGAGGTTATTGATATTTCTCCCAGCAATCTTAATTCTAGCTTGTCATTCATCCAGCCTAGCATTTTGCATGATGTGCTGTGATGTAAGTTAAATAAGCAAGGTGACGATATACAGCCTTGATGTACTCCTTTCACAATTTTAAACCAGTCAGTTTTTCCATGCTGGGTTTTTCCTGTTGCTTCTTGACCTGCATACAGATTTCTCAGGAGGCAAGTAAGGTGGTTTGGTATTCCCATCTTTTAAGAATTTTCCACAATTATTTGTGATCCACAGCCAAAGGCTTTAGTGTAGTCAATGAAGCAGAAGTAGACGTTTTGCTGGAATTCCCTTGCTTTATGTATGATCCAACAGATGTTGGCAATTTGATCTTTGGTTCCTCTACCTTTTCTAAATCCAGCTTGTACACCTGGAAGTTCTTGGTTTATGCACTGTTGAAGCCTAGATTAAAGCATTTTGGGAACTACCTTGCTAGAATGTGAAATGAGTGCAATTTTGTGGTAGTTTGAACATTCTCTGGCATTGCCCTTCTTTGGGATTGGAATGGAAACCAACCTTTTCCAGTGGAGAAGGATGTCCCTCCACAAACAGAAGCACAGGCTTATATAGCTTTGGCTGCTAATGTGAAGTTGATGAAACTCTGGCAGGATGTGACATGGATCAAAGAATAAAATTATCTAGTTTGAGATCTTGCTACCTGGTTAATTCCTTCAGAATNGCAAAGTAATGTCTCTGCTTTTGAATATACTATCTAGTTTGGTCATAACTTTTTTTCCAAGGAGTAAGCGTCTTCTAATTTCATGGCCGCAGTCACCATCTGCAGTGATTTTGGAGCCCAAAAATATAAAGTCTGACACTGTTTCCACTGTTTCCCCATCTATTTCCCATGAAGTGATGGGACTGGATGCCATGATCTTCGTTTTCTGAATGTTGAGCTTTAAGCCAACTTTTTCACTCTCCTCTTTTACTTTCATCAAGAGGCTTTTTAGCTCCTCTTCACTTTCTGCCATAAGGGTGGAGTAATTAAAACACCAGAAGGTCAGGGTCAATGACTGTAACATTTTTACACCTTTGTTTTTTCAGGGATTAATCCTCAGTGATTAGTGTGGTTCTTAACAATATTTATTGGTCACTATTTGTTAAATGATTAGAAGGGAATCCCAGATATATTTCAGTCATTCTTTAGTCAGTGTTAAATTGCTTTCCTAATTTTCATTTGTAAATTTTATTAATTTGAACTTCAGTGATACTTTCCTTTTTATATCAAATAGAACATTAGTAATGAACTTGATTGTTTTTGATAGAAAAATACATATTCTAATTTTTTATTGCTGTGGTCTTTATATTTTAAATAAGAACTATAAAATCAGAGAGATGATCAATTAATGCATTAAGAAAATGAATAATAAATTCATGTCTTATTCATTCACATTAATAGACCTTTTCATGAAATATCTGCTCTGTTACTCAGGTCTACACTTTCTCCATCTTATTTGTATTTAGTGAATTAATTAAAAATCTACACTGTTGATCTAACCTTCCCTAGATCCCTAACATAGCACTTCCTTATCTCCTTTGGTACCCACAGCACATTGTATATGTCCTAGTTATATATACCCACTCTGCTATACATATTGCATCTCTCTGTCATGAAAGGAAAATCTTTATCATCATTTAAGGAGTCATTGGTTTTAATTCATTTCAGCAACTAAGAATTTTTCAGCATGTACAACGTGACAGGTATTATGCTAACAGGACTGTAAAGATACATGATCACCCATTAAGGACACTCTTAGGCTACAAGATATGCTTGTAGCATACATATATGCTACAAGTATATATGTAATTCCCAGAATACTTTGCTTATGGTTAGCTTTCATTTCAGACTGAAACANACAGGTATTATGCTAACAGGACTGTAAAGATACATGATCACCCATTAAGGACACTCTTAGGCTACAAGTTATGCTTGTAGCATACATATATGCTACAAGTATATATGTAATTCCCAGAATACTTTGCTTATGGTTAGCTTTCATTTCAGACTGAAACACTTTTTAAAATTTTGCCTTCAAATTCTTAGTTCTTTAACAAGTTTCTTTTATTTTTATTTTATGTTTGGCCTTCCAGAAAGTTTTTTTTTAATATAAATTTATTCATTTTATTCAACTAGAATTTTGAAAAGAAAAGAGCCAAGGGGCAGCTATTACTTCTTTAGATAAATCATCCTTTTGAAAAGTAATTATATCCTCACACTTCCATGTCATATCAAGGTAATGATAATAATTCTCTAACCAATACCTTGTCTAAAGTGTTCCCTCTTCCAGTCTGTTTTTTATGATGCTTGTCAGATTAACATTAAAATTTGGCTAAAGCCATTGACATTTTTTTTGTTAAAAAAGCCAGCCCAGTGTTCCTTTTTTGTGGAATGCTGTACCTTAAGTTTTTACTTTAGAAATTCTAGCTTTATTCCAACTCCTCAGTGCTCCTTCCCGAAGGAGACCTCTCCCTGAGACCCTGTGGCCTGAAGAATCTTTTAGAGCAACTGTTTTGCACACTGCATATATTCTCACATATTGTTTTATTCTCCTTGTTATAGCTTGTGATGTAGGCTGAATTTCTGTTGAGATCCACATTGTGATGAATTTCTCTGTATACAAAAGGTAAAGAACCTCCAAAAAACTGATATTCTCAAGAAAAAGTCATTGCTATCATTAATAATGATAGAAGTGGTCTAGAAAGATTTAGCACTTTTATGATATTAAAATACACAGTTCCTAAACATTTAATTTAATCTCATCCATCTTTATGTCTTAAATTTTAAGATGAGAAAAAGATGTATGTTTTAATTTTATAAAATATGATTCTACTTGCATGTAATAATTAGGACAAAGAAGAATTAAATTGTGAAAACGCTGATCAATAATACTTCAGACAATAAAGACATGAAACAAATTATATCATGGGTGCTTCAAAATAGCGATATAATTTTTAGCTAATTGAAATGAATATGTCAAATGAAAGGAAATTAAAGACTACAATGATCATCCCCGTGCACCAGCCCCAATTGAAATGTAAAATAAAGTAAAAAAAAAAAAAAAATTATGTCTCAATACCATTCTCCCAAATCAACCAATAAATATTGTAAAACAATTAACATCCAATTAAAATAAATAAATTTATGTTAAAAAAATAAAGACTACAATGAGTAATCATTTTCATTTTTAAATTATATCCAATTAGGTGAAATTACTTCATCATAGAAAATAGTGAATATTAAAGTATAGTGCTAACAAAATCGGTTATGGGGCAATGAGCCTTATATATGTGATATTCTTATTTTTTGAAACATTAAATGGAGGAAAGTTAGCACAGNTATATCCAATTAGGTGAAATTACTTCATCATAGAAAATAGTGAATATTAAAGTATAGTGCTAACAAAATCTGTTATGGGGCAATGAGCCTTATATATGTGATATTCTTATTTTTTGAAACATTAAATGGAGGAAAGTTAGCACAGTATTTAAGATTCTAGTAGCTCAGCTGGTAAATAATCCACCTACGATGCAGGAGACGCCATTTCAATTCCAAGGTGGGAAGATCTGCTGGAAAAGAAATAGGTTCCCCTCTCCAGTATTCTTGGGCTTTCCTGTTGGCTCAGCTGGTTAAGAATCCGCTTGCAATACAGGAGACCACGATCTTTGGGATCATGGATTCCCTAAGAGTTGGACACGACCGAGGGACTTTCACTGAAGACACTTTTGGTAGATATTGCCTTGAATCTTGACCTTACCTCCTAATACATGTTTGACTGTAAGGAAGTCATATATTCTCACTGATCATCAATTCTCTCACATAGAATTTATTATAATATTTATCTCAGAAGGTTGTCATAAGATTTAAATAGTACATAGCAAAGTGCTCATTAAAGTGTCTAACACATTTTACTAATCCAGAAATTGCAAGGTATTAATATTTTCAGATATCTTGTAACCTGAAATCTTCTCCTAAAGCACTTATATCTAATAACAGGGAGGTCCAGCTCCATTATGGAGTTTGTTTTAACAATGCCCAGATTTGGAGCAACACATGAGCTGATATTAAAGGAGGTAAATGTTAAGGGAATATCTGAAACTGAATAGTAAATTTGAAGCTTAAACTTATAATGTTATTTTCAAAGAAAAATGATTATTAATATCTTCATTGATTTGTAGTTGCCATTGAGGACAGGATGTTGACTGGAATGGAACATGAGATGAGTTTCTGGGGGTATTTATAATGATTTATTTATTGATGTGGAGCCTATAATGTGTTGATCAGTTTACTAAAACAAACTGAGCTATGTATACATGTTATGTTCACTCTTATGTTTGTTATACATCAAATTTAGATTCCATTTATTTATTTTTGTAATTAATTCAACAATTTTTTATTTTACAAATATAATAAAAGCTGTCAATTGCTTATTGTATCATTGAGAAAAACAAACCAAATAATATTTCAATTTTGAGTTGAATTATTTTTTGAAATGAATATACTTGCACTGACCAAGTATGTGTTAATTAATATTGCAGCAATGTACATTTAATAGTGATGGAGTGAATTTTTAAATTAGAGACTTATGTCTAACATTAAAACTCACTGAACATTAAATTGCAGTGAGTGTACCTGAAAGTGAAAGTGAAGTCGCTCAGTCATGTCCAGCTTTTTGCGACCCCANGTACATTTAATAGTGATGGAGTGAATTTTTAAATTAGAGACTTATGTCTAACATTAAAACTCACTGAACATTAAATTGCAGTGAGTGTACCTGAAAGTGAAAGTGAAGTCGCTCAGTCATGTCCAGCTTTTTGCGACCCCGTGGACTGTAGCCTACCAGGCTCCTCAATCCATGGGATTTTCCAGGCAAGAATACTGGAGTGGGTTGCCATTTCCTTTTCCAGAGGATCTTCCCAATCCAGGGATCGAACCCTGGTCACCTGCATTGTAGACCGACACTTTACAGTTTCAGCCACCAGGGAGTATACCTAGCATCTGAGAGAATTATGAATAAGGTTATTAGCATAAAATCTAAAACCTTTGAAAAGATCACATTAAGATCAAGAACCCATTATGACAAAAAATCCACAAAAGTAAGGTGGATATATGAGTCTATAGATATAACTGATATATTTTAAATGTTATATAAATTATATTAAAGCAAATGAAAAAATATTAAAATATTTAATGTTTACAATTTTTGACTAGGTCATAATTTTCCAAAGTAGATTTTCTTTTGATAGATAGGTCTATCAAACATGGGTATTTTATTTACTTCCTTTGGTAGTTATATACCTTTTGCTTTAACTGTAACAAATTATCTCTATAAATCTATATTAAAATCATAATTTAATTTGGAGATGACTATCACATTTCTATGACACTGCAGCTTTGGCTCCCTCCCTATGAAGGCAGAATCTGAAACTTTCCTGAAGTGATAAACTTTACATCACACACACTGAGCACTCTTAAATCATAAAAACCTGAGATTATTTCTTTTCTGGCTATCAGGCATGCCCATCTTGTACAATAACTGATATCTCCCTACAACTTTTAACTGGACTATGATCTTATAATCTTTTGTACTAATATGACATCCTAACATATTATCCTAACAAATTCCTAGCAACAATAAAAACTTCATAATTTTCAGACATTTTTTTTTTTTGATCTCTTGTAAAGGGGTTCTCTTGAGTGCACAGAATTATTTAATATGCAGTACAAATTTAAAGCTAGTTCTCATAAAAAAATGAAATGCCAGCTAATGAAGTTGGTAATGAAATTTAGAGCTAACAAATCTTTATACTTTTATAATAATTTGAATTAAATGACTCATGATTTTAATATGATTTAGATATATTTATCCCTAACATGACTTATAGTCTTTGCATGATTAGTTTATTTTACCAACTAAGAAGTTCCATTAGAATATGCATAATTCATTAATTATTGCTTTAATAATTAGCAAAAAAGCTCTGAAATCATAAAAAAAAAAGAGAGGTTTATTTCTAAAACTGTCTGTTGTTTCCTGGAATACAAAATCAAGTGGGCCTTAGGAAGCATCACCATGAACAAAGCTAGTGGAAATGATGGAATTCCAGTTGACCTATTTCAAATCCTAAAAGCTGATGTTGTTAAAGCGCTGCAGTCAATACGCCAGCAAATCTGGAAAACTCAGCAGTGGCCACAGGACTGGAAAAGGTCAGTTTTCATTACAATCTCAAAGAAACGCAATGCCAAAGAATGCTCAAAGTACCACACAATTGCACTCATCTCACACGCTAGCAAGGTAATGCTCAAATTTATCCAAGACAGGCTTCAACAGTATGTGAATTGTGAGCTTCCAGTGTTCAAGCTGGATTTAGAAAAGGCAGAGGAACTAGAGATCAAATTGCCAACATCCGTTGGATTACTGAAAAAGCAAGAGAATATCAGAAAAATATNAACACAATTACTGAAATTAAAAATACTCTAGAAGGAACCAATTGCAGAGTAACTGAAGCAAAAGAACAGATAAGTGACCTGGAAGATAGTATGGTGGAAATAACTGTTGAAGAACAGAATAAAGGAAAAAGAATGAAAAAAATTGAAGATAGCCTCAGAGACCTTTGGGACAATATTAAATGCACCAACATTCAAGTTATAGGGGTTCCAGAGAAATAAGTTAAAAAGAAAGGCACTGAGAAAAATTTTGAAATTATAGTGGAAAACTTCTCCAATATGGGAAAGGAAATAGTCAAGCAAGTCCAAGAAATGCAGAGACTCTCTTACAGGAGAAATCCTAGGAGAAATACATCAAGACACATATTAATCAAGCTAACAAATGAAACTCCAAGAAAGAATATTAAGAAAAAAAAAAAAGTCAGGAAAAAGTAACAAGTGACATACAATGGAAAACCCATAAAACTGACAATGGATCTTTGAGCAGAAATTCTGCAGGCCAGAAGGGAATGGCAGGATATATTTAAAGTATTGAAAGAAAAATATCTACAACCAAGATTACTATACCCAGCAAAGATCTCATTCAAAATTGATGGAGAAATCAAAAGCTTTACAGACAAGCGAAAGTTAAGAAAATTTAGCATCACCAAATCATCCTTACAACAAATACTAAAGGTACTAACACAGTCACCAAACAAGAGAGAAAGGCAAGACCTACAAAACCAAACACAAAACAATTTTAAAAATGTCAATAGGCACATATCTATCAATATTACTTTAAATCTAAATGGATCAAATATACCAACAAAAATATATAGATTGACTGAATGGATAAAAAAACAAGACCCACCTATATGTTGCCTAAAAGATACCCACTTCATACCTCGAGACACATACAGACTGAAAGTAAAAGGATGGAAAGATATTCCTTTCAAATTGAAATCAAAAGAAACCCAGAGTGGCCATCCTATATCAGACAAAATAAACTTAAAATAAAGAATATTATAAGAGATAAAGAAGGACACTACATAATGATCAAGAAATCAGTCCAAGAAGGTGACATAATAATTGTAAATATTTATGCACCCAACATAGAGGCACCTCAATACATAAAGCAATCACTAACAGGCATAAGATGGGAAATTGACAGTAACACAATAATAGTAGGGGACTTTAACACCCCACTTACACCAATGGACAGATCATCAAAAGAGAGAATCAATAAGGAAACACAAACCTTAAATGAAACATTAGACTTAGCTGATATTATCAGGACTTTCCATCCAAATGCAGAAGAAGACACTGTCTTCTCAAGTGCACATGAAATGTTTTCCAGGATAGACCATGTCTTGGGCCACAAGTCAAGCCTCAGTAACTTCAAGAAAACTGAAACTGTATCAAGCATCTTCTCAAATCACAACACTATAAGACTAGATATCAACTAGAGGAAAAACTGAAAAAAACACAAATACAGAGATTAGACAATACATTACTAAATAATGAAGTGGTTACTGAAGAAATAAAAAGGGAAATAAAAAGATTCCTAGAAACAAATGACAATGAAAACATGATGACCCAAAACCTATGGATTTCACCAAAAGCACTTTACAAGAGGCAAGTTTATAGCAGTACAACCCTACCCAAAAAAAAACAAGAAAAGCATTGATTGGATAACCTAACTCTATATCTAAAGCAGCTGGAAAAAGAACAAAAAAATCCCTGAAGTCAGCAGAAGGAAAGATCAGAGCAGTAATAAATTAAAAAGCAATGAAGGAAACAATATCAAAGATTGATGAAATTAAAATCTGGTTGAGAAGATAAACAAAATTGACAAACCACTAGCCAGCCTCATCAAGACAAAAAAGGGATAAAAATCAAATCAACACAAGTAGAAATTAAAAGGAAGAAGTTACAACAGATAACACAGAAATACAAAGGATCATAAAAGAATATTATAAGCATCTATACATGAGCATCTAAAATGGACAACCTAGAGGAAATGGACAGATTCTTAAGTAAGTTCAACCTCCCAAGACTGAACCTGGAAGAAATAGAAATTATGAACAAGCCAATTACAAACACTGAAATTGAAACTGTGATAAAAAAATCTCCCCAAAAACAAAACCCCAGGGCCAAATGGCTTCACAAGGGAATTCTATCAAACATTTAGAGAAGAGCTAATGACTATTTTTATGAAACTCTTCTTAAAAATTGCAGAGGAAGAAACACTCCAAACTCATTCTATGAGGCCACAATCAATCCTGATACTAAAACCAGGCAAAGACAACACATACACACACAAAAAAAACTACACACTAATATCACTGATAAAAAGTTCTCAACAAAATTCTAGCAAACAGAATTCACCAATACATTAAAAAGTTCATACACCACGATCAAACTGGATTTATTCCTATGATGCAAGGATTCTTCAATATATGCAAATCAATCAATGTGACACACTGTATTAACAAATTGAAGGATCAAAATCATATGATTATCTCAAGAGATGCAGAAAGAGCCTTTGACAAAATTCAGCATCTATTTATGATAAAAGCACTTCAAAAAATGGGCATAGAAGGAACCTACCTCAACATAATAAAGGCCTTATGTGGCAAACTCCAAGCAAACATTATTCTCAATGGCGAAAAACAGAAAGCATTCCCTCCAAGATCAGGAACAAGACAAAGGTGTCCAGTTTCAGCAGTATTAGTCAACATAGTTTTGGAAGACCTGTCAATTAGAGGAAAAAAAATAGAATAAAAGGAATCCAGATCATAAAAGATGTAGAACTCTCACTGTTTGCAGATGACATGATACTCTACATAAAAAAAAAAAAAACTACCAGAAAATTACTAGAGCTAAACAGTGAATTTAGCAAAGCCACAGGATACAAGGGCAGTACATACAAATATATTTGCATTCCTATATACACTTGCATCCCTATATAGTGACAATAAAAAAATCAGAAAGAGAAATTAAGGAATCAATCCAATTCACTCACTTGTGTATGACTTTTTGTGACCCATGGACTATACAGTCCATGGAATTCTCTAGGCCAGAATACAGAAGTGAGTGGTCTTTCCCCTTTCCAGGGGATCTTCCCAACCCAGGGATCAGACCAGGATCTCCTGCACTGCAGGTGGATTCTTCACCATCTGAGCTGTCAGGGAAGCTCATATATTAACAGTGAAAAATCAGAAAGAGAAATTAAGGAATCAATCTCATTCGCCATTGCAACAAAAAAAATTAAATATCTAGGAATAAACTTACCAAAGGAAACAAAAGAACTGTATATGGAAAATTATAAGACACTGATGAAAGAAATTAAAGATGATATAAGCAGATGGAGAGATATTCCATGTTCCTAGGTAGGAAGAATCAATATTGTGAAAACGACTGTACTACCAAATGCAATCTGCAGATTCAGTGCAGTCCCTATCAAATTACCAATGGCATTTTTCACACAACTAGAACAAAAAATACAAAACTACAAACAAGGTGAAAAGACAACCCTCAGAATAGGAGAAAGTAATAGCAAAGGAAACAACACACAAATAATTAATTTCTAAATATACAAGCAGTTCATACAACTCAATACCAGAAAAACAACCTAATCAAAAAGTGGGAAAATGACCTGAACAGACATTATTCCAAAAAAGACATACAGATGGATAACAAACACATGAAAAGATGCTCAACATTGCTCATTATTAGAGAAATGAAAATCAAAACTACAGTGAGATATATCACCTCACAGTCAGAATGGCCACCATCAAAATGTCTACAAACAGAAATGCTGAAGAGAGTGTGGAGAAAGGGAAGCCCTCTTGTGTTGCTGATGGGAGTGTAAACTGATACAGCCACTACGGAAGATGGTATGAATATTCCTTAAAAGACTAGGAATAAAACCGCCATATGACCCCCAATCCCACTACTAGGCATATGCCCTGAGTAAACCAAAATTGAAAAAGATGCATGTACCCCAATGTTCATTGCAGCATTATTTGCAATAGCTAGAACGTGGAAGCAATCTAGATGTCAATCAACAGGTGAGTGGATAAAGAAGCTGTGGTAAATATGTGAAATGGAATATTACTCGGCCATAGAAAGGAACACATTTGAGTCAGTTCTAATGAAGTGGACAAACCTAGAAACTTATTGTACAGAGTGAAGTAATTCAGAAAGAGAAAGACAAATATCATATGCTAATGCATAAATATGGAATCAGATGGTACTGATGAATTTATTTTCAGGGCAGCAAAGATCATGGCATCTGGTCCCATCATTTCATGGGAAATAGATGGGGAAACAGAGGAAACAGTGTCAGACTTTATTGGGGGGCTCCAAAATCACTGCAGATGGTGACTGCTGCCATGAAATTAAAAGACACTTACTCCTTGGAAAGAAAGTTATGACCAACATAGATAGCATGTTCAAAAGCAGAGACATTACTCTGTCTACAAAGGTCCATCTAGTCAAGGCTATGGTTTTTCCAGTGGTCATGTGTGGATGTGAGAGTTGGACTGTGAAGAAAGCTGAGCACCGAAGAATTGATGCTTTTGAACTGTGGTGTTGGAGAAGACTCTTGAGAGTCCCTTGGACTGCAAGGAGATCCAATCAGCCCATTCTGAAGGAGATCAGTCCTGGGCGTTCTTTGGAAGGAATGATTCTAAAGCTGAAACTCCAGTACTTTGGCCACCTCATGAAAAGAGTTGACTCATTGGAAAAGACTGATGCTGGGAGGGATTGGGGACAGGAGGAGAAGGGGATGACAGAGGATGANGTGGATGTGAGAGTTGGACTGTGAAGAAAGCTGAGCACCGAAGAATTGATGCTTTTGAGCTGTGGTGTTGGAGATGACTCTTGAGAGTCCCTTGGACTGCAAGGAGATCCAACCAGTCCACCCTAAAGGAGATCAGTCCTGGGTCTTCATTGGAAGGACTGATGCTAAAGCTGAAACTCCAGTACTTTGGCCACCTCATGTGAAGAGTTGACTCATTGGAAAAGACCCTGATGTTGGGAGGGATTGGGGGCAGGAGGAGAAGGAGATGACAGAGGATGAGATGGCTGGATGGCATCACCAACTCGATGGACGTGAGTTTGAGTGAACTGTGGGCGTTGGTGATGGACAGGGAGGCCTGGTGTGCTGTGATTCATGGGGTCGCAAAGGCGACTGAACTAAACTGAGGCTTTAACTATTATGAATAAAACTGCCATGAAATTCTTATCCTTATCATTTGGCAGACAAATATATTCATTTATCTATCCAAAGGTATGGAGTTGCAGGGTCATAGGGTAGACACACAGGAGAAGGCAATGACAGCCCACTCCAGTACTCTTACTTGGAAAATCCCATGGATGGGGGATCCTGGTAGGCTGCAGTCCATGGGGTCACACAGAGTTGGACACGACTGAAGTGACTTAGCAGCAGCAGCAGCAGCAGCAGCAGCAGGGTAAACATGTATTTAGCTTTTAAAAGTTGATGGTTTCAAAAGGCTTTCCAAAGTCATGATTTTCTTGTAAGAGAAAAAAGGAGACTCTTTTCTGAGAAGTGTTGGGAGAAATAGAGATATTGGACCATACCTTTATAGGACATGAAACTGTTTGTCAGAATTTCTTCTTTGTAAGGTGGAAAAGGCAGAGGGAATTTTTGTCTTAAGGAAAAACCACCCTGGGAGGAATCCTGGTCTCTGTCTATCTGTCTCTGTCTCTTCCCTTTGCTGCTTCTCCTTGCTTCCTGCCTAATGGTGAAGATGCAGCCTACAGTCTACAGATGGGAGACTGAAATGAAGATGTCAGGTGAAATCACAGAAGTAAACTGAAAATAACCCCGATGTTTCAGTACTGAATCAAGTAGCTGCAAGAGGCCATGCTACTTTTCCTTAAATACATGGTGGGAAAGAAGGAAAAGAAAAATATTAATAGCAGGAAGTAGTGGATAAACTCCATAGTTACACCTTTATGTCACTTTCTCTAAAAGTTTAGAACGTATCATATTAAATACAGCTTTAGCAATAATGGGGCTTCCCTTGTGGCTCAGATGGTAAAGAATCCGCCCACTCAACGGGAGACCTGGGTTCGATCCCTGGGTTGGGAAGATCCCCTGGAGAAGGGAAAGGCTACCCACTCCAGTATTCTGGCCTAGAGAATTCCATGGACTGTATAGTCCTTGGGGTTGCAAAGAGTCAGACACGACTGAGCGACTTTCACAATAGAGATAATAACTACTTAAGGAGAAAAACTGTTTCTTGAAGATTTAACTTCTAAAACTATATCACAAAAGTGAAGATAAATACTAAATGTACTGTCTTGAGTTTCCTGTTGCCTTGTAAAAGGAAAAACAGCTTCAGTTAGCCTCTTGTTAGGAGCCAGGTTATCTATTATGATGATACTACAAATCACTACCTTGTTAATTATTCACATATGTTCTTGTTCAAAGCTTGATGAGTTTGTATCATGAATATTTATATGTGGCTGTCCATCCCAGTCATTCCAGATTTCTCTTAGGATCAGCAATATGAGTACATTGTCAGCTGCAAGCTTTAGAAGGCATCTAACTATTATATGGGGGCTTTGGGGGTATTTTTAAAATTATTTGATTCTGTGCCCAAGTTAAGTGGGGATCTGTCAACAACCTGGCTTGTGATCAGTGCAAGCATATCAGACAGATAATGTAGATCCCTACAGGAATAGCTACATAACACATTTTGTAATGTACAGTCAAGCATGTCCCCCTTCCTCTCTGATGCTCAGTCTCTTCATCTGCTAGAAATGGAGGTTAGAGGAAATAATCTCTAAAGGCATCTGACAGCTCTAATGTTTGATGACTTTATAATTTTTATTTCACAGTGTGATTATTTTACCAGTGAATCTCAGGGACCCAAACCATCAATATTGATCAAAGGCAGCTAATAAGTTCAATTAAACAAATACTGAATGAGTACTCTTGGGCCAACACAGTGCAAAGAAGTCAGTGAAAAGTTTCCATGCCAGGCACTGTTAGGTGCCAAAGATTATAGTGGTGAGGGTGCAAGGCACCGTTTTGCCTTGAAGAGCATACATCCAGAAATGAAAGGGAGACTTTTAATCACACCATTTCAACACAGTGCCATGCATGTGTGATAAGGGGCTTGTGAGTGGCAATAGGGACAAAAATGTGGGATGCTCACTTCAGACCCATGAGAGATGGGAAGTTATCTAGGTGTAGTGTGGACCAGTGGTTCGTGAAAGCTGAAATGTATAAGGATCACCTGTGAATCTGGTTAAAACACAAGTTAAATATTCAGATGCAAAATATTTTTACTTATTTGCAGTGTTTGGGGATTATAATTTTCTGGGCCAGACAACTTGGCTGTCATATTTAAAGAGTTTTTTGTTCAATCGCTAAGTTGTACCCAACTCTTTTGTGACCCCATGGACTGTAGCCTGCTAGGTTTCTCTGTCCATTGGATTTTCCAGTCAAGAATTCCAGAGTAGGTTGTCATTTTCTTCTCCAGGGAATCTTCTAGACCCAGGGATTGGGCCCACATCTCCTGCTTGGCATGATAAAGACATGCCCCTTCATTGTTGTTCAGCCACTAAGTCATGTCCAACTCTTTGTGACCCCATGAACTGCAGCATGCCAGGCTCCCCTGTCCTTCACTATCTCCCTGAGTTTGTTCAAACTCAGGTCCATTGAGTCAGTGATGCCATCCAACCATCTCATCCTGTCAGGTCTTAGCTAATACAATGAGACTATGCATCACTTGGGTTGGAGATTGTAGGTGATTTGCGATACCAAGTAGCACTCAGTTGGCTAGTCATGGGGTTGGTGGTGAGGCCAGAGCTGCACACTGCAATTTACACATGTGTGCAGTGAACTTTGTAGGGGACAGAGACTGAGGCTGCTGAGGTGTATTTTGAATCTCTGCTTAGGTATGTCATCTCCCTCCAGTGGGGGCAGTTTCCCTTTTGCTTGTTATATAAAATTTGAGTAAACAGATATAATCCAGTGGGTGACACATTTCTGATTTGCTCCAGTTTTGTTTTAAAATCCATTGTAGGTTACAGATACTGAGTAGCTGCTTGGCTGGTCCACTTCTTAATCCAGCACTACCTCTTGTTCCCAAGTAGTCTAATGATTCATTACAAATGGATAATCAGTAAAGACCTACCGCATAAGCACAGGGAACTCAGCTCAATATTATGAAGCCACCCAAATGGGAAAAGAATTCAAGAAAGAATACATACAGGTATATGGATAACTAAATCACTTTACACCTGAAACTAATGCAACATTGTTTATGAACTATGCTCCAGTATATAAAATAAAAGGTTTTAAAGAGCATGAAGAGCATGAAGACAACCTGCTGTGATATGTGTGCTCATGCTCCTCTGTGTGCCTTTCTTTGCGACCCCATGGACTGTAGCCCACCAGGCTCCTCTGCCCATGGGATTCTCTAGGCAAGAATACTGGAGTGGTTGCCACTTCCTCCTCCAGGGCGTCTTCCCGACCCAGGGTTCGAACCCACGTCTCACGGCATTGGCAGGCGGGTTCTTTACCACTGAGGCACCTGGGGAGTCCCCAGGCGGTGCACATTGTGCTGTTGATTTCTGGCTGGCAGCTGGCAGTGGACAAAGAGAAATGAGTGGTCATTTTGGTCACCAAGGCTCTTTAGAAAGCTGGGTTAGATTTGAAGGGACTTCTAACAAATGGCAAATGTCTCAGATGTGTCAAGTAGGAGAAAAGCTTTTGTTCCGTATTGCTGTTGACTTTCTTTTCAGCCCTATTATCTTTGGCTATGATTTTATAGACTGTGCCTGTATAACGGGAAAGCTAGTGATAAAATTCTAAGAAGGAAATCATTTACAGCTTTCCTCCAGAGAATCTTATTGATTTTTTTAAAAGAGGAACCATATTCTGCCACTTGAAATGTAGTAGCTGTGTTCTCCAGGGTGTTGTGGAAGTTCAGAATAAGATTCACTCGGAATCCTTTGTCTATATATCTGTATTAGATTATGCGAGAATGCTGTCCCTGTTTTTAATGTACCTGATTGACTTAGCCTGTGATGAGTACATACACCTAATGTACCCGAATACCCAGGAAGGAGAAGGATGTGGTCTTTGAAAGAGAGCATCTTTGTGTCAGCTTCCCGAGTATTTCCTTTTTAATCAGTCAAGAAAACATTTACTGAGTGTTCTAGCATACCTCTCACGATGACCAGTTACAAGAGAAGATTCTCATTGCATCAAACTCATTTCATCTCCTCCAGCTCTCTGTCAGTGAGTAGCACCTCCTCCTACATACTCTACTGAACTAGAAATCGAGGACACACCCTTTCACTGCCTGCTCTCTCTTAACTTCTGCACGGAAGTCAGGTTTGCTGATCAGCTGGATTCTCCTGATTAACATTGCACTACCCCCATGCCACCTTCCTCTGTCATTGGATTACTAAAGTTACTTTTTTTCAATATAAAAGATTTGAATATGAACAAAGTTATAGTGTCATATAATAAACATTCATGTACTTGCCGCTCTGTTATTTACAAAGCTTCACATTTTTATGATGTTTCAGGCTTTGACAAAGAACAATATAAATGTACTTGAAGTTACTTTTAGTTGCTCTGTTTCCTTTCTCTTTCTTCCCTCCTTAATCAGAGGCAAGAAATCACACAGTTGTTCATTCTTCTAATTTATGCTTTTAAAAATATTTATTATACATGCAGGTATTTACACATAACATTTGATAGTATTATGTGTATACATATATGTGTATTAATATATATATATGATATCAAACTGTATATGCCGTTTGTATTTTTCCTTTATCTTTTATTGTTTCTGCTAACACACATAGATGCATGGTTCCCTTTGTAATAGCTATTGTGTTCTATCTAAAAAGTCACAGTGTATGTGTTCTTCTCTTGATTTTTTTNAGAGTTGGACTGTGAAGAAAGCTGAGCACCGAAGAATTGATGCTTTTGAACTGTGGTGTTGGAGAAGACTCTTGAGAGTCCCTTGGACTGCAAGGAGATCCAATCAGCCCATTCTGAAGGAGATCAGTCCTGGGCGTTCTTTGGAAGGAATGATTCTAAAGCTGAAACTCCAGTACTTTGGCCACCTCATGAAAAGAGTTGACTCATTGGAAAAGACTGATGCTGGGAGGGATTGGGGACAGGAGGAGAAGGGGATGACAGAGGATGAGATGGCTGGATGGCGTCACCAACTCAATGGACGTGAGTTTGAGTGAACCCTGGGAGTTGGTGATGGACAGGGAAGCCTGGCATGCTGCGATTCATGGGGTCACAAAGAGTCGAACACAACTGAGCGACTGAACTGAATGGAGACACAGACATAGGGAACAGACTTATGGATGTGGTGGGAAGGGAATAGGGAAAGGATGAAATGTATGGAGAGAGTAACATGAAAACTTACAATACCAAATATAAAATAGATAGCCAATGGGAATTTTCTGTGTGACTCAGGGAACTCAAATGAGGGGCTCTGTAACCATCTAGAGGGATGGAATGGGAAGGGAGATAGGAGTGAGGTACAAGAGAGAGGGGACATATGCATACCTATTGCTGATTCTTGTTGACATTTGACAGAAAACAACAAAATTCTCTAAAGCAATTGTCCTTTAGTTAAAAAAATACACAAATTTAAAAATAAAGAAAAAAATCAACCTAGTTAAAAAATGGCCAGAAGATCTGAATAGGCATTTTTCCAATGAAGATACATAGATGTCTACCAGGCACATGAAAAGATGCTTAACATTTCTAATCTTCAGAGAAATCCAAATCAAACCACAGTCACTTCACATCTGCCACAACGGCTATCATCAAATTGTCTACTAATAACACAAAAAAGTCTTCTTTAACCATTTATCTGTTGATGGACATGTAGTTTGCTTCCATATCTTGGAAACTATAAAGAATGCTTCTATTAACATTGAAGTGCATGTACCTTTTCAAACTAGAGTTTTTGTTTTCATATATATACCCAGGAGTGGGATTGCTGGATCATATGGCATTTCCAGGGCTGCAATTCATGGGGTCCCAGGTGGCTCAGTGGTAAAGAATTCACCTCCCAAGGCAGGAGATGCAAGAGATGCAGTTTCAATCACTGAGTCAGGAAGATTCCCTGGAGGAGGAAATGACAACCCACTCAAGTATTCTTGCCTGAAAAATCCCATGGACAGGGGAGACTGGCAGGCTACAGTCCATGGGGTCCCAAAGAGTTGGACACAACTGAATACACATACACATGGAAGTCCTTATCTTTGTTTGCGTTTTAGGAAATTCCATCCTGTATTCCATAGTGGCTGATGTAGGGATATTAAGCATATTTTCATGTGCTTTTTAGGTATTTACACACACACACACATATATAAATATGCATGCATATATATATATATATATATATATATATATATATAAAATAGAATATTAGGATTCCCAGGTGGCTTAGTGGTAAAGAATCTGTCTGGATATGTGGGCTCCATCTCTGGGTTCCCTGGGTCAGGAAGATCCCCTGGAGAAGGAAATGGCAACACACCCTAGTATTTTTGCCTGAGAAATGCCATGGACAGAGGAGCCTAGCGGGCTACAGTCCATGGGGTCACAAAACAGTCAGACATGACATAGCAACTAAACAACAGCACACTGGAATATTACTCATCCATTATAAAAGAATGAGATTCTACCATTTACAACAACATGGGTGAACCCAGAGGGTATTATGCTTAGTGAAATAAACCAGAGAGAGAAAGATACATATTCTACATTATCACTTACTCATGGGCTTCCCTCATAGCTCAGTCACAAAAGAATCTACCTGCAATGCAGGAGACTGGATTTGATTCCTGGGTGAGGAAGATCCAATGGAGAAGTAAATGGCAACCCACTTCACTATTCTTGCCTGAAGAATCCCATGGACAGAGGAGCTTGTCAGGCTATAGTCCTTGGGGTAACAAGAACTGGACATGACTTAGCAATTAAACCACCACCACTTATGTGTGGAATCTAAAAGATAATATGAAGTAATGCATATAACAAAATAGACTCACAGACATAGAAAACAAACTAGTGGTTACTAGTGGGGCAAGGGTAGGGAATAAAGAGGTACAAATTACTATATTTAAAATAAATAAACAAGGATATATTATACAGCATAAATATATATAACCCTTATTTTGTAATTACTTTAGAATATAATCTTTAATAATATTGAATCACTATGTTGTATACCTGAAATTTATGTAATATTATAAATCAACTATACTTCAATTTGAAAAAAGGAATGACCCACTCTCTCTTTCTGTTCTGTTTCCAAGCAAACACACCATCTAGTATGCATCAAGAACCCTGTAACTGTGACATGAGGCTTGGATTCTGACAGACTCTGCCACTTATAGCTATGACATGTTCACTTAACTTCTCTAGATTTAGATTCTTAATCTTAAAAATAACAAATAAGAGCTTAAGACCTATAAAGGCCTGACCAGCGTCACAAGTGTATATAATAATAGCATCTACATGTATTACTTAAACAACTACCTGTGCAGTGAGTCAGATCCACTCCTGATTATGAGCAGTGGGAAGAACCTAAATAGTCAGAAGTCCAAATTACAACTATGATTCACCAGGAAACTCCACTAAACCCTCAAAACCATCAGCCATGGGTAACTGGAAAGACTGTTGAACTTCCGATATGAAATAAAATGGTTTATTGATTCTCTGTAACTTCATTCATACTGTGAATCACTGAACCATGCTTCACTTGGGCTCAGGAGTTTGGCAAAGAATGGCAGGGCAAAGAAGAACACTTTTCCCTCTTTGCCCCAGGATTCTGAGTCATCAGGTGTCTTTCCAGGTCCATTTGTCTCCTGGCAATGACTGTGCTCTCTGGTGTATGAAGCTCTATTGTTTGGGACATATTAATAAAATTGGTCTTTCAAGAACCAATTATTTAACCCATGTGAAAAGCTCAAGATGAGCTAGGTTATGCTGCAGTAACAAAAACAAAGAATACTCAGTGGCCTAAAACATCAAAGGTTTAATTTATTGTTCATGCTACAAGTCCATCATGGGTCAACTGGGGGCTATGTTCAGCAATGCCCTCATGCTGGGAACCAGGCTGACAAAAGAGCCTCTATTTGGAATGTTACTGATCACCATGGTAAGTGGAAAGAGAGAGCATGGTGAATTACACACTTACTGTTAAAGCTTTCCACAAGAGGTAATAATGTAATCTCACTTCTGCTTATAACATTGGCAAAAACAAATCATATGACTATATCTGACATCAAGATCTGGAAGGAAAATGGAAAAAAAAAATTACAAACAGTATTAATGATAACCTCAGCGTGTTTGACTTTTAAAATTCTATTTCATCATACTCAGGAACTCTGATCTTGTGATGACAAACTGGTGTAGACAGTGTCCACATACGTCCATGTCACCCAACTGAAAAGACCCAGGAGATCTTCCATATCCTTGCATATTTCTCTCTGAGACAAATGGACAGAAAAAGCTAAGAGATCACTCTTGAGTTTCTAAAATGGTATACCTGGAAACAGCTTAGGGAAAATGAAGCTGACAAATTCACTTTGCCAGACAAATCACAAATATCGAATAAAATTTTGTTACCTTTGAAAATCAAGTTCCTAGAAGCTTATGCTTAAAGATGGAGGATTTCACTTATTAGAAATACACCAGACACTAATGGGTTCTACTTTCATTATTTATCAGTAAGCACATTCTGATTTTTACTTCAGTTCAGTTCGGTTCAGTTGCCCAGTCTTGTCTGACTCTTTGTGTAATGAACCATAAATATAACTGTAAGTACATGGGAAGGGATGTAACATAACTAAATAATTAAGAACAAAAAATTGGAATGATTTTATTGTGAGTTAAGGTGAATCAAAAAGTAGATACATACACATATTCAAGTGAAAAATAATTTTTTTTAAAAAAAGGATCAGGAATGTATAGAAGTTCCAGTTTCTTCATAAGACTGGCATCATGATATTGTCAGTCTTTTACATTTTAGTCATCTTGGTTTTTATTTGCATTTCTTTGATGGCTAAAAATTTCAGTAATCTTTTATTGAACAAGCTGAAGCAGACTAGAGCAAACCATTCCTAAAGATAAAAGGACCAGCAAAGTCTTCTCAAAGGTGGGGGATGATATTTGAATTTGAGATTCTCAGAGCTCCCTTCAGATTTCACTGCAGTGCAGGGCAACTCTTGTTTGTGATGAAGCTTTTCCTAATCTAGAAAGATGTAGAGAGCAGTGGAGAGTATTTGATTGTCCCAAGTCCTATACACAGACTCCAAGGAATGGCCTGATTTCCTGCCACCATCATGAAAAACATAGAAAGCTTGATAAGATACAGTAAAGGTTATGTCAGAGGCTGAAACAGAGTTAGGGGTGCCAGCATCTTCCTTTTGGCCCTCTCTCACCTCTGGTCTGCCTCCCTACCTGGTCACAGCTGAAGCAGGACAGGTTGGTCCATTTGGAGGACCATAACTTACTGAGCTATGAGGAGCCCTCGATTGTCAGAATTTTGAAGTCAAAAGAGTTTTCACAAAGCAATAGCAGAGAATCTTCTGCTTTTAGAGTAGTGATTCCTCCCAGAAATGAGAGTTAGGAAAATTTAACAAACAAAATTGATACTCAATTCTTTGTGAATAATAGGTATGAAATAAAATAAAGAGTGAAATATATGTGGATAATTTATTATCATAAATATGTGGGGCATAGCAACTCAAGAGAAAATTTTGAATATCATTTTATAGATGTTTAAAGATTGCCTGTTTATTTCCATTTTTAATGACTCAAAAATTTATAAAATCTGAACAACTTAAAGAAAAAAATTTACTTATTATTCAAATTTCAAAGATTCCTAAGGTTCTTCTTTTATAATTTGAGTGACAGGGTTAACATAAAAAAGAAGAAATATCTCTGTAAGCTTAATATAGGAAAAGTTGTATCTCTTCATTTTGAAACAAATGCAAATTTGTCATTCCTATGAGTACATGCTTTGGGGACAATAAGTTGGGAAATTTAAGCATTCCCAAAAGCCAAGACTAGCTCATCCTTCAGTTGACAATTAAAGAATTTATAGATCTAAATAATTCACCTACAAAAATCAAATATTCAAGGAAGAGGGCACTGTATTTCAGAACTAATAACTGAGCAAGTATTTATATTTTAAGGTAAATGCAATCTAATGCAAATGCAGACACAGACATAACTCTGATTGTGGCTATGAATATGTTGCTGCATCATTAAAACAAGAAAAATGAAACATCAACTGAGAAATATGTTTTCAATGAAGGAGCATTATACTTACGAAATTAGAAAAGAGTCTAATAGTAATATAAATTTAATGTAAAGGAACTACTATTAAATGACAATTCATTTTAGTTAAAAGGCTTTAATTAAAATTAATAAATATATGTTTGAATATTATAAAAAGTTAGTTTTTAATATCCTCCCTCCATTCTGGCTCTGGTTTAGTTGTAAAGTGTTTTATTCACTTTGTGTTTTGCAATGTTGTTTACTATACTAATAACGGTTGACAGACAAGATGTTTCATTATTTAATGATCCAAAAATGTAAGATAATAGACAAATATCAAGGTCAAATGTCATTATCAAGTAATAATGGTGGAAGAGGAAGGCAGAGGGTAGAGAGGACAATAGGCCCTTGAGAAGGTCAGGTGTCTTTGCCCATATCCAGGAAGAACTCCCAGAGGGCAGAAAAAAGCCAAGTGGCCCTTCAACCACTCTTTAAAGTGCCACTTTCTAAGTTGACCCATCCATCCAAAGGGCAACACATTATCTGCTCAGATGCCCTCCTCAAGGAGCTGTGTGTCAGGAAATATCATCAGGCAGCTTCTAAACTAGTCCATAATCACCATTCCCTTGAACTCTGAAACCCAAGAAGCTACATCAATGAGAAATGTTAAGCATCATCATAAGATACCAAACAAAGAAACACAAAATATTGGTTTCTGGAATTAGGAATATGTAGGCACGGCGAAGTGAAGAATTCTCTTGGTTTGACCTTGATGGCTACCCAAAAGATGTTTTAATACTGGGGAAAATTTAGGTTTCATAGATTTAGGTTGTAGAGATGATTATCCCTTGTAGTAGAAGTGAGAGACGAGAAGGCAAAAGCAGAGACGAAATGGGATGAAACAGGAGTCTCAAATGAGCAGGATGAAACTATCAGTACTTAGCAAACTCAGTGAGTCCAACTTTTCTTCATTACCCTGTAGAGTACAAAAAAATAAAAAGTGCATATTATTGATAAGAAGTAGGAACAATGAAATATATATCTTTTTAAAGACATGCTTGTTAGCATGCTTGATAAGTTGCCTCAGTTCTGTCTGACTCTTTAAAACCCCGTGGACTCCAGCCTGCCAGGCTTCTGTGTCCATGGGATTCTCCAGGCAAGGATACTGGAGTGGGTTGCAATGCCCTCTTCCAGAGGATCGTCCTAACCCAGGGATCAAATCCACATCTCTTACATCTCCTGCATTGGCAGGAACATTTGTCACCCTGAAGGATTTTAGTGCTTTTCTAGATATGGGGAGATTCAAGAATTGGGCTTATAAAACTGGCTCCTGAAAATATCTAACTATCTGAATACAGCATGTCCTGCCAGTTTTTCCCTTGAGCATAGAGTGGTTCATTTCTGCTCTCCACCCTGAAGAAGTTCAGGAAATACTGAAGGTCAACAGCTACCACAGCACAAGATTTAATCCTGGTAGAGGTAGATGGCAAGTTTCAATTTGTAGTCGACAGGATCCAGATTAAAAAAATAGGTAATCGTTGGGGGTTTCAGGTACAAGTGAGTAAAGAGGATCTTGAGCACCAAAGAATTGATGCATTTGAACTGTGGTGTTGGAGAAGACTCTTGAGAGTCCTTTGGACTGCAAGGAGATCCAACTAGTCCATTCTGAAGGAGATCAGCCCTGGGATTTCTTTGGAAGGAATGATGCTAAAGCTGAAACTCCAGTACTTTGGCCACCTCATGCGAAGAGTTGACTCACTGGAAAAGACTCTGATGCTGGGAGGGATTGGGGGCAGGAGGAGAAGGGGACCACCGAGGATGAGATGGCTGGATGGCATCACGGACTCGATGGACTTGAGTCTGAGTGAACTCCGGGAGTTGGTGATGGACAGGGATGCCTGGCGTGCTGTGATTCATGGGGTCGCAAAGAGTTGGACACGACTGAGCGACTGAACTGAATTGAACTGAACTGAGAGTACAAATTATATGCACTGTAATACAATTCAGAGCCTCTTCTAGGGACTAAAGCAAATATTTCGTGTTGTTGGGATTATATTAAACTTTTGACACATCTGAAACTCTGTGTTGGTCACTTACTAACAAGATTATCCTGAGTAAGTCACCCAGACTTTTAAAGGATCCATTGGAATAATTATAGAGCCAACTCCATACATCTTTTCTGGGGATTATCTGTGATAATATGATAAAGGCTTTATATATGTGAAAAACTATTCCTATTTCTTCGCCCCTATCTGTATCCAGAGCTTTTCCCATGTGACTCGGCAATTCTTCCCATTAAAGGCAATCTTATTTCTCTATACTATTGATTTTGGCCATGTGATTTATTTGACCAGTGGAATGTGGGTAGAAGTTTCCAATATATGCCTTTGGAGGAATATCCTATGGTAGGAATACCCTATTCTTCTACATGGGAAGAATATGCATCTGGTGGCTGTGGCCTTTTTGGTCTGACTCTTAGAATAAACACACATGAAGCAAAATTGAGCTAAATCTGCATAACGTTGCATATGAGAATAAATGCTTACTGTCATGTGCTATTGTGTTCTGAGCTGGTTTGTCATCATGCAGCAGTATGTGACTGATACAACACAGTCCTGAAGTGTGGCCTAGAAATCTACATTTCCCAGGTTTTGCATAATAAACATGCATAACAAAACATCTGAATCACTGCAGGATCCTTACTGTTCCAAAGCTACAAATCTTTATAAGGAACGACCTGAAATTTACCTTTGAAAGGCACACACTCTACTGGCTGACTTTGTGGGAAAACTATTCTTTCTTTGAAGTCATCAATTTTCCTCTACTGTGCTTTTGCTCAAAAGTTATTCTACCCCCTCTTTCTCCACAGACCTCTTCTAAATAGACTTCCCTTTTTTCTCCTCACCTAGATTCCTCTGCACCTTTCAATACTGGCCTTAATCCTGACTTCTTCACTAGCCTTACTCGACCAGTCAATAACCCCCTTTTCTGCACACCTGTTCTTGTCACCAAAACTCTATAGTTAAGACTAACTCTAAAAATTTCATTGGTTTCTTTCCTTCCGTGGAGACACTGACAATTCCTGCAGTAGAATTGTGCATATTATAAATTAAAGACAGCTCCTATATCTTTACTCCTATATCTTCCACCATCTCTAATATAAAGAGAAATGTAAAGACTTTTACATCATGTCAAAAGATACTACCCTATTGAGTTCAAGGATTTTTAAAAGCTAGCTCTAGTGAAACATGTATATTTCCATATGCAAAATAGATGACCAGTGCATTCAGTGTATGAAGCAGAGAACTCAAAGCCAGTACTCTGGGACAATACAGAGGGATGAGCTGGAGAGGGATGTAGGAGGGGGATTCAGGATGGGGGGACACATGTGCACCCATGGCTGACTCATGTTGATGTATGGCAAAATTTGCTACAATATTGTAAAGTAATTATCCTTCAATTAAAATAAATAAATTAATTAAAATTAAAAAAGAAAAAAATTAGATTTTATTTTATCACCCAGATTCTATTTTTTCACTCTAAAATAACTTTTTAGGAATCTGTATTCTTTATCTTATTTTTTGTTGAAGTATAGTTAATTTACACTGTTGTGTTAGTTTCAGGTGTATAGCAAAATGGTTTAGTTTTATATATATATATATATATGTATTTGGGATTACCTAGTAGCTCAGACAGTAAAGAATCTGCTTGCAGTGTAGGACACCCAGGTTCAGTTTCAATCCCTAGGTCAGGAAGGTCCCCTGGAGAAGAAAATGGCAACCCACTCCAGTATTCTTGTATGGAGAATTCCAAAGACAGAGGAGCCTGACAGGCTATAGTTTGTGGGTTGCAAAGAGTCAGACATGACTGAGAGACTAACACACACACATACATATACACATATATATTATTTTCAGATTCTTTTATCCTATAGGTTATTACAAAATATTGAGTATAGTTCCCTGTGCTATACAGTAGGTCCTTGTTGGTTATTTTATTATTATTTTTTTAATTATTTTATTGTTGGTTATTTTATATATAGTTCTCTATACATGTTAATCTCAAACTCCTAATTTATCCCTCCCCCAAATATTTTCCCTTTGGTAAATGTAAGTTTGTTTTCCATGTCTATGAGTCTGTTTTGTATATTTTTACTTGATTTTTTCTTTTCCAGATTATTTTCCGTTATAAGTTATTATAAGATATTGACTAGAGGTCCCTGTGCTATGCAGTAGATCCTTGCTGGGTACCTTACTTGTTTACCTTTATATATAGTAGTGGGTATATGTTAGTCTCAAACCCCTAATGTATTTCTCCCCACCTCACACCCAAGGTTCCATTTTTATTTCCTGGGGGTTGTTAATGGGATTTACCAGTGACAGTTACATGACTGTATATATTATAAATATTCATCAATATATAGATTTTATATAATATATATATATACTATGTATATTGTGTCTCAAATTTTTTTAAAGCTAAAAAATGTCATCTGGAACTAGAGAAAAAATGAATATAAAAATATACAAAATTTTAAAATGCCAGTGTTATTTATAACTTCCCAAGTTTAATTTGTCAAGCCCCTATGTTTCAGCATAGCATTAAGGCAAAAAATATAAGTAGCTGATGAACAATTAAACTGGATATCATGAAATATATGTCTGGTGAAAGTTTCAGTTATTCTATGCCTAGTTCATAAGGAGACAAAGATACATACATACATACCAGCAAGGACAAGCCATTTGGTACACTGACTGGCTAAATACTCATCAGTGGTTATGTCCTATGTCAACCTGTCTCCAGGTCGACAAGATGGTGTTGATGCTGCAGCAATGGAAGCAGAAACAAAGGCAGGTGCTGATGCTGCCTTAACAATGACAGCCTATTTTCCCCCATGCACCTGAGAACACCTGTGAACTTGGGCATTGTTCAGCAGCAGAAACCTAGGAGTTTCTCTCCTTCTTAATGCTTCATCATGTGACCACAATATTTCCTTAGGAGATGATCCTGCCCTGTGTCCCCTGACAATGGAATCCTCCAAACCCATAAACTGTGTCATCATGATTTACCAACCAGAGGTCACTGCTCCCCACCATGTCTCTTCAGCCCAAGCTGTTTGCTCTTATTGTTCATTAAAAAAAAAAAAAAAAAAAGAAAGAAAGGGAGGAAAGACAGCAATCCAAGCTCAGTCATAAGCAGCACAAAAGATTCGTTTGTGAAAGGCAAAGATTAACAGGACTAATAGCCCCAGGGGTTTGGGGAAAGCCTGTCTGATTCAGGGAGCCAACTGGGAAAAGTTGAGTGCAGACAAATTGCTTGTTACAAAGGGAATACTTTGTGGGAGGGTATGGAAATAACTATGTTCTGGAAGTCTGTTTTACTTTCTGTGGTGTTTCACCAGCAAGAGCTACAGGAACAGTCTGAGTGGCAGAATAATGTGCCTGTGATAAAAGCAGCTCTCTCCTCTCCTCTAGACATTGAAACTCTAGCTTCTGTTCAGAACTATATACAATGACGTTTCAATTTATCAAGCATTAGTTATTAAGTCTTTGTCGAATTGTTTTTATGTTGTACTTTCATCTAAATGAGAAGAAAAAAGAAAAAGCTTTCTCAGGAGATTACATAAAACTTTCCTTCAGCTACAACTTGAGTCCTGCCATTTGATGACAATTTATTCTCTAAAAGGTGACGTGGAGGCATTATAATGTCCTTCTTGAAGTTTTCTAGATTAATGCTTTGGAGAAATGTGTAAAAGCAAAGGTTAAAACAAGAAGGGCTTGCTGATTAACGTTTAATTGTAGTATCTACACTGACACAACCCTCTGGATAAAATAGAGGAAATTCTTTTTATAATTTTCTGTTGTTGTGTTGAAAATACTGAATGAACAGAATTACATGGAGATAAAAGGAAACACCTCTTTATGAATCACAGCCTTGTAGTGAGGGGCTTGTGTAACTCAATGAGGCTATGAGCAATGCTGTGCAGGGCCACCTAAGACGGACAGGTCATAGTAAAGAGTTCTGACAAAACGTGGTCCACTAGAGGAAGAAATGGCAAACCACTTCAGTATTCTTGCTGCAAGAAACCCAAGAACAGTATGGACAGGGAGGCCTGGCATGCTGCAGTCAGTCCACAGGGTTGCAAAGAGTCAGACGCAGCCTAGCAACTGAACAACAATAACAAAAGTAAACAACACATGAAATGAAAACATGGTCAGGGGCTTTACAAACTGGCTTGGGAAAGGAAATCCTTCTCAAGCTCAATCTTTTCGTTATATTCCTTCAGATCATCTATTCTCAGAGACAAGCATGGCTAGACTTCTTGGCAGTTAAAGCAATACAGTCTTCCGAACAAGACAGGAGGAAATGTCTGATCTCTGCTGACTCCACTCAGAAGTGACATTCAACCTCAAGAAGAGTTAGTTTCAAACTTTGGTGTAAGTTAGAATAACTGGAAGAGCCTATTAGACTTACGGATGCCCAGTACCTTATTTTGATGTTTTGAATCAGCCCTCTGGGATGGGCCTTGGAAATTTCATTTCTGTGAAACATCCCAGGTAATTCTGATCCAAGAGGCTCACATGTTGCGCTTGGAATCTACTTAACTCTCCCACATTCCACTGGTGCCAAACTGCCAAGTCTTAGTCCCAGTGTCATTGATTTTACAGTTCTAAAATTAAGCTATAAGTTTGGAAAATGCGAGACACAGAAGCCTTGTCCTATTGTTTCTAACACTAAGCTAAGGAATGTTGCAACACACAGATAGGAGTACCCTTATCTTGTCATCAGAAGCCCGTTCACATCAATTACCACAGCCTGCCTGCTGTCTGGAGTCAGCGCAAACCTTACCCAGCTCCTCTTCAGTAATCCTCTGATCAAGAACCAGCTAGTAAATTATGTGCATAGGGACAGTGAAAATGTTTAAGAATTATCTAGCTGAGATTTTTTTTTTTCAATGTACTTTGCAAAGGTTAGGAACAGCCCACAAATACCCACCTGTTCAACAGAAGAAGCAAATGGAAGAGGGCATCATCATCTTCTTTAAAACATTTCGTCTTCCCAGCAAACAAAGGGTTTCTGCAATTCATCTTTGCTTTGTACCAAAGAAAGTTCACTTCTGCAGTGAGTGCTCTCAAGATAGGAATATGAAACTATGGCCTGGGGAAGAACCTCATGTCAATAAGAGACTGTTCAAGGTATCCATTAAATGTACTAAACTGAACGCAGAGGTTCGGTGTTGTCTTTTCTCCAGCTCTCTTACTTGTCTTGTGCAAATTGTTCAACAGCCTTTCCCAGTAAAAGGACTTCAGAAACAGGAGCTGTTTTCAGGAGAGGAAGAGTAGTGTTGATATACTGATCCACAGGGCACAAAAGCCCACTGACAGATGGGAAGGAAAAAATGAAAGTGCGGCGAGGATTAAACACAGAAAGATTTTACAAGCAAGTAAAGGCAATAATGACTCCCTCTGGAACGAGGCCACCACATAATAATAGGAGCCATTTGATCTGTCAATGGGCACAATGGACAATGTGAGGGGTGAACAATAATGCCCAGAACACATTTGGGTAAATAGAGGAGACCGTGGTCATATGAACAGCCAAATGTGCTCACTGCAGTTTTACTGGGCCTCTGGAGGTTGGATTTTGAAAGCCTAAGAGGGTTATGCCGATTTCAACAGACACTCTTTTCCTTGGGATCTGGAAGATGATTATAAAGTTATCTGTCATGAGAAGCCTATCCCACAAACATTACTTAGCTGCTGCTACTCCTGACAGTTGGGCCAACTTCTGGTTCAAAAATAGTCCATTTGTCCATTTCCTGTACTCCTGTATTGTGAAAGAGGCAGAATTAGAAGGTACTGCTGAAATCAGTCAAATCACTTTGGAATTGTGGCACTAATTTGCCAGGAGAAACAGATGTGGGGCCTAGGGGCCTGGAAAGGACAATGAGTTGTGTGAGAGAAAATGCCCACTTAGGAAACTGTCTGTGGAATTCCCTGAGCTGAGCTTCACATGGGAGTGATGCAAACACTTCTGAGATCTTTTAGAATCATCACCCCACACTCCGTCTGGTTTTGCCAGTCCTCACTTCCAGACAGAAATCTGTACGATGGCCCTGGGAGAAACACAATAGTCGTTGGCAGGTGCTCACAGAGCCTTCACGTGGCCTGTTATAAGCACACTGTGTACCTTGACTGACAATTTAACAGCTTCTGAATCACTCCCTATTAAGAAAACTCAAGCATACACTTCCCCTTTTAGGCTAAGAATCCAGCCCCAAAATGCACATAAGTAACCAAAGACCAACAGCTGCCTTTCCAAGAGATAGTCACTCTACACTAAAACATCATGACAGTGCCATAGAAGGAGCAACTGTAAAGGGTCTTAAATCCTTAAAAGAACTGCTCCAAAGGTCTAGATCAGGCCTTCATTTCTAGAACATGTTCACTGTGGGTGCTTGAAGATTTATTGGATCATGATCAAGGCAGCAGGATAATGAATGAATGAGGTATGTATCCATGATGGGAGAACACTGCAGTGGTAAAAGGCATCATGCAAAAATATGCCAGCACACTTACCATAGAAACCCAGGATAAATGCCCCTATTGGTAAGCTGAAAATAGCTGTATCTATATGTGTACATTTTATCTCATTCAGAGAACGGCACCAACTTCATCTGACATAATTAAATGTAAAAATATCCCTCCCCTTTAAATATGTTTGATTTTATGTGTATATATATATTTCTATAAGGTGTGAACATTTATAAACATATTAAATATGTTTTAATTATATCTAGTATAATGTATATGTGTGTATATGATAAGTCCTTTCAGTTGTGTCACTTTGTGACCCCATGGATTGTAGCCCACCAGGCTCCTCTGTCCATGGGACTCTCCAGGCAAGAATACTGGAGTGGGTTGCCAGGTCCTTCACCGGGAGATCTTCCCCATCCAGGGGTTGAACCCACACCTCATTATGTCTCCAGCTTTGCAGGTGAGTTCTTTACCACTAGCACCACCTGGGAAGCATATGAAATGGCAGTTTTTGTAGACTAAAAAGTGTATTAGATGAATATCAGCAATTTCATATGATTAAATCCAATATGGACATGTGGTGGTCATTAAGCCTTTGTCATTTCTCCCCATGCTCACCTTCTAAACACTGGTTGGATGCTGGGGTTGAGACACTGTAGACTGTATTTCTCTGTTGCCACCTTCAAAGTACTAAATTGGGCCAGTAACCTAGGCACTTAAGGGTGACTAGCCTTTTCCTGTTCACTTGTTCCAGTGAACATCCCTGTAGACTTACTTCTTCCTGGGGACTGACTTTTGAGCCCAGCCTTCAGTGGTGTCATATAATGGTGCAATGTATTTACTTTTGCTGCACAATCAAAGAGCTAGTCTCTGTGCATCCCTTCAGATTCTGCTTTCCAGGGTCCCTTCTTCAAGCTTCTTTTAACTCAAGCTCCCTCTCCTTGTTCCTGCATCCTAAGAGGTATTATCTTATAATATCTGTTTCTTTGGCAAATTTTAGTCTTTTAAATCTATTGAACAAATTCCATGTTAAATTTTCTGTTAAAAATAACTAACATGGTTTGTGCTTTCTTGATTGGATTGTGACTGTTATAGTATGTATACATTATTAAAATGCCTATTTTTTGTATATATGCTTATTTTATATATATGGAAAGAAACAGACTTAGAGAAATAGAAAAGCTTGAAATAGCAATGGTGCCACACACATTTTAATATATTCTGATAATACTGATTTTTCAAAATTATATATTTCCTCAAGGCTAAGGTCCCCCCCACCAAGCTCACAGAAAATGCATCTAAATGTCAGAAAAACCATGTGTATCCTGTATGCCAACACAGTTTAAAAATCATTATGCTGTCAACCTGTCAAGTCAGAAGGATTTTGATGATAAATAGTGAAAAAAATGATGAGTCTCTTTTTTTGTCTATGGGCCATTTGAAAACATAGATTTGATGATTGATTCATAATATTTCACCCATACTTTTAAAAATTCTGACCATTTTGATACAGACTGCTTCTAAGATGTCCCTCCTAATTAACAGGCCTGTTATGTTCAATATTATGCTCTCCTGGGTGTCTGCCCTTCCCTCAAGGTCATGTAGGAAAGGCAGGTAGATTTTGGCATGACTGTCCACAGCAGTTCTATTACAAGGGTTTCAGATTCTCACCATGCAGGGAGGCCTTTGGTGTGGTCAACCTTTCTGTTCCTAATCTTAGCACAAAGACCACTTGGGAAGAAAGCGTGTTTTTAAAAAACACGTGGTTTCCATCCAGTAGTTACTGACCTCAGATCCATTTCAAAAAACATTTCATATTACACGTATCACATTGGGTGGAAGGGCAGTTTTCTAATCAAGATGTTTTGTCATCTCCTCTTAAGTTCACAAGCTCACAATAAGCATGGTGTTTTATATCACATTCGCATTGACACATACCCCTAATCCTGCCTCAGTAACTAAGACTGTGCATCCTCTCAAATATGCAAGGACACACACCCTCACACAGCACATACACGACAGTCTCCCAATATGCACATGAATTTTAAAGTATTAAATAAGATTAAAGTTTTGATTAACTTACTAAAAAATTCTTCCAATGCCACAATCATCTTTTATAATGACAGACATCAGCAATGTACAAATATTTGGGCAGGCTGGGTAACCCTCAGTTCTCAGCTCTGCAATGAACAAAGTGACCAAGCTGTCTGCATGCACATCACATGCACATCTGGAATCAGAATCTGTGCCCTGAGGACCTTGCAATGACATTCTGAGCAGATGCCTTCAGCCCATCCCACAATTATTTAAGTGCACCTCTCTGTCTGAAGGTGAATACAGGATGGGACCTGGGAGTTAAGAGCTCAACTTCTTGAGTAAGTCAGAGGGTCCACAGTGGGAGTGAACCCTAATAACCCACTTGCCTTTTATTGACTTTCTTTTTATTCTGAAATAAATAATCCAATCCAAAGTCTTATCTGAATCTACTTTTGGGAACTGAGGTAGCCACTTAGCCTTTGTGTGATATCCTTGGCCCACGTACTGCAGTATCACACATTAACTTCTGTCCTCTGCAGACCAGGACAGCAAAACGCTCAAGGTCTCCTCCTCTTTCCTGAAAGGATTGATTCTCAATTCCCTTGCAATCACCTCATCTTTTATGTGAAGGAGATTAGGCTCCCAGTGTTCTTTGACTTTAAATTATAGGGACATAAGTACAATGTGGTGACTATAGTTGACAATACTACATTATATACATGAAAATTGATAAGAGAATAGATCTTAAAAATTCTTATCACAAAAAAAGAAAACTATAACAATGTAAATGTGAGCTGATGTTTGTTAATAACCTTACTGTGGTAAGAGTTTTGCAATTTACATGTATCTAACTATTGTGTTATATAGTTTAAACTTGTATAGTGTTATATGTAAATTGTATCTTAATAAAACTGAGGAAGTTAAAAAAATTAAATACATAGCTCTGACAAAAAAGAAAAAAATAGGTGAAGGCAACCCATGCAAGAACATTTGCTTCCCTACTGGACTGAGGATTAAGTACAAGAACTGCATCCCCTGTGCAAGGAAAATGCCCATGTGACAGATGGAAACTTGACACAATCTTTCTCATAAGGTGAACAAAATACCTACAAAATACTATATGTGATGGATACACACCACTCAAGGAATTGAAAGTGTACACCACACTTTAACCTACCTTCTTTATTTCCAAATTGTGGAATAAAATAATACAACTGGAGCCCCTGAACTTTGTAATAAGGTTCATGAAACTACTACATAAGGAGTGACAGTAGGTACTATAATCTCAGTCTGAAGTGAGCCAAGAAGGGCCTCTATCTCGTGCTGGTATTCAGACATATTTCCTAGAAGAGCTACCAACTCAGTGTCATTTTTTTGTCACCTCCAAATATATCAAAGAGTGTCAGGGTCCTCCTGTTTCCTTGGCAGGCGACAGTTAACATCTCTCCTCACAAGACTGATTTTAAACTCAATCTTCCGGGATCATTCTTATCTGTGTGGCCAAGCTGGTGCTGTGCTCTTAAGAAGGTGAATTTGACAATGTGCTGCCCAGTTGTGATAAATAAAACCCAGTCAGTGGGATATGCTTTGGGAGGGAGTATTCAACCCTGTGTGTACATAAGAAAATATCAGTTGCCCAAATTTTATTCAGCACTCAACATCAGAAAATCTCTGCTGTCGGGCTGGCCCTGTGATTTTAAGATTTTTAAAACTCTTTATGGAAAATTCTTCACACATTGAAACCTCCACGCACTGCAGAGAACTATGAAAAAGAGATCACTTAATTGTATAGCAACCTTGATTCTAATGGAAACCACTCACATGCCTTTTTTTTTTAACTTGAGATGTCTGGTATTCTTTATTTTTAATTTTTTATATAAATTTATTTATTTTAATTGGAGGCTAATTACTTTACAATATTGTATTGGTTTTGCCTTTAGATAAATCTTTGTTTCTATCCTTTACATTCCTCTGTATAATGAATTTATTACCTCCCCACTATATGAGAAAGAAGAGGAAATCTTACACAATCTTGCTTTAAAAATAGAAAAAGAAATGAAAAAGAAAGAGATCATTGGACGTACAAGGATCTTGTGTTGCAGAAATGCCAGATAACCTAAATGAAATATTTAAGAGGCCCTTTTCAGAAGAACAAACATTAAAAAAAAAGATACAGAAGGAAGAAAGAAACACAAGATAGAATAAGGATAATCTGCATGTATTTTGTTTATAAGGAAAAAAAAAGATTGCAAAAGAAGTTTTAAATTTTTTCTATAATTAGAAAATAGTTGAAATTTTGAAAAACTCAATGAAATAGAATAATGGCTTTAATGTTGTAGTACACTTATAGACACAAAAAATACTGCAAACAATATCACATCACACTACAAAACTGATACACTTTGACATTTTCTGGTGTTTCTATTAAGTTATCCTTGAGAATACTAGAATATTTATGGGACAATATTAATAGAATCCAAAATATTTATTTTAAGCAAATTCAGTTCTAATTGTGTTTTTATACTGATTTTTAATATTAATTAATTAAAGAGATGAACACTAGGATTTAGTTTAATGTAAACTGATGATTCTGCAAATTTCTCAGCTGTGTCATGGAAATCATCTTAAAGTTGAGCCCCTTTTTGAATACAGTAACTATTAGTTTTGGCTTCCCATATGGCTCAGTGGTAAAGAATTTGCCTGCCAACCAGAAGATGAAAGTTTGATCCCTGGGTCAGGAGATCCCCTACAGAAAGAAATGGCTACCTACTCTAGTATTCTTGCCTGGGAAATCCCAGGGAGAGAGGAGCCTGGTGGGCTACAGTCCACGGGTTTGCAAAAAAGTCAGACAGGACTTAGTGACTAAACAAAAACAGAAACTATTAGTCCTACAATAACTTTAATATTTTTAGTCTCCTACTTGGATTTTACTTATTCTACAAGCACCTGCCACTGTTTTACTTCTATTGGTGCTACGGTCAGGAGCCCAGCCTTAGCTTTCTGTCCAACTCCTTCCCAGAACTGGAACTCCAAGCTTGAAACTCAGTCCTCACAGTGTGCTCCTCAGCACCTGACCCAGGTCTTTCTGGTCAGGGCAGACATTCCACAAGCCCCTGCTGATTGCTCTGCTATCATTCTGATCCATGCCTTCCTTTGCCATTGTTTCCACCTGCTAACCTCCTATCAAGCCATCTTCAGGCCATCTGCTGCTTTGACTTTGTCATCTTTCCACATGTTTATTTGGAATATTAAGCCCAGTAATGCTCAGAAGAAGCCTTTAAGTGTTGGTTTTGAAAATACAGTGGGCACTAAAATAACCAGATTACTACAAGGGGTACTAGCAACACCTTTATAGAGCTACTAACCTCTATGTTCCTCATCCAGACAGCAAGATAGAGACCAAAGCTCTGTTCCAGGGTCTTCAAATATTCAGTGACAAAATATTTTGCCAGAACACATGAGTCAGGTTCCTGGATAAGAATATGTAAATCTATGAGTATGTGAATGTCTCCTTATGTGTATTCTCTTATTTGGGGGGCGAGGGGAGATTTGAGGAAAATTACACTAGCCAATTGGTAACTCATGGAATTTAAAGCTGAGAAATAGGAAAAGGCTTTCCTACTCAGACCTTAAATGACTTTGCTTCAGGAAGTCCTGAAGCCAAAACTCACATATTCAAGCTCTACTCCAGTATTTTAATATTCATAAAGCTCCAGAGGGACCAGGTTTCCCTTTCTGACCTACCTGGATACTTAAATGTTAGGAATCAGCCCTAGATCACAATGTGTGACAATCTTATGGTCCACCTAAAATAATTCAGTGGGCTATTAAGTAAGTAAAGAACAAAAAACTCTTTGTGGTCAAATATCTTGGGGGAACTCAGTTCAAACAATATTGAACCAATTTATTTCTTTCAAACTTTTTGATACATTTTTGTATTACAACATGGCTCTCCATGGAGAGAATAAAATGAAACTATTTTTGAGAGTCTGCTCACAAGATGAGTGAAACATATTTTATGAAACTTATTTCTGAGTCAATAGTTTGTCTATTCATCTTTGGACCGCTCTGTTAGCACAGCTGTAACCCTGGATAGAAACTGTATAAATTAAAATGGAATGACATGGAGTAGAGTGGAATGTTATCAAACTGAATGAAGAGGAGTGGAATGCCTGAGAACACTGGTACTTCCCAGAAGAATACAACGAAATCCCAGCTGTAATGTAGTTTCAAAAATATGCAAAATCATGTTTGTTCCCTGTCCTTTTTATCAAAGAAGGTTAAAAGCTCCCTGGCTGAGCAGATAAATGTTTGGCAAACATATGGGATAATATAACAGACACTCAACTAAAACAGTACTGTGTGCTAGACACACAGCAGGTGGATAGTGCTAGAATCAGGAAGCCTTCAGAGATCTTCCATAGAAAATAGAAACCTAGCCTTGCTTTGTTCCCAGTTTCTCCAGGTTTCCCTAGTTTCCCCTGAGGGTCTAAACCCAATGTCAATGCCCTCTGAAGCTTGATTGCATCCTCCAATCCAGTCAATACTGTCTCTTCAGAACTCCTGCTGCTGTCCCAGTGGTAATCTTCACTCTTAGATTCCTATTCTTTTGTTCTCACTGGGGCTAGGAATTTCTCCTTCACCAATTGTGTCTAGTTTCATCCAGTCCTCTGACTTGTTCAGGGCTAGATACAGTTATCCATTCTAGCCAAGGCCTGGATACTTAAACTTGAGAATTAGTCTCTTGAGAGGCTTCTCTTGTGGCTCATCTGGTAAAGAATCTGCCTGCAATGCGGGAGACCTGTATTCAATCCCTGAGTTGGGAAGATCCCCTGGAGAAGGGAAAGCCTACCCACTCCAGTATTCTGGCCTGGTGAATTTCATGGACTGTATAGTCCATGGGGTCACAAAGAGTCGGACACAACTGAGCGACTTTCACAGTCTCTTGAGGCTGCTGTTCAGTGTGGACCCAAGACTTACGCAACCATTCCACTCTATTAAATGAACTTTTGCTGGTTTATTCTAGGAGGCCAGAAGAAGAGGCAAATCTCTTTAATCCAAGATAGTTTTTCACTAAGGTAAGTCTCCCTGAGAGGGCCTTGCAACTTCTCAGGATAATAGGTCTGAGCCAGTTTGTTTCCAATACCCTGGAAATAGACATACTTACTAGAATACAAGAATCAAGGTTTTTTGGCAAGAATCCATGACTGGACCTAGCTGCAACCTCCAAGTTCAAGAGATTTTTTTCAGCAGTTCTTTCTTGCCTGTTAAAAAAAATAGTACCTACTCAGAAGACCATCTGAAATGACATTGCCCTCAGATTCAAAGAGTGTAAGAATACCTATATTGAGATTTTGATTTATTTTTTAATAAAAATTTATTTATTTTAACTGGAGGTTAATTATTTCGCAATATTGTATTGGTTGTGCCATACATCAACATGAATCTGCCATATCCTGAATCCCTCTCCAGCTTCCCTCCCCGTACCACCCCTCTGGGTCATCCCAGTGCACCAGCCCCAAACATCCAATATAATGAATTGAACCTGGAGTGGCAATTCATTTCATATATGATACTATCCATGTTTCAATGCCATTCTCCCAAATCATCCCACCCTCTCCTTCTCCCACAGAGTCCAAAAGACTGTTCTATACATCTGTGTCTCTTTTGCTGTCTCGCATACAGGGTTATTGTTATCATCTTTCTAAATTCCATATATATGCATTAGTATACTGTATTGGTGTTTTTCTTTCTGGCTTACTTCACTCTGTATAATAGGCTCCAGTTTGATCCACCTCATTATAACTGATTCAAATGTATTCTTTTGAATGGCTGAGTAATATTCCATTGTGGGTTCCTAATTGCAATCAGTTCTGGTCACTGGGCTTTTTTCCCTTCTGATCTAATCCTTCTCATCTTATTTTACAATTTAATAAGTAGAATTTTCTCAAGCATCNATAACTGATTCAAATGTATTCTTTTGAATGGCTGAGTAATATTCCATTGTGGGTTCCTAATTGCAATCAGTTCTGGTCACTGGGCTTTTTTCCCTTCTGATCTAATCCTTCTCATCTTATTTTACAATTTAATAAGTAGAATTTTCTCAAGCATCCATATCTGAGTCCCTGAATTGATCGGTATCTCTTGTATTTTACCAACTCCCAGGGTTTCTTGGAAACATAGATCTACCCACCCACTCCATCCCATCCTGTGGAAGTAGACCTACCACATTTCCTTATTTCAGGTTCCGTATATTGTCTGAGACTTTAGACTTCACCTCTTTCCAGATGCCTTGGTTTTCACATCATCAATTTTCTTGAACCTAGTAGATACTGGTAGACCCTCCCTAGACAGTCTCTTGAGGCCACTGTTCAGCCTGGGCTCAAGACTTAGCCTGTTACACTTTTAAGTCCTAGTTTTCCCATATTTGACTCAACTTTGTGCATATGTGCAAGAAAGTACGTAGGTTTTGAAAAGGAATTCTAGAAAATCCCACTTATATTCTATATGAGGATAACTTCTAAAGTGGTCAGTTCTTCAAAACCAGAGACAGACCTACCAACTAGCCAACAGATTCCTGCTCCAGAGAATTTGGTTTCACAATAAGAAGTCTTTACAGGGGAGTGATTAATGTTCACATGGCACGAGCACTCTCTGTTGAAATATGAATTTCCAAGGTGAAATGTATCTCTTGGCTGCTTCAAAGTCTCCATGTCTCTAATTGTGCTCCCACCTTGGAAGCTGCTGGGGTGCTTGGACCAGGAGAGAATTCCTGATGTGTGATGCTTCCATGGGAAGTACTATTTCAATAGCAGAAGGCTAACACATCTGATGGGCAGCCTGCCCACTGGGCCATCTTGTCTGCCAACACTCCCACATTTATTAAGGTTCTTTTGTGAGATAAAGAGGTTGGACACCTGGATCCTTGCAAAAACAAAACAAAATTAAAGCTGTAATTACCTGTCTGCCCTGTGCAAAGCAATCTATCCTGCTATCCTTTTGGTTTTACTGGTGACAGACAGATGTCACCCAGAACAATTTGGAAACCTGAGCAAAGAGAATTCAGATAAAACTGAAAAGAAAAACTTAGTCAAAAGTACAACCTACCTGCCAGATAGTGAATATAGGAGCTAATAGGGAACTAGAAACAACTAAAGAGAAGACTCATTATATTGACCCTACAAAGACCCGCCCTCCAGTACTCCTTTTTCTAGCTGAGAATGACTGAGTCCTAAGGTACAGACTAGTCCTGCTGCACATTTGGAGGCTTTCATGGGAATTTAAGCTTAATAAATTCCTGGAATTAAATTCCAGGTAAAAATTTCTGCTTCAAGTTTAACAATTGATCTTCTGTTTTGTTCCTCAATCAAGCTACCATTTTGGGCCCCTGTTATGGGGCCCATGATTGATTTTCCTGTCTTCTCATGATGTAGAAACCTGAAACCAATTTGTGGAAAACTGTCTTAAAGAAGCACCACTACATCTCCTTGATGTAAACAGATACTCTTATGATGATCTTCTCCTTGTCAATCAATGTCTATTCTGCTTACTTGATACATTCTGTATCTCTATAGACTTCACTAAATTTAACCATAGAACAATAAATTATCGCCTATTATCTGGATACTCTTTCAGACATGGCTGATGATCTCTTGTCACTACATATGACTTTGCTTACAAGGCTATATTCTCCATTCTTTTTAATATCCTTGAAGGAAGGGACAAAATTGTACTCTCCATTAGAATTTCTACAGTGTTTTAAAGTTTTTGTTCATATTTTTGCTTGTTTTCTAAATATTGTTGTTCAGTTGCTAAATATTGTTTCTAAATATGTTGTTCAGTTCCTAAGTCATCATCGACTCTTTGAGACCTCATGAACTGCAGCATGCCAGGCTTCTCTGTCCTCCACTATCTCTCAGAGTTCATTCAAACTCATGTCCATTGAATTAGTGATGCCATCTTAAAGATCTTAAAGACCCCTTGCAGTCCAAGGGTCTCTTGAGAGTCTTCTTCCAAAACCACAATTCAAAAGTACCAATTCTTTTTTTTTCTTCTTCTTCTTCTTTATGGTCCAGCTCTCACATCCATACGTGACTACTGGAAAACCATAGCTTTGACAATATGGACTTTTGTTGGTAAGGTGGTCTCTGCTTTTTAATATGCTCTCTAGGTTTATCATAGCTTTTCTTCCAAGGTGCAAGGATCTTTTAATTTCATGACTACAGTCACCATCTGCAGTGATATTGGAGCCCAATAAAATAAAGTCTGTTTCCACTTTTTCCCCATCTATTTGTCATTAAGTTATGAGACTGGATGCTGTGATCTCTGTTTTCTGAATGTTGACTTTTAAGCCAAACTTTTCCATCTCCCTTTTCATTTTCATTAAGAGGCTCTTTAGTTCTTCTTCACTTTCTGTCATTAAAGTATGCCATCTGCATATCTGAGGTTGTTAATATTTCTCCTAGCAATCTTGATTTCAGCTTGTTGTTCATCCAGCTCAGCATTATGCATGATTTACTCTGCATAGAAGTTAAGTAAACAGGGTGTCAATATACAGTCTTGATGTACTCCTTTCCCAATTTTGAACCAGTCTGTCATTCCATGTCCAGTTTTAACTATTGCTTCTAGTCTGGCATACAGGTTTCTCAAGAGACAGGTAAGATGGTCTGGTATTCCCACATTCTTTAAGAGTTTTCCACAATTTGTTGTGATCCACACAAAGGCTTTAGCATAGTCAGAGAAGCAGAAGTAGTTGTTTTTTTCTGGAATTCCCTTGCTTTTCCTGTGATCCAGTGGATGTTGGCAATTTGATCTCTGGTCCCTCTGCCTTTTCTAAAACCAGCTTGTAAGTCTGAAAACTCTCAGTTCACACACTGCTGAAGACTAGCTTGAAGGATTTTGTGCATAATCTTGCTATCATGTGAAATGTGTACAATTGTATGGTAGTTAGAACATTCTTTGGCATTGCCTTTCTTTAGAATTGGAATAAACATTGAACTTTTTCAGTTCTGTGGCCACTGCTGAGTTTTCCAAATTTGCTGGCATATTGAGTGCAGCACTTTAACAGTATCANGAACATTCTTTGGCATTGCCTTTCTTTAGAATTGGAATAAACATTGAACTTTTTCAGTTCTGTGGCCACTGCTGAGTTTTCCAAATTTGCTGGCATATTGAGTGCAGCACTTTAACAGTATCATCTTTTAGGATTTGAAATAGCTCAATGGAATTCTATCACCTCCACTAGCTTTGTTCATAATAATGCTTCCTAAGGCCCACTTGACTTCACATTCCAGGATGTCTGGCTCTAGGTGAGTGAACATACCATCAAGGTTATCCAGGTCATTAAGACCTTTTTTTGTACAGTTCTTCTGTATATCCTTGCCATCTCTAAACATAGTATATGCTTCATAAGAGTCTGTTGAATAAATGAAGAAATGAAAATATGAATCAAAACTTCTCATCTTTATTAAAAGGAGATACCCAGACATGATTTTTGATATGATCAAAAATTATAAAATGTGTAATAGATGCTGTACTATAGATATCTGTCCAACAGAGTAGGGGATCATCAACATTGCCTCAAAAAAGTAAAGAAATGCTGGTCATCCACAGTGGGCTGGACTCTTAGCAAATTTTTAAAGGATCCAAGTGAGCTCAAGCATACTTCATAAAGAAATAGATTGAGTATTAAGCTGGAGAAAGATTTAAATCCAATAAATGTAAATTTTAATAATCCATTGGTCTGATAAGTGTTCCATTGTAATACTTGGCCACATCTCACATATGATATTGATCATCTGTAGCAGAGAAAGTAAAGTTGCTAGTAGTCCCAGGCACTGTTGTGAGTGACTTACTTAGGGTAACTCATTTTACCATTATGAATTTCCATATGAAGTTTGTATTATTCTAAAACAAATTTTTTACAGCCTAGGAAGTTTAGGCATAACAATGGCAACAAAAAAAGTGGGGTGAAATACTAGAGAGTAGAAAATTCATGATCTAAATCTTGACCTTAAAAATGATATAATTTGGCTGTTGTAAGATGGCAGAGTAATAGGATGGGGAGACCACTTTCTTCCCCACAAATTCATCAAAAGAACATTTAAACACTGAGTAAATCCCACAAAACAACTTCTGAATGCCAGCAGAGGACATCAAGCACCCAGAAAAGCAGTCCATTGTCTTTGAAAGGAGGGAGGAAAAAATATAAAAGAAAAAATAAAAAGAGAGAGACAAAAGAGGTAGGGATGGCGCTCCATCCTGGGAAGGGAGTCTTAAAAAGAAAGAAGTTTCCAAACGCCAGGAAACACTCTCACTGCCAAGTCTGTGGCAAGCCTTGGAAGCACAGAGGGCAACATAACAGGGTGGAAAAATAAATAAATAATTAAAACCCATAGATCATGAGCCTAACGGTAACTCCCCTGGTGGAGAAGCAGCGCAGATGCCTGCACCCGCCACTAGCAAGTGGGGACTGGGCAGGGAGGTGTGAACTGCATTGCTTAGAGTAAGGATCTGGCCTGAGTGTCTGGAGGGCAATCTGAGCAAATCAACTTGGACTAGCAAACCAGACTGTGGGATAGCTACCACACAAAAAGCCCTAAGACACCACCAGGCCTGCATATAGAACAAAGGACTGAACAGAACTAGCTAGATGCAGGCCATCCCCCTCTGGTGACAGGCAGCCAGAGCCGGAAGGGGGCAATCGCTGCCCCAGAGAGACATTATCTACCAAATTGCAAGCAGGCTTCTTTGCTAACTAAGACTTCTTGGTGTTCTGAACAGTCAACATCCGCCTCAGAAGGTGCGCCAGTTGTATACCCAGAAAACCTAGCGGCAGGGACAGGGGAGGAGATAAGTCGCAGCGACCACGCTCACCAAACACCTCATCACCTGAGCTGCTCAGACCTGGGAAGGGCACAATACGCAGGCCCAACCGAGTCTGCACCTCTGAGGACTACCCGAGTGCCTGAACCTGAGCGGCTCAGACCTGGGAGGGGCATGCAGCCCAGGGCCAGCCTTGGATGGTTCCCAGTGGAGCAACCTAGAGTCTAAGCAGTGTGGGCAAGGAGGGTACGTGCACTGTGATTGGGGGCAGGCCCAGTGTGGCTGAGGCACTGCGAGCACACGCCAGCGCTATTTGTTTGCAGCTTCCTTCCCTCCCCACAGCACATTTGAACAAGTGAGCCTAAAAAAAAGTGTCCACCACTGCTCCCTTTGTGTCGGGGGGAAATCAGACACTGAAGAGACCAGCAAGCAGAAGAAGCTAAAACAGAAGGAACTGCCTTGGAAATGACAGGTGCAATAGATTAAAACCCTGTCGTTAGTACCAACTACACAGGAAGGGGCCTATAGATCTTGAGANTCCCTTTGTGTCGGGGGGAAATCAGACACTGAAGAGACCAGCAAGCAGAAGAAGCTAAAACAGAAGGAACTGCCTTGGAAATGACAGGTGCAATAGATTAAAACCCTGTCGTTAGTACCAACTACACAGGAAGGGGCCTATAGATCTTGAGAAATATAAGCCAGGCCAAGAAACTATCTGAAAATGAACTGACCCCACAATACCCACAACAACACCAGAGAAACACCTAGATATATTTTTCCTATTTTTACGACCATTCTTTTTCTAATTTTTAAAAAATTTTAAGTCCTCTATTATTTCTTTAATTTTCACTTTTATAACCTACTATTACTTTGCCCCCCAAAAAGATCTTATTTTTTAAAGCAAACTTTATATATATATATTTTATATAATTTTTGTTACTTTGTTTTTTCTTTCTCTTTTTTTTCTTTTCTTTAATATTGTATTTTTGAAATTCCAAACTCTACTCTATATTTTTAATCTTTGCTTTTTGATATTTGTTATCAATTTTGTACCATTAAGAACCCAGTCTTTAGTACATATTTTTAATTGGGAGTGAGATTACTGGCTTGACTGCTCTTCCCCCCTTTGGACTCTCCTTTTTCTCCAGAAGGTCGCATCTGTGTCCTCCTTACCCTCTTTCTTCTCTACCCAACTCTGTGAATCTCTGTGTGTTCCAGATGGTGGAGAACACTTAGGTAACTGATTACTGGCTGGATCTCTCTCCCTCCTTTTGATTCCCCCCTTTTATCCTCCTGGCCACCTCTGTCTCCTTCCTCCGTCTTCTCTTCTCTGTATAACTCCATGAACATCTTTGAGCAGTCCAGTTGTGGATTGCACATGNATTACTGGCTGGATCTCTCTCCCTCCTTTTGATTCCCCCCTTTTATCCTCCTGGCCACCTCTGTCTCCTTCCTCCGTCTTCTCTTCTCTGTATAACTCCATGAACATCTTTGAGCAGTCCAGTTGTGGATTGCACATGAGGAAGTGATTACTGGCTAGCTTGCTCTCTCCTCTATTGATTCCACCTCATCTCATTTGGGTCACCTCTAAATCCCTCCTCCCTCTTCTCTTCTCCATGTAACTCTGTGAACCTCTCTGGGCATCCCTCACTGTGGAGAAACTTTTCATCGTTAACCTAGATGTTTTATCAGTGGTGCTGTGTAGAAAGAGAAGTCTTGAGACTGCTGTAAAAATAAGACTGAAAACCAGGAGCAGGAGACTTAAGTTCAAATCCTGAGAACACCAGAGAACTCCTGATTCCAGGGAATATTAATTGACAAGAGCTCATCAAATGTCTCCATACCTACACTGAAACCAAGGACAACCCAAGGGTCAACAAGTTCCAGAGCAAGACATACCAGGCAAATTCTCCAGCAACACAGGAACACAGCCCTGAGCTCCGATATACAGGCTGCCCAAAGTTACTCCAAAACCACTGACATCTCATAACTCATTACTGGACACTTCATTGCACTCAAGAGNTCTCTGATTACTTTCATATTTATTTCTTCATTTATTTTTGGCATGACTATCTATTATTGAAATATTTTTCTGAGATTCAGTAACATCCAAATATCACCTTAATTTCTTATAATAAACACTTTTAGTTTAAAAAAAAAAACATATTACATTAACTCTTCTCTCTGTCTGTGTCTCTCTGTCTTTGTCGGTTTCTCTCCTTTCCTCTCCAGTTGTCCTTCTAAAATCAAATTAATATTTTTATTGTCTAATGATGACAGCTCTATGGATCTCAGATGTATTTATAAGACAAAGTAAGAAAACTGAGCCCATTTCCTTCCATCATTTACAGAATATCTTAAGAACAACCTGAAAGCTATCAGAAAAGATTTTCCACAGCTGAGACATAAAGAATATGTATGAGAGAGGTGCAATGCTGTAGGAAACAGACACTATTCTCTTAAAGGGCATGAACAAAATCTCACACACTCAGACCCAAAGCAAAGGCAGTAATTGGAAAGGAGCCTGTCAGATGCACTCGCTGGTCTTGTAGGGCTTCCTGGAGAGGCAGAAGCAAATGAAACTCTCCCTGGGGACCCAAATCCTAACAGCAGCCTTTTTAAAAAGCTCATTGTACCACAGGGACTTTGGGGCTGATAAGTGCCACTTCGGAGTCCTCCCTCTAACCTATTAGCTCTGGGCTTACCAGCCAACCAGTGAGCTGGCATGGGCTTGTATTTTCACATACCCCAGGCTTATGACCACCACCTTGGGACCTCTGGCAGCAGTTCTAGGAAGGAAGTTACAAATACAAATCTACTTCAGGAAACAAGAAAAATCTCAAATAACCAATCTAAACTTACACCTAAATGTATTAGTAAAAGAAAAACAGACAAAAGTCAAAGTTAGTAGAAGAAAAGAAAGCATAAAAATCAGAACAGAGATAAGTGAAATAGAAATTTTTAAAAAATAGAAAAAAATTAATGAAATTAAGAATTGATACTTTAAAGGAAAAACAAAATTGACAAACGTTTAGCCAGACTCATCAAGAAAAAAAGAGAGAGTGCCTACATAATTAAAATTGGAAATGGGAGAGAGGTTAAGTTGATATCACAGAAATACAAAAGATCATAAGTGATTGTATGAACAATTATATAACAATGAAATGGAGAACTCAGAGGAAATGGATAAATTGCTAGAAATATACAATCTCCAAAAGCTGAATCAGGAAGAAATAGAAAATATGAACAGACTAACTTACCAGTAATGAAATTGAATCAACTTAAAAAAAAATAATAACCTCCCAACAACAACAACAACAAAACAGTACTAGGTGGCCTCAGAGGTAAATTCTACCAAGCATATATATATATATAAGGATTAACACCTATTTTTTTCAAACTATTTCAAAATATGAAGAGGAGGAATGCTTCTACATTCATTCTATGAGGCCAGCATCAACCTAGTATGAAAGCCAAATATTCCACACAAAACCACAAAAAATTATTGGCTAGTATCTCTAATAAACACATACACAAAAGTCCTCAAAAAATACTAGCAAACTGAAATCAACAATACATTAAACGTATTATTCACCATGATCAAGTGGAATTACCCCAATTTGCAAGGATAGTTCAATATCTACAAATCAAACAATACAATACAGTATTGAAGAACAAATTGAAGAACATTGTTAACAAATTGAAGAACAAAAATGATATGATCATTTCAATGAATGCAGAATAAGCATTTGGCAAAATTCAACATCCATTTATGATACAAATTAACAACAAAGTGGGTACAGAGGGAAAATGTCTCAACATAATAAAGGCCACATATGACAAACCTACAAACAATATTCCTCTAAGATCAGACAAGACAAGGATGCCGTCTCTCACCACTTCTGTTTAACATAATATTGAAAGTCCTCACCACAGCAATCAAATGAGGAAAAGAAATCAAACTTATCCACATTCAAAAGGAAGAAATAAAGTTGTCACTGTTTACTGATGACGTGATACTATATATAGAAAATACTAAAGATACTACCAAAACACTATTAGAACAAATAAAGGGAATCAGTAAAGTTGCAAGATAAAAAATTGATATACATAAATCTGTTGCATTTCAATGGATGAAAAATGAGTCATAGGAAATGGAAGTTAAAAAACAATCCCATTTACAATTGTATCAAAAATGAATAAAATACCTAGAAATAAATCTAACAATGGAGCTAAAAGACATTATTAGGAAAAGTACAAAAAATTGATTAAAGAAATTGAAGACAAAACAAAGTGATAAAAAGATATACCCTGTTCACGAATTAGAAGAATTGTTGTTGTTCAGTTGCTCAGTTGTGTCATTCTTTCCAAGCACACCAGGCTTCCCTGTCCTTCACTATCTCCCAGAGTTTTCTAAAATGACCATATTCTCCAAAGCAATCTACAGATTTAAACCACTCTTTATCAAAATACCAGTGGTACTTTTTACTGAACTAGAACAAATAATTCCAAAATTTGTATGGAAGCACAAAAGACCCAGAATAGCCAACATAATCTTATGAAGAAGGACAAACCTGGAAGTATCACACTCCCAAATTTCAAACTATACTACAGAGCTATAGTCATCAAAACAATATGGCACTATCACCAAAATGTGCACATAGATCAATGGGGACACACAGAGAGCCCAGAAATGAACCCACAGTTGTATGGGTAACTGTTGTTGCTGTTTAGTCAATAGTTCTGTCCAACTCCTTGTGAACCCATAGACTGCAGTATTCCAGGCTTCCCTGTCCCTCACTATCTCCCAGAGTTTGCTCAAATTCATATCTATTGAGTCAGTGATGCTATCCAACTATCTCATCCTCTGTCACCACTTTCCCCTCTTGCCCTCCATCTTTCCCAGCATCAGGGTCTTTTCCAGTGATTCGGCTCTTCACATCAAGTGGCCAAAGGATTGGAGCTTCAAGTTCAGCACAAGTCCTTCCAATGAATATTCGGGGTTTATTTCCTTTAGGATTAACTGGTTTGATCTCCTTGCAGGCCAAGGGACACTTTACAATCTTCTCAAGCATCGAATCTTTGGCGTTCAACTTTCTTTATGGTCCAGCTCTTACATCCACACATGACTACTGGAAAAACCATAGCTTTGACTAGATAGATCTTTGTTGGCAAAGTGATGTCCTTGACTTATAATATGCTATCTAGTATTGTCATAGCTTTCCTTCCAAGAAGCAAGTGTCTTTTAACTTCATGGCTGCAGTCTCCATCTGCAGTGATTTCTGGAGCTCAAGAAAATAAAGTCTGACACTGTTTCCAATTTTTCCCCATCTGTTTACCATGAAATGATGGGACTGGATGCCATAATCTTAGTTTTTTGAATATTGAGTCTCAAGTCAACTTTCTCACTCTCCTCTTTCACCTTCATCAAGAGGCTCTTTAGTTCCTCTTCACTGTCTGCCATTAGAGTATCATCTGAATATCTGAAGTTGTTACTATTTCTCTTGGCAATCTTGATGCCAACTTGTGATTCATCCAGCCAAGCATTTCAGATGATGTACTCTGCATAGGAGTTAAATAAGCAAGATGGCAATATACAGCCTTGACACATACTCTTTTCCCAATTTTGAACCAGTCCAGTTCCATGTCTGGTTTTAACTGTTGCTTCTTCTACATACAGGTTTCTCAGGAGACAGGTAAGGTGGTCTGGTGTTCCCAGCAATTAATGTATAGCAAAATAAGCAAGAATATACAATGGAGAAAGGACAGACTTTTCCAAAAGTGGTGCTGGGAAATCTGAACAGCTGCATATAAAAGAATCAAACTTAGCTACTTTTGTAGACCATATACAGAAATAAACTCAAAATGAGTTAAAGACTTAAATATAATATGTGAAACCATAATATTTCTAGAAGAAAACTTAGCAATATGCTCTTTAACATTGGTCTTGTAAATATTTTTTAAATATGTCTCCTCAGGCAAAGAAAGCAAAAACAAAAGTAAACAAATGGAACTATATCAAACTAGAAGGCTTCTTCACAGTGAAGAAAACTATCTACAAAACTAAAAGTCAGCCTACTGAATGGGAGAAGATATCTGCAATTGATATATCCAATAAGAGGTTAATATCCAAAATATGCAAAGAACCCATACAACTTTACATAAAATAAAAACACCAAGCAACCCAATTTTTAAAAAATAGGCAGAAGTGAATAAATATTTTCCAATGAAGATAAACAGATTGTCAACAGAAACATGAAAAATGGTCAACATTACTAATCACCAGAGAAATGCAAATCAAAACCCCAATGAGATGTTGTCTCATACCTGTCAGAATGGCTATTATAAAATATAAATAAATAACAAGAGAATGTGGAGAAAAGAGAACCTTTGTGTACTGTTAGTATCAATGCAAATTGGCACAGGTACTATGGAAAACGATATGGAGGCTCCTCAAAAAACTTTAAGACGACCATATAATCCAACAATTCCACTTCTAGATATTTTTCCCAGAGGAAAAAGAGCCACCAATTCAGAAAAATATATGCACCCTTATGCTCGTTATTTACAACATTATTTGTAACATTATTTACAATAGCCAACATATGGAAGCAACCTAACTGTCCATCAATAAATGTATGGATAAAAGTGTGGTATATATGTACAATGGAATACTACTCAGCCACAAAAAGAATGAAATCTTGCCATTTGCAACCATATGGATGAACCTAGAGGGCATTATGCTAAGTGAAATTAAGTCAAACAGAGGAAAACAAAGACCATTTAATTTCACTTATATGTGGAATCTAAAAAAGAAGCAAAGATAACAAACAAGATACAGATGCATAGATACAGAGAACAAACTAGTGGTTGCCAAAGGGGTAGTGGGGCAGGAATGAAATTGGTGAGAGAGATTGATTACAAGGTACAAACTCTCAACTCTAAAATAAATACAAATGGGAATATAATATATATTACAGGGAATATAGTTGATAATATTGTAATAACTTTGTATAATGACAGATGGTAACTACACTTACTGTGGTGGTCATTTTATAATGTACAGAAATATCAAATCACTAGGTTGTCCACCTGAAATTAATAAAATATCACTATGACAATTACATTTAGATTAAAAAAAAAAAAAGAGCAGATAGTCTCCACTACTAGCCCTCAAATGTGAGATCTGTGTGTGTGTTCAGTCATTTAGTCATGTCTAATGCTTTGTAGCTCCATGTATTGTAGCCCACCAGGTTCCTCTGGCCAGGGAATTTTCCAGACATTGACAAGTGGGTTCTTTACCACTAGTGCCACCTTGGAAGCCCTTGAGATACAAATACTTATTGTTCATATGGAAAATGGCAGCTAGAGAGTAGAAACAGCAGCTTTCAGAGTTCTACTTAGATTTCTCAACTCCTTCTCTCCTTTGTGAAGGAAGATTTGTTATGCACAAGGTCTCATACACTTCATGGGAAAATTCAGGGTAAACAGTAAATATCTGATTTTATAACTGGAGGATCACTTCTTTTTTGCTGTGTTTGGACTAAACTGAAGATTTCTTCAATTAATAATTACCATATTTTCACATCCATTCAAATCCAACCATTTTCTGAGAACAAAAAGTAAACACACTGACAGTCAATGTGGGGGGAGAATCAAGTTGCACATCAGAAAGAGCAAATTACTCCCTTACACACTGCCTGGTGGGCAGGCATTTGCTGTTATAATTGAATCTGAACCCAGCTTCATGCTACTCTCTTATTCCACCATCTCAAACTATAGTAGAGTCATTTTTTTGCAGAGTCCATTCAGCTCTTCCATTCTTGCCCACTTCATAAGACAATGTATGAGGTTTTCTGGCTTTGGACACACAGATTTCATTTGAGAAGAAAGGGTTTAGCAGGTTCCCCACTGCTCTAGAGAAAATTTAGGAGTAAGTGTAGAAGGTTAGGGGAGTAGAATGCAGATTGAAGTCTGTGACTTGACAAGAAATGGAAGAGTCACTGAGTATCAACATACACAAGACACATACCATATATAGACAGAAGTCTCATTGGTAAGTTCAAGGCTCACATCTTCTAACACTGTATGACAGAAATAAAACAAATGGCATTCCCTATGGCATGGAGAGTTATAATTTAGACCAAAGGCCCATCAAGGTCATCTGGAAAAAGAATGGAGAACATTTGCAGCAGAGTATAGGTGGTGTACACTGACTGACTTTCTAGAAAGACTTTTTTTAAAGTCCCAAATTATTGATGATGTTAAAAAAAAAAAAAAAAGCAAATCATCATCCTTTCCTTCATCATTACCTGTTCTTCACAGGCACTTGGGTTACAATTTTCAATTTAAAAATTATTATATATACACAGAAAGTAACAAAATATAGAAAATATACTTTCTATTAAAATTATTTTAAGATTTACAGTTTATTTTTTAAGCTTACATTATAACAATTTAGAATTTCTAAGAAGAAACCATTCTTTGCATTATAGTCTTTCACTCATTCATGCAAGGAATTCAATCTGAATTTATAAAAATCATTCAAGCAGAAATTTTAAAGGTGGATTAGATTCAAAATATTGAACATGACAAGAATGGAGATTTGATGCTTTGAGTAAGAACCAGAGTACCACAAATGGGTATGGACAAAGATTCTAAGGACATAAAGGCTAAAATAACAGGAAATAATTAGGTTTATGGAGATGGGTTAAATAAAACATTAGGATTTACTATCTAGATGTGCTCTTAATGCTTTTATGTCTCCTATAAAAGGAACTGCCTAAATCCATAAGGTTCTTTGGATACTTCACTTTCCGGATAAACACCAAAGGGCCATAGCAAAAAGTTTCTGATGCAAGAGACCTCAAACATTTTTTATCAAGACACACATGAAAAACAATCAAGCAGAATTTTCCAAGTAGTAACACTGATAAAATGAGTTGAGAGGAGTAAAAATCGTAGTCCAATAGCTGGTATCCACTCTCTTTCTTCCTTTATCCTACATCTTAAAGTTGGTTGGATTTCACAGCCAAGTGAGTTTGTCTTTGTGAATCAGACCCAGGGGGTGATGGCATGTTGGTTCAGGACCATTTACCATCATGCTCAAAACTTTCTTGCTTCCAAACATATGTAAGACAAACTAAACCTGCTGGACATGTTTTCAACCACTTAGGTACTACAATCTAAGGTGGACGCATCACACATTCAGATGATGGAAGAAAATGTGAAAACACATTTATTTCAAAGAAATGCAGAATGAAAATAAAATTTAGTGAGGTTTTAAAACACTGTGTTAAAATGAAAAAAAAAATCCAGTCACAAAGGACCATACATCATATGACTCTATTCATAATAAATGCAGGCTAGGCAAATCCATAGAGTTAGAAAGTAAATTAGTGATTGCCAAGGCTGGGGTTAAGAGAGAATCGGTGGATGGTGGAAGGTGTAGAGTGTGAAATCTAAAAGGTATGTAGTTTCTTGGAGAGTAATGAAAAGATTTAAAAATTAAGTGTAGTGATAGATGCACAACTCTGAACATACCAAAAATCACTTTAACTCAGTATGCTATATGTATTATATCTCAATCAGATCAATTCAGTTCAGTTGCTGAGTCATGTACAACTCTTAGTAATCCCATATACGGCAGCATGCCAGGCTCATTGTCCATCACCAACTCCTGGAGCTTAATCAAACTCATCCATCGCGTTAGCGATGCCATCCAACCATCTCATCCTCTGTCGTCCCATTCTCCTCCCACCTTCAATCATTCCCAGCATCAGGGTCTTTCAAATGAGTCAGTTCTTTGCATCAGGTGGCCAAAGTATTGGAGTTGTAGCTTCACCATCTGTCCTTCCAATGAATATTCAGGACTGATTTCCTTTAGGATGGACTGGTTGGATCTTCTTGCAGAACAAGGGAATCTCAAGAGTCTTCTCCAACACCAGTTTATTTTATAATTTTTTTTAATTTTATTATATATATATATATATATATTTTTTTTTTACTTTATTCTACTTTACAATACTGTATTGGTTTTGCCATACATTGACATGACCACAGTTTAAAAGCATCAATTCTTTGGCACTCAAGCCAGCTCACATCCATACATGACTACTGGAAAAACCACAGCTTTGACTATATGGGCCTTTGTTGGCAAAGTAGCGTCTCTGCTTTTTAATATGCTGTCTAGGTTGGTCATAGGTTTTCTTCCAAGGAGCAAACATCTTTTAATTTCATGGCTGCATTACCATCTGCAGTGATTTTGGAGCCAAAATGATAATAATAATAATAATTATAATAATAATAATAAAGTCTGTTTCCATTGTTTCCCATCTATTTGCCATGAAGTGATGGGACTGGATGCCATGATCTTAGTTTTCTGTATATTGAGGTTTTTTTTTTTTTTTTTACTTTATTTTACTTTACAATACTCTATTGGCTTTGCCATACATCGACATGAATCCACCACAGGTGCATACGAGCTCCCAATCCTGAATCCCCCTCCCACCTCCCACCCCACAACGTCTCTCTGGATCATCCCCGTGCACCAGCCCCAAGCATCCTGCATCCTGCATCGAACATAGACAGGCGCTACATTTCTTACATGATAGTATACATGCTTCAATGCCATTTTCCCAAATCATCCCACCCTCCCCTCTCCCTCAGAGGCCAAAAGTCCGTTCTATATGTCTGTGTCTCTTTTGTTGTCTCACATACCAAGACAAGGGTGCCCACTCTCACTGCTACTATTCAATATTGTTCTGGAAGTTTTGGCCACAGCAATCAGGGCAGAAAAAGAAATAAAAGGAATCCAAATTGGAAAAGAAGAAGTAAAACTCTCACTGTTTGCAGATGACATGATCCGCTACATAGAAAATCCTAAAGACTCCACCAGAAAACTACTAGAGCTAATCAATGAATATAGTAAAGTTGCAGGATATAAAATCAACACTCAGAAATCCCTTGCATTCCTATACACTGTATATTGAGTTTTAAGTCAACCTTTTCACTCTCCTTTTTCACTTTCATCAAGAGGCTCTTTTGTTTACTTTCTGCCATAAGGGTGGTGTCATCTGCATATCCCTGGTAATTGATATTTCCCCCGGCAATCTTGGTTCCAGCTTGTGCTTCATCCAGCCCAGCTTTTCTCAAGATTTACTCTGCATATAAGTTAAATAAGCAGGATGATGATATACAGCCTTGATGTACTCCTTTCCCGATTTGGAACCAGTGTGTTGTTCCATGCCAAGTTCTAAATGTTACTTCTTGACCTGTATATAGATTTCTCAGGAGGCTGGTCAGGTGGTCTGGTATTTCCATTTCTTTCAGAATTTTCCACAGTTTGTTGTGATCCACACAGTCAAAGGCTTTGGCATAGTCAATAAAGAAGAAGTAGATGTTTTTCTGGAATTCTCTTGCATTTTTGATGATCCAGCAGATGTTGGCAATTTGATCTCTGGTTCCTCTGTATTTTCTAAATCCAGTTTGAACATCTGGAAGTTCACAATTCATGTACTATTGAAGCCTGGCTTGGAGAATTTTGAGCATTACTTTACTAGTGTGTGAGATAAGTGCAATTGTATGGTAGTTTGAATATTCTTTGGCATTGCCTCTCTTTTGGATTGGAATGAAAACTGACCTTTTCCAGTCCTGTGGCCACTGCTGAGTTTTCCAAATTTGCTGGCATATTGAGTGTAGCACTTTCACAGCATCATCTTTTAGGATTTGAAATAGCTCAACTGGAATTCCATCACCTCCACTAGCTTTGTTCATAGTGATGCTTCCTAAGGTTCTGAATTTGAGAATGTCTGGCTCTAGATAAGTGATTATACCATTATAGTTATCTGGGTCATGAAGATCTTTTTTGTATAGTTCTTCTGTGTATTCTTGCCACCTCTTCTTAATATCTTCTGGTTCTCTTAGGTCCATACCATTTCTTTGCTTTACTGTGTTCTTCTTTGCATAAAATGTTCTCTCAGTTTCTAATTTTCTTGAAGAAATCTCTAGTCTTCCCTATTCTATTGTTTTCCCCTATTTCTTTGCATTGATCACTCAGAAAGGTGTTCTTATCTCTCCTTGCTCATCTTTGGAATTCTGCATTCAAATGGGTGTAGCTTTCCTTTTCTTTTTTGCCTTTAGCTTCTCTTCTTTTCTCAGCTATTTGTAGGGCCTCCTCAGAAAATAATTTTGCCTTTTTGCTTTTCTTTTTCTTGAGCATGGTCTTGATCATTGCCTCCTGTACAATGTCATGAACCTCCGTCCATATTTCTTCAGACACTCTATCAGATCTAAACTCTTGAATCTATTTGTCACTTTTGCTGTATAATCATAAGGGATTTGATTTATATCATACCTGAATGGTCTTTGGAACTCTGCATTCAGATGTTTATATCTTTCCTTTTCTCGTCTCTTCTTTTCACAGCTATTTGTAAGGCCTCCGCAGACAGCCATTTTGCTTTTTGCATTTCTTTTCCATGGGGATGGTCTTGATCCTTGTCTCTTGTACAAGGTCACGAACCTCAGTCCATAGTTCATCACAGTTCATCATAGTTCATCTATCTATCATATCTAGTGCCTTAAATCTATTTCTCACTTCCACTGTGGAAACAGTGTCAGACTTTATTTGGGAGGAGCTCCAAAATCACTGCAGATGGTGATTACAGCTTATTCCTTGGAAGGAAAGTTATGACCAACCTAGATAGCATATTCAAAAGCAAAGACATTACTTTGCCGACTTCCGTCTAGTTAAGGCTATGGCTTTTCCTGTGGTCATGTATAGATGTGAGAGTTGGACTGTGAAGAAGGCTGAGCACCAAAGAATTGATGCTTTTGAACTGTGGTATTGGAGAAAACTCTTGAGAGTCCCTTGGACTGCAAGGAGATCCAACCAGTCCATTCTAAAGGAGATCTGTCCTGGGTGTTGATTGGAAGGAATGATGCTAAAGCTGAAACTCCAGTACTTTGGCCACCTCATGTGAAGAGTTGACTCATTGGAAAAGACCCTGATGCTGGGAGGGATTAGGGACAGGAAGAGAAGGGGACAACAGAGGATAAGATGGCTGGATGGCATCACTGACTCGATGGACATGAGTTTGGGTGAGCTCTGGGAGTTGGTGATGGACAGGGAGGCCTGGTGTGCTGCAGTTCATGGGGTCACAAAGAGTCAGACATGACTGAGTGACTGAACTGAACTGAATGGTCTAGTGGTCTTCCCTACCTTCTTCAGTTTAAAATGGACTTATTTGTCAATAAGGGGTTTATGTTCTGAGCCACATTCAGCTCCCAGCCTTGTTTTTGTTTACTGTATAGAGCTTCTCCATCTTTGGCTGCAAAGAATATAATCAATCTGATTTCATTATTAATCATCTGTTGATGTCCACGTGTAGAGTCTTCTCTTGTGTTGTATTGTATCTTGATTAAAGTGTTTAAAAAGTTCAGTTACTTTGGCTTCATTTATATTCTTTCTAGAGTAAGACATTCTTAATATTATAGGAAATTGCTCAAGCATATTGTTTCATATAATATTATTTTACATTCTCCTTCCCTTGGCAGAGAGCTTATATAAATGTCGAAGTCAGCAGTGGGCATATCATTTAACAAATATTAGTCCCTGCAAACAAGATGCCTTTCAATGTGGAAATGTAACCGATGTCTACAAATAGACATTCAAATAAAAAATATGAATACAATATTATACTGAATCATCATGACATAGGTGAATTATAGGCATTTGGCAAACTCTGCATCTTCATAGTGATTTTTACTTGGTAATATGCCTCTTACCACCCTTGTAGTACTTTGTTATTTAGATGTCAAGTTCTTTGAGGGTAGAAACAGTGCCTTATCCATTCCTGAGTACAGGGTTCAGGATATCAGCATACACACAATGAATTCTTAATGTACATTATTAACTGAATGATCCAATAAAAATCTATCATTACAAAAAATATATAGACTTTGGCTGAAAATAGTGAAAGAATCTGCCATACTTAACTGTATTTCTCAACTAATTAACTGTATATGCCAAAACAGAGAATATATACTTCTTAAATAAGGCTCTTTAACACTTAAAAATTTGTTTCTAGAAATTACTATTGTGGGTATCTGGTTGATTTCTGGAATATTATTTTTCCTCTCTGTAGAAGCAGACTTAAATCAGAGCTGCTATATTTAGAGTCTGATTTTGTTTACTTCCTCAAAAGGCAAACTCAAGAAATGCATCTCAAATATTAATGTGCATACGAATCACCTAAGGATCTTTTTATAAAGCAAGTTCTGATTTAGTGGTTCTGGGTGAGGCCTGGAAAGCTGTGTCTATAAGGAGCTCCAAGGTAATGCTGATACAGCTGGCCAGAGACCACCTTTTAAATAGCCAGGCTATGACGCATAGGGTCAGCAGAGGATCTCTGATGGTGCTTCCATTACACAGTAGTCCTTTCTTATGATATCAAACTAGTAGAACATATACATTCTTGCCCACAGTCTCCCTCTGGCCCACTAACCACTGCAAATGTTGGATTTTTAGCTTCCTCTCTAAATATGAAGGAAATAAGAGATTGGCATAAAAGCTTACAGGCCGCTCTATCTAACCAGGTTAGACAGAGGAGGCAAAATAGTGGGCATGATTTATAGCCAAGGTGTTGGTCATGATTGTAATACAACACCAGATGAATTTACAGACATTTCTTTCTGAAATTTAAATCTAAGTTCTTAGAAATACTCTTAAAAGATGCTTACTCCTTGGAAGAAAAGTTATGACCAACCTAGAGAGCATATTCAAAAGCAGAGACATTACTTTGCCGACTAAGGTCTGTCTATTCAGGGCTATAGTTGTTCCTGTGGTCATGTGTGGATGTGAGAGTTGGACTGTGAAGAAGGCTGAGCGCCAAATAATTGATGCTTTTGAACTGTGGTGTTGGAGAAGACTCTTGAGAGTCCCTTGGACTGCAAGGAGATCCACCCAGTCCATTCTGAAGGAGATCAACCCTGGGATTTCTTTGGAAGGAATGATGCTAAAGCTGAAACTNTAAATCTATTTCTCACTTCCACTGTATAATCATAAGGGATTTGATTTAGGTCATACCTGAATGATCTAGCCGTTTTCCCTACTTTCTTCTGTTTGAGTCTGAACATATTTATAATAATCACAGCTATGTTTTATGAAGTATGAGCCAAGCACCGTTCAAAACATTTAAAACCATATATTACTTAATACTCACAACAACCTTATGAGGTAAGCACTCTTATTATTCCCATTTGTCAGGCAACAAGATGAAGCCTTAGAAAGTTGCTTTAACTCACCTAAAGTCACATAGCTGGTGAAGGATAGAAACAGAAAATGGGTCCTGGTCGTAAGTCATGTATGGACATGAGAGTTGGACTGCAGAGAAAGCTGAGCACTGAAGAACTGATGCTTTTGAACTGTGGTGCTGGAGAAGACTCTTGAGAGTCCCTTGGACTGCGAGGAGATCCAACCAGTCTACCCTAAAGGAGACCCGTCCTGGGTGTTCATTGGAAGGACTGATGCTGAGGCTGAAACCCCAATACTTTGGCCACCTCATGCAAAGTGGTGACTCATTGGAAAAGACCTTGGTGCTGGAAGGGATTGGGGTCAGGAGGAGTAGGGGATGACAGAGGATGAGACGGCTGGATGGCATCACGAACTCAATGGACATGAGTGTGAGTGAACTCCGGGAGTTGGTGATGGACAGGGAGGCCTGGCGTGCTGGTATCATAGGGTTGCAAAGAGTCGGACACGACTGAGCGAATGAACTGAACTGAACTGAACTGAACTGTAAGTCATGACCTTATGTTCTTAAGTCCAAGGACTTCTGGAACTCCAATTCTCCCTCTCCAGGTGGAGCCCCAGATATTAGCTGTTCCCATCTCAGATCTTCTATACTAAACATTTCAGGCATGCTCCGTGCAGCAAAACTCTGTTTCTCACTTCCCTAATCACCTAAGTCTGGGTCAATTTTGCCATCCACTGCTCAATATTTCCTGGGAGTCTCAACTGTTCTCCAGAATGCCCCATCCTCTGAAATATCACTCTCATCAGTGTTTGGTGAAAAGCTACTGAATATACGGGCAAACAGATTTTCACTCATTGTATGTAAATAGATTTTAAGCACAGTTCTTTTTCCATTAAAAATGTCTTCACCATGGGGAAGCCCAAGGTTTGCCCTTGGATGGTTTTACATTTGTTCATGTTCAGGTTTCCTGAGAATCTGTCCCCACTTCTAAGAACTTCTATTGTGTTATGTCATAGACAATCTCAAATATAAACTTTTATTTGCAAAGAAACCATTCCTGGCTATTTTCTTGTGGACATGCTTTGTGGTTTTATTTACAACTTCTCTATTGCAAGAGCCTCTTTCAAGTCCCAAAGTATGCTGACCTTTATGCAAGTATGTTAAAGAGAAACATTAATACACACTTCCTTCATTTACCACTTTTTCCTAGCACAACAAAATGTATGTTTTCTTTAAATAAGCTTTTAAATTTTAGAACAGTTTTAAGTGTGCATAAAAATTGTGAAGATCATGAAGAGAGTTCGTGTAGACCTCATCTTCAGTTTCTCCTATAACATCTAACACTAGGATGGTATGTTTGTTATATTAACAGACCAAGATAGATAGATATACAATTATTAACTGAAGTCCATACACTGTTCATATTTTCTTTTTTTTTGGTCTAATCTCCTTTTTTGTTCTAAGATCTCATCCAGGACACCACATTACATTTAGTTATCTCCTTAGCATCCTCTTGACTGTGGCAGTTTCTCATGCTTACTTTGTTTTTGATTACCCTTGACAGTTTTGGAGGATACTGCTCAGGTAAGTAAGCCGTCTGTCCACTGGAACTTGCTTGGTGCTTTTATCATGCTTAGACTAGGGTTTAGGGGTTTGGATTGTAGACCATGGAGGGAGGTAAAGAGCCATTTAGAACACATCATACCAAGTGCACGTACCATCGCCGTGACTTACTGTTGCTCATTCTGATCTTGATCATCTGCTTGGGTCATGATCCTCAGGTTTCTCTACTGTAAAGTTACTCTTTGTATTCTCTGTTCTTTGGAAGAAAGTCACCACACGTTCCCCATTAAACTGAAGAACTGGTGAGTTACACACTCCCTCATTTATGGTATAGAGTATTTAAATAATTTCTTTGAAATTCTTCTGCATGGAGAAGGTACCTCTTCTTCCCCATCTACGTATTGCTTAAATCATTTATTGGTATCAGGCTGGATTCATGGATATTATCTTATACTTTGGGTTATGATCTAATGCTATTTCTTTTGTGGTTCAAAGTGTTCCAGGTTTGGTCTCTGAGAGCTCTTTCTGTTGGTGCCTCTGTCCCTTTAGCATAGTCTCATTGTTGTGAGGTACTTTTTATTTCTTTGTTTTGCTTTTAGCCCTGCTTTACTTTCTGGCAGTATAAGATGCTTCAGGCTCATCATTTTATCTTGTGTCCCCAGTCCTAGAAATAACCATTTCTTCAAGGAGTCGGGGTTCTTTTTATTGAACAGTATTAACTGTGGGTTACTAACTGGATGCTAACTATGTCTGCTGCTACTGGATGCTTGGGCCCCCTCGTGCCAGAAAATTTCAGTTTATAAACTAGTACTTGTAGATCGACATATCTATTGCCAAAAAGTTAGTTCAGGGTTTTTGTAAGATGTTATGGAAAAATCTGAGTGAACTTTTTGGCCAACTCAATATAAACATTTCTGCATGTAGCCATCTACATCAATAATAAGCTTCACATGAGTCCATAATGATGTCTCCAAATCTAATCCATTACTGCATGGATCATTCTAGCCTCTTCCCCTTGTTTACCTATTAACTCCTACTCCAACAGTGAGGAAACCTGGCTACTACCATCTGCCAACCATTTACTTCATTGTTCAATTCCGGTACACATGTATAATAACATCAGAACTGTTAACCATTACCACCTAGGAAACTACTTAATCATCTAGTGTGGTACAATGCCATGCATTTGAAATTGATGTATGAAAAATACAATTCTAAAGATATCTGTCCATGCTTTGCTTGTTTATTTCTTCCTATTGATTTCTGCCTTTGGTCTACCTTTAAAAGGAATAAAAGCTTCAGACCAGAATAAGCCGTAAGTTATCTAGAAAAGGCTTAAGAACAAGTGAAAATGAAACCCATAAACACAGAGAATTGGTATGGCAGGGCTGTGAGAAGAGTCAGTGTGATTTTAGACATGGCTTTGACAAGCCCAGTACAGATAGGAGCATTGCTGGCTGATGAGCAGAGGACAAAGCTGAACACTGATTGACACACTATCTAAAAGCTGGTGACCAACAACAACTGCCTGTTGCTTCCTTTTTCAGATATATGGGCTTGAGAAAGAAGCCTGACCCTTTTGATTGCTTGTTGAAGTCATGTCCGACTTTTTTGCGACCCCATGAACTGTATCCACCAGACTTCTCTGTCCATGGGATTTCCCCAGGCAAGAATACTGGAGTGGGTCAGCATTTCCTCCTTTAAGGGATCTTTCTGATCCAGGGTCAAACCCACATCTTGCATTACTGTATTGGCAGGAAAATTCTTTACCACTGAGCCATCAGGGAAGCCCATCACTTTTGATTGCTGCTACTGCTAAGTCGCTTCAGTCGTGTCTGACTCTGTGCGACCCCATAGACGGCAGCCCACCAGGCTCCCCCATCCCTGGGATTCTCCGGGCAAGAACACTGGAGTGGGTTGCCATTTCTTCCAATGCATGAAAGTGAAAAGTGAAAGTGAACTCAGTTGTATCTGACTCTTAGCGACCCCATAGACTGCAGTCTACCAGGCTCCTCCATCCATGGGATATTCCAGGCAAGAGTACTGGAGTGGGGTGCCATTGCCTTCTCCGAAGCCCATCACTTTTGATTGCTGCTGCTGCTGCTCCTAAGTCACTTCAGTCATGTCCGACTCTGTGCGAACCCACAGACTAGATGAAGTTAAATGTAGATGACAAAACTAAAGGTGCTTTTTTTTCCCTAATAGACTTGATTTTTCAGAACAGTTTTAGGTTCACAGCAAAACTGTGTACAAAGTACACAGAGTCTCCATGTGCCTCCTGTCCCACCTCCCCAACAATCTCCCTCATTGCCACCACAGGGCACCACAGTTATATATTTGTTCAAATCAATGAACCTACAATAACACAGCATTATCACTCAGAGCCCATAGTTTACATTACCATTCACTCATCCTGTGGCACAGTCTGTGGGTGTGACAAACACATAATGACATGTATCTACTATTATAATACCATACAGAGTAGTTTCACTGCCCTAAAACCCCTCTGGGTTCTGCCTATCCATCTCCACTTCCCCTTTAATACTTGGCAACCACGGATGTTTTTGTGTGTCCATAGTTTTGTCTTTTCCAGAATGTCATATAGCTGGAATTGCACATTGTAGCCTTTTCAGGCTGGCTTCTTTCACTTCAAAATGTACCTTTACATTTTATGCCTGTTTTTTCAAGGCTGATAGCTTGTGTCTTCTTAGAATTGAATAATGTTTCATCTTCTGGATGCAGCATAGTTATTGAACCTTTTACCTGCTGAGGGGCATCTTGGAAGCATTCAGGTTTTGGCTATCATGAACACAGCGGCCATACACATCTATGTGCAGGGTTTTGTGTGGACATATTTTCAACTCATGTGGGTAAATAACAAGGAGCACAATTGCTGGATCGTATGGTGAGAGTATGTTTAGTTTTATTTAAAAAAAAAACAACAACAAAATACCTGCCAAATTATCTTCAAAAGTGACTGCACCATTTTTGGTTTTTCCACCAACAGTGAATAAAAGTTTCTTTGGCAGCACTTGGTGCTATCAGTGTTCTGGATTTCCACTGGTAGGTCTGTAGTCATAATTTGTTTTAATTTGCAATTCACTAATGACATATGATATGGAACATCTTTTCCTAAGTGTATTTGCCATCTGTAAAGCTTTTTTTTTTGGTGTAGTGTCTGTTCAGATCTTTTGCCCATTTTTTAATTGAGTTGTTTTTTCACAGTAGAGTTTTAGGAGATCTGTTTATATTTTGGATAAAAGTCCTTTATCATATATATATCTTTTGCAAATATTTTTTTCCCAGTCTGTATCATAGTACTATATCTTCTCACTCTCTTGAAAGTCTTTCCCAGATCATAATTTTTTCGGTTTTTAAGTACAAGTTATCAATTGTATCTTTCATGGATCATGCCTTTGAAGTTGTATCTAAAATGTCATCATCAAATTTAAGGTCATCTAGATTTTTTTTCCTATGTTACTTCTAGGATTTTTTTGATTTTGTATTTTACATTTGTGTCTATGACTCACTTTATGTTAAATTTTGCAAACAGTGTAAGATCTGCGTCTGCTGCTGCTACTGCTGCTGCTAAGTCACTTCAGTCGTGTCTGACTCTGTGCGACCCCATAGATGGCTCTGTGTCTGCTGCTGCTAAGTCACTTCAGTCGTGTCCGACTCTATGTGACCCCATAGACGGCAGCCCACCAGGCTCCCCTGTCCCTGGGATTCCCCAGGCAAGAACACTGGAGTGGGTTGCCATTTCCTTCTCCAATGTATGAAAGTGAAAAGTGAAAGTGAAGTTGCTCAGTCGTGTCCGACCCTTACCGACCCCATGGACTGCGGCCCACCAGGCTCCTCCGTCCATGGGATTTTCCAGGCAAGACTACTGGAGTGGGGTGCCGTTGCCTTCTCTGCTCCGTGTCTAGATTCCTTATTTTACACTCCTTTGTCCAGTTTTCCTAGCACCATTTTTGAAAAGAATATCTTTTCTCCATTGTGTTGCCTTTGCTCCTTTGTCAAAGATTGGTTGATTATATTTATCTGGGATTACTTGGGCTCTCTATTTGTTCCATTGGTTTATTTGTCTATTCTTTTACCAATACCAAAACTTTATAGTAAGTCTTGAAGTTGAGTGGTGTTGGTCTTCCAACTTTGTTCTTCTCCTTCAATACAGGCTCATTTTTAGACTAGTTCCTTACTAATGTAGAGCAAAAGCACTCAATTCTAGCTTCTTTTTCTTTCTCCTAGCTTCGGTCTTTCTCACAGTGCTCGCCTTGGGAAATAGTAGGCAAAATGGCATTCTGTTTTCTCTTTAATTTTTACCTTAAGGAAATTTGCTATCAGAGGCATTTCTTATTAATGCTCTGTCTCCTGAGAGAGGAAAAAGTGGTCTTTCTGTCTAGTTGTATGACAGGGGATAAGGGTTGGAAGGAGAGCTCCTGGATATTTCTGGAATTATTCCAGACGCTTTTTTCCTGGAAGATACCTGGCAAACAAGCCATTATTGACCAGTGAGGCTTAGTTTTGGAGAAGGCAATGGCACCCCACTCCAGTACTCTTGCCTGGAGAATCCCATGGACAGAGGAGCCTGGTGGGCCGCAGTCCAGGGGGTCGCTAAGAGTCAGACACGACTGAAGCCACTTCACTCTCACTTTTCACTTTCATGCATTATAGAAGGAAATGGCAATCCACTCCAGTGTTCTTGCCCGGAGAATCCCAGGGACGGGGGAGCCTGGTAGGCTGCCATCTATGGGGTCACACAGAGTTGGACACGACTGAAGTCACTTAGCAGCAGCAGCAGCAGCAGCAGAGGCTTGGTTTATTCACNTTTCCTATTCCATTATCTTAGCCATGTTTCTTGATGAGAACAGTCTATAATTTCTTTAGGATAAACTTTTTTTACCTTTTTGTGATAAAATGTCACACAGTTAGAAACATACAATAATATATGATATGTCAAAAAGCACAACCAGGAAAAACATATTGCTGAGTGTTGTAGAAATCTGACTACAAATAAAGATCTTTACATGAAAGCACTTGCCTCTTAAAAATGGAAAGTTTGATGAAGAAAAAAAAAAAAAAACTAAAAATATATTGAGACAAACCTGATTGAGAGAATAAAAAGAAAAATTTGATGTTAGATTTCCCTGGAGTATTATATAACCTTTTAAAATTTGTATATATTATACTTGTGCTTATACAACAGTGCCAGGAACTTGCTGCTTTTCTCTGTGTCCATGCTTTTTTTTAATTTTTTTTGAGTCAGTCTGTATTGGGTTAGATCTATTAGAAGTAACAAAGGAAGGAAAGTGAGGAAAGAGACAGAAGGGATGAGGGGAATGTGGCATGGTGATAATTACAGCTTTGCTCATTGACTAGAGAGTCAGAGTTCAGGAGACGTTTTACTTCTGTTCTTAAGCAGTGGTGATAAAATAATTAATTAGTCATTAATTAATGCATTTTGCAAGTGAGTGAGTTGATGCCATGACACAGGACAGTCTGGTCCAGGTCACGTAGCTGAAAAGGAGCACCGAACAATCATTCAAGCTCAGACCTCCTAGTTTTGCAGATTCTGCTTTTTCCGTATCCTGATGCCACAGGCAGCAGAAAGGCAGCAGTCATCACGCCTTCCACCTAGAATGCTCTAAGCATCACAGAAACCCTTTCAAATGGTTTGGGTAACATGAATTCAAAATGCACTTCAAACNTTCAAGCTCAGACCTCCTAGTTTTGCAGATTCTGCTTTTTCCGTATCCTGATGCCACAGGCAGCAGAAAGGCAGCAGTCATCACGCCTTCCACCTAGAATGCTCTAAGCATCACAGAAACCCTTTCAAATGGTTTGGGTAACATGAATTCAAAATGCACTTCAAACATTCTCTAAGGCCCCTAAAAACAGCAACCGAGCATTTCTCTGGGTGTTAGATTCATATGAAAAGATGTGAAACACTAGAAAGAAATAGAAGCCCAGGCGACCTCCTCTTCACAAGGCACAGTGAGAAAAGAGAATTCCAAAGACTAAGAAGACACCCATCCATGTGAGATTTTGTTGGAAATGTAGGTCTCACTCATGTAGTCCTGTTCATTGATTTAATCTCTCCATGGGTTAACCTCACCACTGTTACCTTCTTGTGTATGAAGAACAATGTTTCCTTTCATCAAGCGTCCCTTTCCCGAGGTACCAGGAATGATCCTAGCACCTGCAGAGCAGATGCAGGAAGAGTTTAAAGTGCCATCTGATGCTCAGAGCACACGAGTTCTGCTCCACAGAGCAATCTTAGGCAGCATCAAATGCAGGTTTCTCCAAAAATCACATCAGAGAAACCATCCTTCTTATGTCCAGAGTCATCTGGCTATCACTATGCATTAATAGTCTCAGTGACCTACTTCTTTATCCTACACCAACACTTGTTTGTGAAATGCCCTTTGTCTAGACTGTACTGACAAATGTGTTGGTAGAAATTAGGAGATCTGCAGTGTGAAACTGGCCTGGTGTAGTAACTCCTACCTGAATACCTGGTGATATTCGGTAAGAAAACAACATATACGATAGAATTCAGTCTTCTATTCAACCTATTTAACAGTTTCTTCGGATTCTGCTGAAGTCCTGCACTGTGAGATGAGAGAGGTTTTGTTTAATTCATAGGGCCAAGTTTAGAACTCTGCAAATATTGCCTTCTCCCTTACATTTATTACCACTGTTTCAATTTGATTCAATAAATATTTATTTATACAGTAACACCAGTCTATATAATATTCATGACTCCTTACATTACACAGACAGGATAATATCATGCTTTTCTTAGAGCTCTGGCCACAGAAGTTTCATAGGTTTGAAATGCTTATACTTTCCAGTCCTTGTAAATTTACTTTCAGCCTTTTCAGATTGGTGTATATAAGTCATGAAGACTGGGACATTCCACTATCAAATGCTTTTAAGATAATACCTTTTTAGGGCCTGGCAGCTAGAGAGTTCCAAATTGGCTATGAGTCTTGACTATAGAACCAACATCTTNTCAGACACAGGGTTGCCGAGCTGAGTGGACAAAAGAAGTCAGAGGAGGAAGGATGCTAACATGGTTGGTGCCTCTATCGCGGCTGTCCTCCCAGAATTCCCCCCAAATCCTGGCACAGCCTGAGATGCAAGTGTTAGAATCTCCCATGGTGGAGAAGGAGCTGGGAGTCAGGGGTTAAGCTGCTTTCTCGAGCTCCCACAGTTAGCAAAAGCTCAGAGCCAATTTCATTTAATATTTGTGTGTGTGTGTGTATATTCACCTGAATAGGCAGGGAACTTTCACCTATTTTATTTAGGTTTTCATTTATTGAAATTCCAACCAGAAGCTAAATACAATTGGAAGTGGGTAAGCACTAAGTTTTACTCCAAAGGAGTAGGATCATTCAGATTTACTCCAATTAAAGTAGGCAACCCTTAAGCAAAGCTTTCCCTCATTTAAAAGAAAAATAAAACAAAGAAAAAACAAAACAAAAATTATGCAGTAGTGTTTCCATGTGTTCATTGCACAAAATGAGTTCTGCTTTTAGACCTTTGACACTCAGTGGTGTTTCTTTCCCCTCCCTGCACAATTTAAGATCCCAATTTTTATAACTTTTCTACATTAAAAAAAAAAAACCTAAGTTTTCTTTTAGGATGGTGTAAAAACCAGTATCTCTGTACAATTCGCTGGAATTGTTTTTCTTTATAATAAAAATCTCTTCTTTTCAAAACCAGAAAACAAAAACCAAAAGGAAAGTCCTCTGCCTATTATGGTTCCTGCAGCTGTGAATATATTTCTTAGCTTCATAGCCACTTAGCTACTTCAGCCTCCAGATGTGCTTTAACATGTGTGATTGTATCCACACTTGGCAGAACACTCTTTTGTAAGAGCAACTTGGGGGAAAAGATCTGGAAATAAAATACATACATTTATGAGTAGCAGGAAACAAACATGACCCAGTAAGTAATATATGAAGCAAGACCGCCTACAATGAGATACTTTTTCATTCAAGATTTTCAAACATTATTTTTCATTGACATATGAAATCATTTCATTGACCTGACATAAAATCTGCCATCTTCCCCATTTTTAAGTGTCTAGTTCAGCGGGATTTATCACATGCGTCCACACTATATCGCTCAACACCACCAGCTAGTGGTAAAGAACCTGTCTGCCAATGCTGGAGACATAAGAGACACAGGTTCAGCCCTTGGCTTGAGAAGATCCCCTGAAGGAGGGCATGGCAACCCACTCCAGTATTGTTGTCTGGAGGAGTCTGGCAGGCTACAGTCCGTAGAGTCACAAAGGGTGGGACACGACTGAAGCAACTTAGCACCCACCACCATCAGCTTCGAGTTTGTTCAATTTTGACTTGTTTTCTTACAGTACAGAAAACAAGGACACGAAGTGAGAATGTGGTCCACTCACTGAGCTGACGGACTCTGCTCACTGTTGTGGGACCAAAAGGGCTCTGAGGGATTCGGCAAGCCAATGCCATTTTTCACCTGTGAAGCCTGTTTTGGAGATAAAGGTGATTGAAAATGTCTCTCTTGCTAGCCGTTGAATTTGCTCAGAGAAGCCACCTGCTGGTACCGAAAGAGAGCGCAACTTTGTACAGTATTTTAAAATTCTCTAAAAAATCACGTTTTTCTCGATAGAGGAATTTGGGCATTTCATTAAGTCTCGGATAAAATGATAAAGTTGTAGGCTATATACCTATACCTCTATAGCTATACATACAAATCTGTGCCTGTACTTCTATATCTATACCTGTATATCTGTATATATATATATATATATACAGATATATACACACATATATACACATACACTTCTGGGCTTCCTTGGTAGCTCAGATGGTAAAGAATCTGCCCACAATGCAAGAGGTCTGGGTTCTATCCCTGAGTCAGGAAGATCCCCTAGAGAAGAGAATGGTTACCCACTCTAGTATTCTTGCTTGGGGAATCCCATGGACAGACCACGGGATCACTGAGAGTTGGACACGACTGAGTAACTAACACACACACACACCCCTCTGTCTCCATTTCCACCTCATCCCCATCTCCACCTCATCTCCATCTTCACCTCCATCTTCATTTTCATCTCCATCCCTCCCACTGAATGACAGTGTTTACTTACGTCAAGGATCCATTCACTTTAGAATTTCAGGATGTACTGAAAACATTTGAATAGAACTTGTTTAGGCCAACTGATACTTTATTTGCTGTGGATATAAGTGTGGAATTGTGATGAAAATTGGGATAGAGCAAAGAACTTGATGGTTTAATAATCAGAAAATAAAGGAGAAAAGTCCTTTGTTGCTTCATTAATCTCACTCTGAGACCAAGACAGGTTTACTTGGCCCCAGTATTTCTGTCAGTTACAATAAAAGCCCATTTTACCTCTCCTCAGAAGGACACACTTGCTACACAGGCTGAAGATGGAGGCTGGAGGTGGGGGTGCCCCAAAGTCTCCCCTGGGAATTCTCTGGTCTTTCTGTGGGTATCTGTGGTGGTCTTTCCCCAGGGAAAGATTGACAAGTCCTCCTACATCTGGCCTGTATGAGTTTGCTGGGGCTACCCGAACAAAATGCTACAGGCTGGGGGGCTTAAATAACATTTATTTCTTCAACTGTGAAAGCTGGAAGCCCAGGGTTAAGTCTGCAGGTTTGATTTCCTCTGAGGTCTCTCCTTGGCATGTTTTTTTCCTGAGTCTTCACATGGCTTTCCCTCTGTGTCTATCTGTGTCCTCATCTCACCTTCTTATAAGGACACCAGTTGATTAGGGTCCATTCTAACAACTTCATTTTACCCAGATTAATTCTGCAGAGATCCTATATCCAAATCAGTCACATCGTGAGGTCCTGGGAAAGTGAAAGTGAAAGATGCTCAGTCATGTCCGACTCTTTGTGACCCCATGGACTATACAGTCCATGGAATTCTCCAGGCCAGCATACTGGATTGGCTAGTCTTTCCCTTCTCCAGGGGAATCTTGCCTACCCAGGAACTGAACTGGGCTCTCCCACATTGCAGGTGGATTCTTGACCTGCTGAGCTATCAGGGAAGCCCCAAGGTCCTGGGAGGTAGGAGCTTAAGGTAGATTTGGAGGGAGGCAGATTCAGCTCCTAACGGGGGTAGGCAGCGTCCAGGCCTGCCTTGCCCTCTTCATGGTCAGAGAGCCTGGCTTGCCCGAGACCTCGGGGGGCCTGCATTTATTTGCCTGGGGACTTTCGTCTCCTCTGGTCTCGACCCCTCCAGCTCCTGCTGTTGTGATTCTCGCTGTCACTGTCGAGGATCACAGGAGATTGCCCTGCAAACCTGGAAAACCCAAGTCTAAGCCCTGCAGCCTGGCGCTCAAAGCCGGGTCATTCTTTGATTCTTCAGGACCATGACGCTCCTGCGGTGTCAGCCCGGGTGGTTCTCCACAACACAGCCCCCCTCCTTCCAGCATCAAGGCAGCTTCCTTCTCCTTTGGTTCTTTCTCCTTCAGTTCAGTTCAGTTGCTCAGTCATGTCCAAATCTTTGCGACCGGACTGCAGCACTCCAGGCCTCCCTGTCCATCACCAACTCCCGGAGCTTACTCAAACTCATGTCCATCAAGTCACTGATGCCATTCAACCCTCTTATCCTCTGTCACCCCCTTCTCCTCCTGCCTTCAATCTTTCTCCCTAGGTATATTTTAAACCCCAGATGTAATTGTATACCCTGTTTTGTAACTCACGCCAATTACTTGGCAGCATGTATATATATATTTTTTTAAGAGTTTTTTTTTTTAATGTGGACCAATTTAAAAGTCTTTATTGAATTTGCTACAATATTGCTTTTGTTATATGTTTTGGTTTTTTAGCCTCAAGGAATGTGGGATCTTCGCTCTCCAACAAGGGATCCAACCAGCACTCCCTGTGGTGGAGGTGAAATCTTAACTGGACCATCAGGGAAGTGCTGGCAACACATATTTTGAACCTTTCCCTGCAAACACAGCTCTACATCCCCACATGCAATGGCTCTACGATGGTTCACCTGAGTTGCGCTCCCTCTTTCCCCCCATCTCTCTCACCTCCCCCTACTCTGCGCTTATCCGCCTCTGCTCTCAGCTTTCTTCTGCCAGCCTGGGGTCTCTGCTCCTCCACCTTTGACAAGGATTCTTCCTCCACAGCAGAGCAGTATGCAGTTGGTACTTCAGTCTCTGTAATTTCCTAGCTTTGTGGCCTTTTTCAGTTCATAGCTTGGGTTTCAAACTAAACGTTAGGCTCTGCTTTCCAATTCCTTTGCATCTCTAAAAAATACCTGGAAGGATGCTGTGTAGATTGCAGTCTGAGGACAGAGAGGAGCAGGTCCATGGCCTTGTCTGTATGTGTGTGTACATGGGTTGTGTGTGTACATGGGTTGTGTGTCGGGAAGGAAATTGTGGGGATTAAGGGTGTAAGAGTTTTCAGTCCTAGGGTCCATATTTGTGGCGATTTTGAGATTTCTCTGATTCTCTCTCTGCTTCTGGCTAGATGTCTTCTTACATGGGTCCTCATTCAGATGCGACCCCAGTGTTTCCAGTTTTCCACAGTCCTCACTCTTCCCTATTGCTTCACACTAGGTCACATTATTCGTTACCAGTCTGACCCTTGGAGTATTTGTGGCCTTATCTTAAGCTTTTTCTTAAAGATTTTCTTTGCCAACAGGATTTCCTCCCTGAATTGAATAAGCTTTTTCTAGGAGTTACCACTATAGCTATGTCATATCCTTCCTTTCACATCTTGATCACACCCCTTTGTCTTTAAAAAATTGTCTCTTGACTTCCATTCTATTTAATCTCTAGCCTCTTGGCATCCATTTGACCCTTATTCAAATTTTAAATTATACCATCCTATTTCTACTTACCTGAAATGTATATTTCATATATGACCATATAACAGAATCTCTCAGTTGATAAAGAATCCTCCTGCCATGCAGGAGACCCCACAGTGCAGGAGATTCCTGGGTCGGGAAGGTCCGCTGGAGAAGGGATAGGCTACCCACTCCAGTATCCTCGGGCTTCCCTGGTGGCTCAGCTGGTGAAGAATCCGCCTGTATGTGGAAGACCTGGGTTTGATCCCTTGGTTGGGAACATCCCCTGGAGAAGGGAAAAGTAACCCACTCCAGTATTCTGGCCTGGAGAATTTCACGGACTGTACCCTATAGCGCTGCAAAGAGTCAGACATGACTGAGTGGCTTTCACTTCACTTTTCAAGGAACATTAACTATAACAAAACTGTAAATTATGCTTGTGGTACATCCTTTAAATAAAATGACTGAAAATTGTCCACCGTTGATTGTTATTTTATTTCTCCTAGTGGAGTTGTCACAAAGACAAAGTATAGTTTAAAGGGGACATGGAAATAACTATGAATTAATAAAGCCAGCCTTGCTGAGTTTTTAAAAAAATATTTATTCATTTATTTGACTGTTGCAGCATGTGAGTGTGGCACGTGGGATCTAGTTCTGTGACTAGAGATTGAACCCAGGCCCCCTGCATTGAGAGCAGGGAGTCCTAACCACTGGGCTGGCTGGGAAGCCCCGGCCTTGCTGAGATCTCTTGTGACTTGCACCTCAGCCCCGCCAGCCATTCCAATACTGAATATATGTCGGTGTGGAGAAAGTTAACAAAACCGAGGAAAATACATGTGTTAAATTTCCTCTACTTAAGAAATTTTCTTAATTAGCTTTTAATCTATTAATTAATCTTGTCATGACTTTTCATAATGAGCATTTCCTCTTTCATTTGTGGTTTTTAAAACATTCCATAATTGTAGAAACTCAGCTTTAGTGTGTTTAATACTATGATACAATTGGCAAGCCAAGAGTGGGGATTTGGTATTCTGCTTTATGAGCATTTAAAATACTCTGTTCTGTGAACATGCATTCTTTACTCAAAGTCAGTGACTACACTTCCATTGTATTTGGTGCCTGGAGTTTTGTTTTTTTTTTTGGTTCCTCCTCTTAAAAGAACTTCAGAGAAGAGGGCGGGGCTGAGAAGTCTCGAGTTATAAAAAGCCTCCTCCTTTTGCAAGTGTATCAGAGGAGCAGGATCCTTGGAGTAAAGCAAATCCTGTCTGATAAACTTCTACGGGTAAGTTACCAACTTTTGCTTTTCATCTTTCCATAAGTGTTGCAATTGTGTAACTTGTAGAATTGATGTGAGTTTAGTGTCTCTGAGGAGGATACCCTTTGTTTTTTCTATGAAGGTAAGAAACTAAAGGAAGATGAAACTGGAAATTTCTCAAAGATCTGTATGGATAAGCAAAATGCTAGTGCACAGGTGTCTTTAGTCTCATTCGGATTTATTTAGAAATGTAGAAATCTGTGCTGGATTTTTGAGTGATTTAAAATAGATCTGCAGTTTCTTCCCCTCTGATTGGCAGAGTCAGAAATGTCCTCAGATGAGTTTTACTAAAAAGTTGCCAGCTTCTTATGTCTGCAACTGACTACCTTAAACAATTCTATGTTTCCAAACCTATTGGGAGCTAAACAGCTTGTTTTTGTTTTTGTTTTTTTAATTTTTATGACTTCAAATTAAAAAAAAAAAACCTTTTTATTTTGTATTGGAGTACAGCTTATTAACAATGTTGTGATAGTTTCAGGTGAACAAGGAAGGGACTCAGCCATACACATACCTGTATCCAGTCTCCCCCAGACTTCCTTCCCATCCAGCCTGCCTTATAACACTGAGCAGAATTCTCTGTGATATACGGTAGGTCCTTAAAACAGGTTGTTCTTAAATCTAGACTATGGTGACATATAAATGAACGTTCAGAAAGTATACATTCAGATGGTCAATGGTCAATAAAAGAAGAAAGGTATATTTGACGTACACACTGTGGTTCCTTTAGTTTTTTTTTTTTTTTTAGCTTCTAAAACATGCTCATTGCTTCTATCATTTAGAAGCAAGAAAGAAACTCTGAGGAGTTGGATGAATAATTAAAGGTTTTATTTCTGCTTAATTTTGAAGCCATTATTGCTAGTGCTGACTTTTTCAGTGTAAAGATTCTTAAGCAGAAAGTAAGAGAATGGTTATTCCTCAGGTCTGTTCTATATGTATGCTTACAAATATACTTATTATGGCAGGAGTTTTAGCTTGTCAGTATCGTAGAGGATAAAGAAATTTCTTCTAAGGTTAGGGCTTTGGATGTACAATTCTTTAAAATTTGGAACAAAGTTGTTATCATCCATTATTAATATTTTTTGGTTTTGCCTAAGAACTGATGTGATTCTTGGCATCACATCAGACAACAGAGTTCCAGGCACCACAGGGACCCTCTGCCTTTCTCCTTCAAGCATCATTTGCTGCCCTGTCCTGCCTCCTGTCTCTTTCCTATTAACCTTTGGTTCAGGACACGTGGGGGCTTCCCTGATGTCTCAGATGGTGAAGAATCTGCCTGCAATGCAGGAGATGCGGGTTCGGTCCCTGGGTGGGGAAGATCCCCTGGAGAAGGGAATGGCTACCCACTCCAGTATTCTGGCCTGGAGAATCCCATGGACAGAGGAGCCTGGCGGCCTACAGTGCACGGGGTCGCATAAGAGTCGGGCACACCTGAGCGCCTAACACTATTATTTCACTTCACGTGAGATTGACGACTTTAGGAGCCTCCGTTGGCTTCTGCCATTTCCCCAGTTTTTAGCTATCTATTCAAATTGCAAAAAAATATGGACAACAGAAGAAATTAGAAAAGCAGGACGATTCCTGTAACCAAGCAAATCTCAGTTCTTCTCTAAGGGTGAGTGAGGCATGGAAACAAAGGCATGGACAGACCTTGCAGGTCACTGTAGCTTTTGCAGGCATCGCTGTAGCACTTTTGCCAAAATGGGAGTTAAGAAGGTTTCTCTAGATGGTGTCATTTATATCTGAAACCTCTGCAAGTGTCACACTCATCACTACAATGAATTATTGATGGGAGTGAAGAGTGAAGATGGCTGGGGTTTGGTTTGGGCCTTTTGGAACATTTTCAATAGAACATGAACAATTTACTTCCTCTCTCATTCAGGGTTAGTAAGGAGAACTTATTATTTCTTCTTCTTCCTTTTTTTTTTTCTGTTCTTTTAGAAATCAGAGAGAGACTTAGAACTTGAAAATGGCATCTTAGAACTGGTTTGAACATGGCGATAGGCAGACTGAAACACAATTCTAAAAACATGCCAAAAGCCACTCATGTGTTAGAACAATAACATAGCAAGTTGATTTTTGTTTTTGTTTTGGGCTCACAGGACTAAAGAGTATTCTGTTGTTGATGGGTGACCATTTGAAATTTCTAGACTATTTAAAATCATTGTGATTGTCAGTGATGAAAGTAATGTCAGCCTACTCCCCTCAATCAACAAAACAAGGTTTTTAATTCTTTAAATTTTGATAGTGTGTTGATACAGTAAATATGACAATCTTTTCTTTCACAAGGGCTTAGTAAAGTGGTAAAAGGAGCTTAAATTTTAAGGATTGGACTCCCAGGCCAGGCTGCTTGGACGTGAGTGTAGTGTACCCGCTTATCAGCTGTGTGACTTTGGGGAAGTTACTTCACCTCTCTGCGCCTTGGTTTCCTCATTCATTTAAGAGGGAAAATAACAATCCATACAATTCACGGGAGGATTAGAAAAGTTGACACACGTAAAGAGTGAAGCACAGTGCCTGGCACGGAACCAGCTTTACATAAGACAAAGCTGTTATTCATTCCTAGCTTCATGAAGATACGTGTGTCATTTGCTGCCAGGACAAACCGTGTTGTTTATAAACTCAACTGGCAACCACAAAAGAATACTCAGCCAAAGTTTTCTTGAGAATAATTTTATCTTTTTCTAGTCAAAGATTCTTTTATTTTCTAAAATTTCTGTACTATATTTCATTTAGTCATATCCCTGGAATATTTTCATTTTAACATGTAACCAATATAAAAATTATAAATGCCATGTTTTACATTATTTTTTTTTCATTTTAAATCTTCAAAATCCACTGTGTATTATACACTTACAGTGCATCTGTTACACCAGCCACATGTCACGTGCTCCCCAGGCACAAGGGGCTCGAGCCTGCTGGACTGAGCAACTCAGGGCTAGAGCCTGTGCTACTCAGCAATGCAGTGTTTAGTAGAAGCTTCTAGACAAAAATGCTAGGATTATTGTTTGTAAAAATGTTATAACTGACCATGGAACTTTAATGGACAGAGCCAACATAACAAAATTAAAGGTTGAAACGGCATGAAGAGTAGAGGGTTATTGGATCTCTTAATTCCAGACTATTTCCAGAGAGGTAAAAATCTCTTTCTTAGGCTTTTCCACATCTTGCTTCAAATAGTCCCTCTCCCCCTTCCCAGGTCTTCTTGTTTTTTTGTTTTGTTTTGTTTTGTTTTTTGTGAATGAAAAGAGGTGGCAGAAAGTGGATGAACACTAATATTGATAACAGTGTTCACTTTTGCACCCAAGGCTTAGGAATCTAGGGTTTCTCTAAATACAGACTGAGGGCTTTCTTGATGGTTCAGTGGTAAAGAATCCGCCTCCCAATGCAGGAGATGTGGTTTGGTCTCTGGATTGGGAAAGCCCTCTGGAGGAGGAAAGGGCAACCCACTGCAATATTCTTGCCTGGGGAATCCCATGGACAGAGGACCCTGGTTGGCTACAGTTCATAGGGTCGCAAAAGATTCAGACATGGCTGAGCGACTCAACAACAAAATACAGACTGAATACATGACACGTGGCCTTCTCTGAAGTGTCCAGTCAATGCCATGCTTGCGCTTGAAAAAGATTCCAGTACAAGCTTTGAAAGAAATCTGATTGGTGTTATTGGTTGTCTCCTGGCTGATCTGAGTGGTTCTGTAGCAGCTTCAGCAGCATCAGGAAACGTGTTAGAGTTGCTGAATCTGCGTCCCACCCCAAATCTGTGGGGCTCTGTGGGTGGGACCCACAAGTCTGAATTTGAGTGAGGCCCCCAGTGATTTTGCTGCATATGTTTCCACATGGGAAACTGGAGAAAGTGGGAAGTGGTTAGCACAGAGCTGCCGTCCTGATGTGGATGGTAAGCAGTATCTTCACAATCTATGGTAAAGTTGGAAACTATGAAGGCTGGTTCAGAATCCCCTGTGACTTTNCCCGCATTTATTGCTTGTAGACTTTTGGATTGCAGCCATTCTGACTGGTGTGAAATGGTACCTCATTGTGGTTTTGATTTGCATTTCTCTAATAATGAGTGATGTTGAGCATCTTTTCGTGTGTTTGTTAGCCATCTGTTTGTCTTCTTTGGAGAAGTCTATTTAGTTCCTTGTCCCATTTTTTTATTGGGTCATTTATTTTTCTGGAATTGAGCTGCAGGAGTTGCTTGTATATTTTTGAGATTAGTTGTTTGTCAGTTGCTTCATTTGTTATTATTTTCTCCCATTCCTAAGGCTGTTTTTTCACCATGCTTAGAGTTTCCTTTGTTGTGCAGAAGCTTTTAATTTTAATTAGATCCCATTTGTTTATTTTTGCTTTTATTTCCAATATTCTGGAAGGTGGGTCATAGAGGATCCTGCTGTGATTTATATTAGAGAGTGTTTTGCCTATGTTCTCCTCTAGAGTTTATTTGGAGGTTAATTGAAGTTCACGGTTCATACATTGCTGAAGCCTGGCTTGGAGAATTTTGAGCATTACTTTACTAGCATGTGAGATGAGTGCAATTGTGTGGTAGTTTGAGCATTTTTTGGATTGCCTTTCTTTGGGGTTGGATACATCTTTTTTCTTCCAAATGCTTTTATATTTTAATTATATGATATACAAGCAATATATTCCTGGGTTCTATTTTTCATATGATCTACCTTGCCGACTAAGATCCGTCTAGTCGAGGCTATGGTTTTTCCAGGAGTCATGTATAGATGTGACAGTTGGACTGTGAAGAAGGCTGAGCACCAAATAATTGATGCTTTTGAACTGTGGTGTTGGAGAAGACTCTTGAGTCCTTTGGACTGCAAGGAGATCCAACCAGTCCATTCTGAAGGAGATCAACCCTGGGATTTCTTTGGAAGGAATGATGCTAAAGCTGAAGCTCCCGTACTTTTGCCACCTCATGAGAAGAGTTGACTCATTGGAAAAGACTCTGATGCTGGGAGGGTTGGGGGCAGGAGGAGAAGGGGATGACAGAGGATGAGATGGCTGGATGGCATCACTGACTCGCTGGATGTGAATCTCAGTGAACTCCAGGAGTTGGTGATGGACAGGGAGGCCTGGCGTGCTGCGATTCATGGGGTCATAAAGAGTCAGACATGACTGAGTGACTGAACTGAACTGATTATTTTTGAAATGGCTACTGATCTGTTTGGATTCATTAATACTAGGTTATTTTGTGATATATTTTTTCTCTTTCCTCTCTGTTTTCTTGTGTGTGTGTGTGTGTGTGTGTGTGTGTGTCTGTGTGTGTCTCTGTGTGTGTGTGTTAGTCGTGCAGTCGTGTTTAACTCTTTGCAACCCCAATGACTGTAGTCCACCAGGTTCCTCTGTCCATGGAATTTTCCAGGCAAGAATACTTGAGTAGGTTGCCACTTCCTTCTCCAGGGGATCTTCCCCACCCAGGGATCTGTTTTCTTACTTTTTTACTATTAATTTCCCCCATTCTACTTTTTTTCTCTCTTGCATTTTCTCTTTAATGGCTGTCCTAAAGAACTTCAACCAAGGGATTTAACACAACACAATGTAAAATTAAATCAGTATGAAAGCAAAGTAAGAACAGATCATTATTCTCTTGATTATAACTAAGATATTATTTTTCCTAGATTAACATGCATGCCATATTTTTCACTTATAATTTCTTGCACCTCAGGAGCTTCTTTCTGAGATCACTTTCTCTCTCTCTCTCTCTCTTTTTTTTTCTTTTTTGGAAATACATATCTTAGAAATTCCTTAAGAATTATCTTAATCTATAAGTTAATATATTTTCCTTTTTCCTTGAAAGGTTGTTGTTCTTCAGTCACTAAGTCGTGTCCATTCTTTTTGACCCCACAGACTGAAGCAGGCCATGCTTCTCTGTATCTTACTATCTCCTGGAGTTTGCTCAAATTCACGTCCATTGAGTTGGTGATGCTATTTAACCATCTCATCATCTGCTGCTCCCTTCTCCTTTTTGCCTTCAATCTTTCCCAGCATCAGGGCCTTTTCCAATGAGTTAGCTCATCTTCTCAAGTGGCCAAAGTATTGGAGCTTCAGCTTCAGCATCAATCCTTCTAATGAATATTCAGGGTTGATTTCCTTTAGGATTGAGAGGTAGACTTTGAGAATAATGAATTTTAAGTTGACAGTAGTTCTCTCAAAGAAAGTTAAAGATAATGTTTAATTATCTTCTGCTTTATATTACTGCTGTCAATAGAGCAGATTTCAATTTTATTTTTCTATTTGTAAGCAATTTCTCTTTTTCTTCTGGCTGCTTTTAAAATAATATTTTTGTCTTTGGTCCTATAGTTTTACAGCAACTTTGCTAAGTATATCTTGCTTTTTATTTATCCTGTTTGATATTTGTTAGACTTCCTGAAACTGAGGATTCATGACCTACATCAAGTCTGGAAAATACTTAGCCATTATCCCTCTAAATATTGTCTTTCTTCCATTATTTTGTGTTCTTCTCTTCCAGAGTTCATTTATAAGTATATCAGGTATTCTCTTTCTTTACTCTTTTTTTTCCCTAATCACATATATTATTATTTGGGATATATATGTGTGTGCATGTCATTTACTCATTTTTAGATTCTGGCTTATTCATTTTTCAACAACACATGACTTGTTTAGCAATATATTTCCATTTTATTACATTTTCAATTGAGTTTAGTTGAAACTTTGCCTGATCATTTAAATAGTCTCTTGCTCTCATTCTTTATTCTTTAGTTATATTTATAATACCTTGCCTTATTTATTCAAATACTGATTTGGTTTGTTCAGGTTGCTATAACAAAAATACTATAAGTGGGTGACTTAGAAGAACTTATTTATTTTTTCACAGTTTTCAAGGATGAGAAGTTCAAGATCTTGCTGCCAACGATTTTGTATCTGGTAAGAGCCTGCTTCTTAGACACCTGCCTACCTTACATCACACAAAGAATAAACTATCTCTCTGAGAGCACTAATCCCTTTCATGAGGTCTCCTTCCTCATGAATTGATCACCTGTCAATGACTGTACCTCCTAATATCATTGCCTTGGATTTGAACATCTGAATTTGGGGGTATCACAAATATTCACACTGTATCAAACATATTAAGTACTTATGTTACAGTCTATGTCTGACTATTTCCCTGTTTCTGTTTAAACTTCTGATACCACAGTTGCTCATCTGACTCCCCTCGTGGTAGTGGCTTTTTCTCTCAAGGGTTTGGTAATTTTTGTTGTGAAATTCATGCTCCAAGGAACTTCATATTAGAGGTATTTACTTGGTGGACTTAATAAATTGGCTTTCTTCCAAAAAGTATTTATGTTTGTTTCTACTAGATATTTGGGATCAATACTAGTCCAAATACACTGTAAATTTTCAGTTTAAAAAAATTGAGAAAATAATACCTGAGAATTTTCCATAGTAATATAGATCAGAGAAGTAATACAGGTCCAAGAAGTTCAAAGAACAACAAGCAAGATAAATAACACTGTGTGTATGTATGTGTGTGTGTTACACACACACACATACACACACACACACACACACACACACTGAGTTAGAAAACCATATTCAAATTTCTAAACTCAAATATAAATAAAAAATCTTAAAGACAACCAGAGGAAAAAATCAGAGGATTATTATCTACAGAAGAATACGGATAAAATTTCTTATTAGAAACCAAACAAGCAAGAAGAGAGTGGAGTGGCACCTTTAAAGTGCTGAAAGGGAAAAAAAGCCTGGTAAGCCAGAATACTATACCCAGCAAAAACATATTTCAAAAACTAGAGGAGAAAAAAAAATTCAGACAAACAAAACTAAAGGATTCATTGATATCAAATCTACTCTATGAAAAATACTACAGGAAGTTCTGTAGTCAGAAAGAATATGATATCAGTCAAAAATCTGGTTTAAATAAATAAAGAAAAAGCACTAGAAATGGAATAAATGAAGGTAAATCATCTTTTTCTTATTTGTAATTACAATAAAAGAAAACTTCCTAGTGTAAAAATAGTAACAATGTTATGGGCAATTTTCACATATGTAAAGTAAAATATATGACAATAATGGCATGAAAAATGAGAGGAGGAACTGGTTAAATACTATTATTGAGTCCTCATGCTACATATGAAATGACAATACTACTTGAAAATAAATTCAGAATAATTTAAGGAGTTAATAGAGACAAAATGCAAATCATGAAAAATGTTCAACACAATAAAAAATAATGAATAAGATAATATTGCTAATCTCTCTTAATGTGAATGAGTTAACACTCAGTTAAAAGACAGAGATTATCAAAATGGCCATAAAAGTAAGATCCAACTATATACCCCTTATGAGAATGAACGGGTCCATTCTAGCCTCTCTAGACCTTTCCTTTATAAGATCTACCCCTATCATGATTAAAGATGACACAGAAATCATGGTTTCACATACAAATTTGATCCAAGCCTTTGATATTTATTCCTGACTCCTGCAGTTGTCCTTGCTCCACTCCACTCTAAAGGTAACACAACAGAGATCCCCTTAAGGGGTCCTGTTAAAAACTAAAAATAGTAAGAAATTACTTCGCTTTACTAATTTCCTTTCTTCCATAATCAGCTTACCAACAGGATATCACTAGGTATTTGCTTCATTTCCTTTCAACAGAATGTATGTATAGGTTTATAAAGCTTTTAGAAAATGTTTTATAAAAAAAATTCTTTGCTCAAATGCCTAAATCCCAGAGAAGAATCTATATATAGTTGATGCAAGAGAAAGAAATTATCAAAAACTCACAAACTTCTTACAAAACAGGGAGAGGCAAACTCTTGACTATTTATGTCACAGAATTAAATAACAGTCTACTCAATGGAATATAATCATAGGAAAACCTTTTTAAATAAAGAATATGGATTCCATGTTTCTTTATCAGAAACAATACCTAGGGGTAGAAAACCTGAAATCTCATTAAGGAACTTGAGTTAGGGGGAATTAAGGTATAAAAATTATTAAGCTCAAACTAAACATCAAGTGTTCAACCAACTTTAAAATGTGTGTACATGTGTGTGTGTGCCCACAAAAGCAGAGACACTGGAGGAGGCTATGAAGCTTCTGAGAGCTGAAGGAAGGGGCCAAAGTATGTTCAGAAAGAATATAATTAGAAAAAATAACAGTAAGCATTCATGATGCAACATCCAGTTACATGGATTTATTTAAGAGAAGAAAATGTCAGGAGGAAATGACTGCTGAGTGAGGCTCAGAGCCCCTCACAGAATTATGAGTGATATCCATCTCTCTTTATCTTAATTGCTTGTTTTAATCACCCATATCCCCTCTTAGGCAGTGAGAGCTATTTGAGAGGAGCTGTAACTCTCGTATTTCCTGTCTTTGCTAAATAAATGAGAGATCTTGCATGATAGGAAAAACATCACCTTCTATCAGCCCCTTCATTATTATACTCAACTCATTCTAAAATAATTAAATCAGAATAGTGATAAATGCCATCTAAGCAAAACTGTACAAGAGTCGCATTGCTTAAACCACCCTTCAAGAACACACTCTGTCCCAAGTTCTTCTCATTGTGTGTGAAATTCCTGTAACAAAGAAAAAAATTAAACAAAAATTTAAGGACCGATTGAGAATATTTTAGTATAAAATTTCAAACAATCAGCTAGAGAAAATAAAGAACATCCCTCTGTGTTAGATTTCTACTGCAATTATGCTACATAACAATAACCCCAAAACACAGTGGCTTAATGTGAAAAACTTTTGTTGTTATTTTACTCTAATGTCAGTAGAATGGCTGGTGCTGATCCGATTTCATCTTTGGTTGGCAGTACTGAGCCTAGTCTTCCAGCTGGATTTAAGTCTCACTACGTGGTTAACCAACATCTTTATGGAACAGGATCTCATCAAGGAAGATAGCAGAAGGATAAGAAATAAAACCAATAATGAAAGCACATTTTTATTCTCTGAACACATCACATGGACTCCCATTCCTTTAGCACCAACAAGTACTATAACAATGGAGTAAATTAATACTCCACCTACTCTAGAGAAAAGTACTACAATGTCTCATGACAAAGGCTTGGGCATACAATTCTATAAAAAATAGGCAGTGAAAAACTGGGAACAATTATTCAAGATACTACATGTAACTTTCAGTTTTTAATAACAAGAAGGTAAAGAATGGGCTTTCCAGGTAGTGCTAGTGGTAAAGAATCCACCTGCCAATGCAGGAGACACAAGAGACGTGCATTCAATCTCTGGGTTGGGAAGTTCCCTTGAAGTAGGAAATTTCAACCCACTCAAGTTTTCTTGCCTGGAAAATACCATGGACAGAGGAGCCTGGAGGGCTACAATCCATGGACTCATAAAAAGTCAGGCACAAATGAGCACACGTCTGCGCGTGCACACACACACATACACACACACACACACACACACCACGGAGAGAATAGAGCAAGAGGAAGCTGTATGTCTAAAACTGGTTACTCCCAAACTTATTTTGAAGAAATACTTAGCACACACATTTTAGCCCATGCTAGACTCTACCAGCATTCTCTAGGTACAAACACAAGTTGTATATGTCCTAAAGCTCTTCTTTCAGTTCCTTAGCACAGCACGTTTTTGGACATAACAAGGTTGCTCTCTCCTGGAACACTCCTACCTTTACTCTTTCTGTAGCCATTCCCTCCTCATAGTGAAAGTTTCAGCTGAAATGTTGCCTTTTCAGGAAGCCTTTTCCACCACCTCCCCACCATCCACAACCTAACTCAGAATATCATTAGTCTTTCAGGGAAGCTTTACTGTGTCCATCTCAATTTGCAATCTTGCAACTGTTTCAGTTCCATTCCTTATTGCCGGTCACATGAGGGCAAAAGCATGACTGTTTCTACCACTGTGACTAACACTAATTCTAGAAGAGAATAGGTGATAAATAAACATTTATTGACTCAATGAATGGACAACTTTTTCACAGATGACAGTTTTTGTTAACACAGACATTTCAAATTCCAATCACATATGCTAAAGTAGACATTTTTCCTGAACTAATTAGCTGCATATTGCCAAGTATGTTGCTCTAGAGAATCTCTAGTGTTGCATTATCCAAAATGGCAGCCACTAGTTGTGTGAAACTAAACTTTTTTTTTCCCCCATCCTGAACCCTCCTCAAGAAACTAAACTTTAAATTCAGTTAAGTTCAGTTGCTCCGTCATGTCTGGCTCTTTGAGACCCTATGAATCACAGCACGCCAGGCCTCCTTGTCCATCACCATCTCCCAGAATTCACCCAAACTCAGGTGCATGGAGTCGGTGATGCCATCCAGCCAACTCATCCTCTGTCATCCCCTTCTCTTCCTGCCCCCAGTCCTTCCCAGCATCAGGGTCTTTTTCCAATAAGTCAACTCTTCATATGAGGCGGCCAAAGTATTGGAGTTTCAGCTTCAGCATCAGTCCTTCCAATGAACATCCAGGACTGATCTTTAGGATGGACTGGTTGGGTCTCCTTGCAGTCCAAGGGACTCTCAAGAGTCTTCTCCAACACCGCAGTTCAAAAGCATCAATTCTTTGGCGCTCAGCTTTCTTCACAGTCCAACTCTCACATCCATACATGACCACTGGAAAAACTTTAAATTACTTTATATTAATTAAAATTTAAAATTCACTTCCTCAGCTGCAGAGGCCACATCCCAATTGCTCAGAAGACACGTGAGGGAAGAGCCAGAAGTGAGATTGCTGCTCATATTGTGGTTCTACTGTTAAATTTTTGTTTTCCACACTGGGCATACCATTCCCACCAATAGTATGCAAGCATTCCAATTACTCCACATCTTCACCAACACTTGTTGCCTTTTGTTTATTTTGATATGAGCCATCCTAACAGTTATGCTGATATTTCATTGTAATTGTGATTAACATTTTCCTGATGATTAATGATGTTAAATGTGTTTCCCTATACTTCTTGACCATTTCTATGTCTTCTTTTGAAAATTGTCTACTCAAGGCCTTCACCTATGTTTTAATTGAGTTTTTAGTTTTCTGCAATTCAGGTGTAGCATTTCCTTATATGTCTTGATAATAACCCCCTTATCTGATGTCTGGTTTACAAATATCTTCTCCCATCCCACAGGTTGCCTTATCAGTCTGTAAGTTGTTTTCTTTGCTGTGCAGAAACTCTTTAGTTTGATGTTTATTCCACTTGTTTATTTTTCATTTGTTGCCCATGTTCAATGTTCATTGCAGCACTGTTTATAATAGCCAGGACATGGAAACAGCCCAGATGTCCATCAGCAGATGAATGGATAAGAAAGCTGTGGTACATATACACAATGGAGTATTACTCAGCCATTAAAAAGAATACATTTGAATCAGTTCTAATCAGATGGATGAAACTGGAGCCGATTATACAGAGTGAAGTAAGCCAGAAAGAAAAACACCAGTATATATGGAATTTAGAAAGATGGTAATGACAATGGTATGCGAGACAGCAAAAGAGACACAGATGTATAGAACGGACTTTTAACTCTGAGGGAGAGGGAGAGGGTGGGATGATGTGGGAGAATGGTATTGAAACATGTATACTATCATTTAAGAAACGAATCACCAGTCTATGTTCGATACAGGATACAGGATGCTTGGCGTTGGTGCACAGGGATGATCCAGAGAGATGATATGGGGTGGGAGGTGGGAGGGGTATTCAGGATTTGGAACTCATGTACACCCATGGCAGATTCATGTCAATGCATGGCAAAACCAATACAGTATTCTAAAGTAAAAATAAAAAATAAAAAAATAAAATAAATTAAAAATAAATGTAATATCCATGAAATTATTGCCAATTTAGCACATCCATGTTTATTGCAGCATTATTCACAATGGCCAAAATATGAAATAACATAAAATGTTCAGAAGCAGATGAATAAAGAAAATATATATGTCAAAAGAAATATTATCCAACCATTTAAATATTCTTTTTTTAATATAAATTTATTTATTTTAATTGAAGCAGAATACACTCCCCAAATGTCTGGTTTCCAAGGACCAGTTTACAAACCCTGACAATCTCATTCAACCTACCCAAAGCACACTTGCTTGTCATGTAAGACCTTAAGGGGCATTTATGATCGAACTGGGTAACTTTCCTAAGTTTCAAAAAATATTTCCCACTAATGTTTACAATAGGACAATGTAGTTTACTGAGTAAAACTAATTATCTGTCCTTGCTAAGATCAGCTCATTCAGGTTTGAAAATGCCACATAGTTACTTTTGGTTCTCTCCACTTTTGTTTTGCCCATCTTATAATAAGCAAAAATAATAACTCAGATCTGTCAACTATTCTCTCCTTAACTATCTCTATGTGTCTCTTTTCTTCCATATGTGTTGTGTTAAGATCTTATTTGGATGATTTGCAGTTGATCTTCCTTCTGGACATTCCCACGTTATTCCATTCTATAATCATTTGCCAATTAAACATAACCTTACCGGGTCACTTTCCTGCTAAAGCTAACTTTCAAAGATACTTATTAGTGAACATTTAAGACTCCTGACAGTCTACCTTTTGACAACTTACTTTTTGTCATGTCTACCTCTTGACAACTTACCTTTCTAATGACACTCCCCACCAGTCCCAGATGGGCTTCCCAGGTGATGCTAGTGGTAAAGAATGCCACTACCCTGCCAATGCAGGAGACAGAAGAGACAAGGGTTCCATCTTTGGGTAAGGAAGACCCCTTGGCAGAGCAGATGGCAACCCACTCCAGTATTTTTGCCTAAAGAATCCCATGGACAGAGGAGCCTGGCAGGCTACAGTTCATAGGGTCTCAAAGAGCTGGACAAGACAGAAGTGACTTGGAACATGCACTCCTAGCTGCTGTAGCCAGACTTATCCACTCACTTCCCAAACACTAAAGCCATCTTGGATTCAGCACTTTTGCTATCACCAGGTCTTGTACCGAGTTCCTTTTCTTCCTTCCTGACTTCCTCAAATATCTCTAATTCTCATTGTTTTCTCTTTTCAATAGCTTTCAAAAATGTCCTTGTTTATTTTGGTATTTGGCTCTGAGTCATGTACTGACTGTGTCATCACTTGTATTACATCATCATCATGAATTACTATTACTTTGCTTAAATAGCAGTATGTTCATAGGTCTTGTTCTCTCCTACTAAGGGAGAAAACAAGCTTTTGAGATCACAGATGTTTTAATCACCTCTTTTGTTTTCCACAGAATCAGGAAAACATACTACTATCAAGAGAGAGAGAGAAAAGCTGAGAGAGAGAGAGATCTGTATATGTACACATAAATATACATATACATACCTTTATTTCATGAATGTATATGTTATATGTGTAGATATATATATATGGTAATGTGCATATACACATTAATTTAATTAGTGTGTGTGTATTTATCATATATGTATTTATATGTGTGCATATATATATTGGGTTGGCCAAAAATTGTTCAAGTTTCTCCATAAGATGTTACAGAATCAAATGAAGTTTTTATCCAACCCACTATATATACATTTATTTAGTGGGTGTGTATATATACACTACATTTATATGTGTGTGTGTATATTTTTATTTAATGAGTATGTATGTGTATACTACATATGTATAGATATGTGTATATATATTTTACATATAGGAGAAGGCGATGGCACCCCACTCCAGTACTCTTGCCTGGAAGATCCCACGGATAGAGGAGCCTGGTAGGCTGCAGTCCATGGGGTTGCTAAGAGTCAGACACGACTGAGCGACTTCACTTTCACTTTTCACTTTCATGCATTGGAGAAGGAAATTGCAACCCAGTCCAGTGTTTTTACATGGAGGGTCCCAGGGATGGGGGAGCCTGGTGGGTTGCTGTGTATGGGGTCACACAGAGTCGGACACGACTGAAACGACTTAGCAGCAGCATTTTACATATATAAACCCATGAGGAACACATGAACAAGCCCTACTGCATTCTCATAGGTTTACCTTAACTTCTTAACATGTGTCTGTCTGGTAAATATTCAGGATAACATATAGGTAAATCATGTATCATGCCAGAAACCACTTAACAATGGAAGTTCAAAGCTGCCATGCAAAGGCAATTATTGCTTTAAAACATTGTCTTATTTGATTTCTTCCTTTTTCCTTGGTGGTTTTTCACAGACGTCCTGCTCTCTCCTCTTTAAAAAAAAATGTTAAAACCTAAGCTCTGTGGTATGAAACCTAATTTGTAAAAACTATATTCCATTTGGCAATTTGAGATTAAGAAACAGTGCAAAAAAATGCAAAACTATATCAGTATTAAACTGTGTGTATATGGTGAAAAGAGAAAGATTTAAGCTCTATATTCACAACAGAAACTTTTCAGCAGCTTAAAGATGGCGATGACATCAAAATTCATGAAGTCACATTTGGGCCACCCTAGAGCATAAATGAACCCCTTCTGCATAGTGTTGATGGGTATGCATGTGTGCTAAGTCACTTCAATCACATCTGACTCTTTGAGACCCTATGGACTGTAGTCCACCAGCCTCTTCTGTCCATGGCATTCTCCATGCAAGAATACTAGAGTAGGTTGGTGCCCTCCTGCAGGGGATCTTCCCAACCCAAGGATAGACCCCTTGTCTCTTAAGTCTCCTGCATTGGTAGGTGGGTTCTTTACCACTAGTACCACCTGAGAAGCCCTCTCTAAATTTTCAGTTCTTCAGTTTTTGGAGAAAAGAATTGTGGGGAGAGAGCAAATTAGCCAAGATGGTGTGGTGAGGCTCTCTTGCCCTATGTTTTGTAAATAAGGACTAGGTAACGGGTGAGAGCATTTGTAGCACTGTTCATGAGCACCACGAGGTGCTCACTTGGTCACAAGCTACTTTGTGCTCTGTAATATGGTTCCAGCTTAAAAGTGGTGAGATTACTGCCTCATCACAGCTGTGTCTATTTTGTCAGCCAAGAGGAGAGAGGTTGTATTGTGCTGTGTTTTGTTATGTCTGCTGCTACAGTTGCTGCCCCAGCCAGGAAAGAATAAATGTGTCTGCAGTTCCTATGACTCCTTGAGTCTTCTTCCAGCCTCTTAGCTCATGCCTTGCCTACCCTGGGTTGAGTGAACAGTGCGGACATTGACATACAGTGAGACAGTTGGTGTCACGAACAGGATGAAGAGCAATACGATCATTACAGTCAATTCTCAAATATTCACATTGGGAAAATAAAACAAAACCCAAAGTTTGGATAATTCCAAATACTAAATAAGCTGAATTTAAATTTGATACTAAAATGTATTTTAACATTTTAATATTTGTAAACCAAGGTTTCTAGAAATTTCCTGTCAAGTAGAACCCTGAAACCACATTGTGAAGACCTCAACAAGATTAAAGATTGTCCAAAATCATTCATACTTGTCATCTTCCTATCCTTTTCCCTGTCCTCTCCCCATAATTCCATTCTGCAACCCATCCAAACTAGGAATCAGCTAATAAAGGATCTGTTTTCTTTCAAATTTCTTTTGCTTAAGAGAAAGTGGGAATGGTTAAGCATTTACACTTTATAGGACTTTCTGAATAAAAATAAAAGCAAGTAGCTAGTTGAAATGTCAAGGATATTTTGAGTATATTAGGCTCAGTCACCTGAGTAGCTCTCCTCTGTAATTCCCCCTCCTCTCTTCCTTGTCACTTTACCTAGAACTCTCAGTTCAGTTCAGTTCAGTCACTTAGTCGGGTCCGACCCCTTGAAACCCCACGAATCACAGCATGCCAGGCCTCCTGGTCCATCACCAGCTCCTGGAGTTCACCCAAACTCATGTCCGTCGAGTCGGTTATACCATCCAGCCATCTCATCCTCTGTCATCCCCTTCTCCTCCTGCCCCCAATCCCTCCCAGCATCAGGGTCATGACCAAAGTATTGGAGTGTCAAACTCAGCATCAGTCCTTCCAATGAACACCCAGGACTGGTTTCCTTTAGGATGGACTTGGATCTCCTTGCAGTCCAAGGGACTCTCAAGATACTCTAATAAAATTAATGACTATTTTATGGTCAATAATATTTACCAGTATAGTTTATAAATTTCCTTATTATAGTTGCTTTTAAAAAATTCTAAGTATTTTCAGTGCAAAATTGTGGGTGTCTCTTAGTTTTTGTGAGTGTCCCAATTTTTGCACATCTGGAAACATGCCTATTTAATACTTTCAAATGACGATTTAGTTTTATCTTCTTTCCCTTTGCATTTTGATAACACTGCTATGTTGCTTTTAGGGGCTTCCCAGTGTCTCAGTGGTAAAGAATCCTCCTCCTAATGCAGGAGACATGGGTTTGATCACTGGGTAGAGAAGATCTCCTGGAGAAAGAAATGACAACCCACTCCCATATTCTTGCCTGGGAACCCCATGGACAGAGGAGCCTGGTGGGTTACAGTCCTTGGGGGTCACAAAACAGTGAGACAGGACTTAGAGACTAAACAACAGCAACAATTTTAATTTTTCACTTTATTCTTGATGTTCTGCAACTTCACTTCAATTAATCTTTCTGAATTTATCCTATTTAATCTGACCAGTACTTGGTGTGCACTTTCCATTTGAAGACATATCTTCCTGGCAGTAAAGAAAGTGTAAGCCATAATCCATTTCAATATTTCCTCTCAACCATCTCTCCTCTTCTTAGAAAAATTATATATGCTAAATGTCTCTCAATCTGTCTTCCATTGTCCCAGTTTCTCTTCCAGGATTATACTCTTTGTATCGGTCTACGCAGCATCATAATTGAATTCCTCAGTGTGTGTTCAGTCACTCAGTCATGTCTTCCTCTTTGTGACTCCATGAGCTATAGCACATCAGGCTTCTCTGTCCATGCAATTTTCCAGGCAAGAATACCTCAATGGATTGCCATTATCTGCTCCATGGGATCTTCCGAAGCCAGGGCTGGAACCCCTATCTTTTGTGTCTTCTGCATTGGCAGGCAAATTATTTAGCACTTGCCACCTCGGAAGCCTGAATTCCTCAGTAACATCATCCAATTCAGAAACTTTACTTTTATTGTGAATAAGCAGCTGGAAGATTTTTAAATTTCAGTGACTGTATATTCCTTCATATCCAGACTTTCTAACAGATTTTTCTCCATAACCATTTGCCATCATACATAGCTGACTGTTTTTGTTTTACAATTTCTGTTAACTGTCCTTAAATTTATTTGTTGTAAAATTCATTTTGCAATTTATTAGAAGTTCATTTCTATTTTGAGTGTTTATTTTGTTGGCTATCATTTTTGGTATTGTTATTCCCAAGTGGGTTTCATTTTTATTTTTTCTTTGGAGGAAAATTGCTTTGCAATGTTCTGCTAGTTTCTGCCACGCAGCAATGCAAATCAGCCATAATTATATCATCTCCCTCTTAAGCCTCCCTCCCCTCATTCCACCCCTCTAGGTCATCACAGAGTCCCGGGATGAGTCTTCCATGTCGTATAACAACTTTTCACCAGCCATCTAATTTACACAAGGTAGTGTATGTATGTCAAAGCTACTTTCTCTATTCATCCCACTCTTTCCTTCCTCTACTATGTCCATAAGTCCATTCTCTTTATCTGCATCTTTATTCTTCCCCTGCAAATAGGTTCATCAATACCTTTTTTCTAGATTCCATATATATGAATCAATATGGCAACCCATTCCAGTGTTCTTGCCTGGAGAATCCCAGGGACAGGGGAGCCTGGTGGCCTGCCATCTCTAGGGTTGCACAGAGTCAGACACGACTGAAGCAACTTAGCAGAAGCAGCAGCATGTTATACTTGTTTTTCTCTTTCTGACTTACTTAACTCTATACAATAGACTTTAGGTTCATCCACCTCACTAGAACTGACTCAAATTTATTCTTTTTTATGGCTGAGTAATATTCCATTGTATATATGTACCACAACTTCTGAATCCATTCACTTGTTGATGGATCCATTAACTTGTTGATAGACATCTAGATTGGTTCATGCCCTAGCTATTGTAAGTAGTGCTGCTATGAATTTTGGGTTACATGTGTTTTTTACAATTATGGTTTTCCCAGGTATATGTCCCTTAGTGGATCATATGATAGTTTCATTCCCAGCTTTTTAAGGACTCTCCTTACTGTTCTCCATAGAGGTTGTATCAATCTACATTCCCACCATCAGTTTAAGAAGGTTCCCTTTTCCCCACATCTTCTCCAGAATTTATTTCTTGTAGATTTTTTTGATGATAGGCATTCTGATCAGTGTGGGGTGATATCTCATTTTACAGGGAGGCCTGGTGTACTGCAGTTCATGGGCTCACAAAGAGTCAGACATGCCTGGACTGAGCGACTGAACTGAACTGAATAATTAGTGATGCTGAGCATCTTTTCATATGTTTATTGGCCATCTGTATGTCTTCTTTGGAGAAATGTCTGTTTGGGTCTTCTGCCCATTTTTTGATTAGGCTGTTTGCTTTTCTTATATCGAGCTGTATGAACTGCTTATACACTCTGGAGATTAATCCTTTGTCAGTTGTTTCAGTTTTCAATTTTTTTCTCCTATCCTGAGGGATTTATTTTAATCTTGTTTATTGTTTCCTTTGCTGTCCAAAAACTTTTAAGTTTAATTAGGTCCCATTTGCTTATTTTTATTTCCATTACTCTAGGAGTTGTGTCAAAGAGGATCTTGCTGTCATTTATGTCAAAGATATAATGTTTTTGCTTATGTTTTCCTTTAAGAGCTTTATAGTTTCTGGCCTTACATTTAAATATATAATCCACTTTGAGTTTCTTTCTGTGTATGGTGTTATGAAGTGTTATAGCTTCATTCTTTTACATGTAGCTGTCTAATTTTCCCAGCACCACTTATTGAAAAGGCTATCTTTTCTCCATTGTATATTCTTGCCTCTTTTGTCAAAGATAAGGTGCCCATAGGCATTGGGCTTATCTCTGGGCTTTCCACCTTGTTCAGTTGGCCTATATTTCTGTTTTTGTACCAGTACCATACTGTCTTGATGACTATAGCTTTGTAGTGTAGTCTGATGTCAGGAAGGTTGACCTCCAGCTCTGTTTTTCTTTCTCAAGGTTGCTTTGGCTATTTGAAGTCTTTTGTGTTTCTATACAAATTGTGAAATTTTTGTTCAGGTTCTGTGAAAAATAGAAATTAGTAGTTTGTTAAGGATTACTTTGCATCTGAAGATTGCTTCGAGCACTACAGTCATTTTCACAATATTGATTCTTCCAATTCAAGAACAAGGTATACCTCTCCATCTGTTTGGGTCATCTTTGATTTCTTTCCTCAGTTTTATAGTTTTCTGCATACAGCTCTTTTGTCTTTTAAAGTAGACTTATTACTAGGTATCTTATTCTTTTTGTTGCAATGGTGAATGGAATTGTTTCCTTAATTTCTCCTTTGATTTTTCATTGTTAGTGCATAGAAATACAAGGGATTTCTATGTGTTAATTTTATATCTTGTGACTTTATTCATTGATTAGCTGTAGTAATTTTCTGGTGACATCTTTAGGGTTTTCTTTGTATAGTATTATGTCATCTGCAACAGTGAGAGTTTTACTTCTCCTTTTCAATTCCTGAATTCCTTTGTTTCTTTTTCTTCTCTGATTTCAGTGGCTAGGACTTCCAAAGCTATGTTGAATGATAGTGATGAGAGTGGACACCTTTGTCTTTTTCCTGATCTTACAGGAAATTATTTTAGTTTTTCACTATTGAGAATAATGTTTGCTGTGGGTTTGTCATATGTGGCCTTTATTATGTTGAAGTAATTTCCATCTTTGGCCACTTTCTGGGGAGTTTTTCCTATAAATTGGTGTTGAATTTTGTCAAAAACTTTCTCTGCCTCTATTGAGATGATCATATGATTTTTATCTTTCAATTTGTTAATATGGTATAACATGTTGATTGATTTGCATATATTGCAGACTCCTTGTATCTGTGGGATAAAGCCCACTTGATTCAAGTGCTGTTTAGTTTTCAGGTTTATCTTAAGTGTTAGAGTAAGTAGGGTTATCAACCTTTTTGATTTGCCCAAGATAATGCAAATTTCAGTACTAAAACTGGAAAAGCCCCAGGAAAACTAAGAATTGGTGATGTTATTGTGCTTCTCTTTCTCTCTGTCTCTGGCTAATGGTTTTGACTTTGCCTTCCTCCAGTTGCCCAGGACATGTACATCTAAAACAGTCATCTACTGACAGTTGAGGATACTTATCCGACAAAAGGATACTTCTTCTGAACCAGCAAAAGGCTTAGACCAACAGCTTCACAAAAACCTGAGGGTTTTGTAAGATGGGGAGGGATGTGGGAGAGGTGGTTCAGGATGAGGGACACATGTACATCCATGGCTGATTCATGTCAATGTATGGCAAAAAACACTACAATATTGTAAAGTAATTAGCCTCCAATTAAAATAAATTAATTAATTTTTAAAAAACCTGAAATGTAAGCACTGATCCTGCCCCTTTTAAACCTTTTTTTAATGATAGAGGAAAACCAATACCGCCTCCAGTTTCATATAAGGAGATTAACTCAGTTCCCAAACACAAGTTGGTGCAACAGCCATTCACTCTCAGGGGTCAAGTTCCCAGCCACACTGGCCTCTTCCCAGGCCAGGTGCACAGTGGATCTTTCACTTCAGTCTCATCTTGCCAGTTTCCCTACTCTCTCTCTCTGTTTCATAGTATGCCTACATTCTTCTACTATATTAGTAATATTGTTTATAATACCTTTGTTTTTTTCTTTTTTGGAACAGAAGATAAAGCTTAAAATTAGACTTCACAAAACATTTTGTCCAAAACTTTATCATAAATGTAAAACATTTAAACACCATGTCTGTAGACAATCTTGTAGAGTCTGTCAAATGCTGTATGACTACTAACTCTTTTCAGCGTTTTCTATGTTCAGTCTATGATGAGTGAGTGAGTGAGTGAGTGAGTGAAGTCGCTCAGTCGTGTCCAGCTGTTTGCGACCCCGTGGACTGTAGCCTACCAGGCTTCTCCGTCCATGGGATTCTCCAGGTAATACTGGAGTGGGTTACCATTTCCTTCTCCAGGGGAGCTTCCCAACCTTGCAACAACCATTAATATGTGAAAGGAATTTGGCAAATCTTGGGAGTTTAGATATTCACCAATTTCAAGTTGTGAAAACACAGCTGAGAATCAGAAACTTCAGAAAGTATGATGCTTGACAACAATGAAAATTGGTGTCTCAAAGTTCAAGAAGAAGTTACAGTCTTCTAAGCCACAGGAAAGTTATAATTCACCAGCATGTAAGACCCTTGGAAGAAGAGGTTTTATTCATCTTTGTATTCTTAGCATAGTACTTGTCACATATTAAGCAGTCAACACATTGTGAGTGAATTTGTTTGAACTTTAAAGAGCGTTCCCTGAATCTTTACTCAGAGTCTTATCAGTTTTACTTTATAAATTTTTGTAACTTGTTTGACAACACATTAAAAGAAAAATAAAAGTAAGAGAGAAAACAGAATAAAACTTTAAAGGCAGACAGGGGATTCAAACATACTAGTCCAAATAGATGGTTATATGTTAATAGATCCCAAGAGCATTGCTATATAATTACATGATATAAAAACTAAAATGTATAATGATTCTCTTTGATTCAGGAAGAAAAGATTGGATTACATAAGTATGTTTAGCTTACAAAGACAGCATACTGCTGCTACTGCTACTGCTAAGTCACTTCAGTCGTGTCCAACTCTGTGTGACCCCAAAGATGGCAGCCCACCAGGCACCCCATCCCTGGGATTCTCTAGGAAATGTATATTTTAGAATGACTCTCATATCCAATGGGTAAATTTTTTCAAAGAGGTGTTCATGTTGAAGCTATTAAAACCTAAACTCTTTGGAACTCATCTGTTGCGAACAATGCTATCCTTGGAAGCTGAAAACAGTTGAAATCTTTTGGCATAATAAAATCACTGTTATCTGTTGTTATCATGAAAAAACCAGCCCCAGAAAAGCATTTTCTTCCCAAAAAAGAATGCTACCCTTGGTGGTATCTGAGCTGTGAGTAACTTTTCGGTGGCTCATACCGTGCTCAAGCCCACAAGTGTGCCTTAAAGATTACAGAGGTAAAGAGAATTTTTGCCTCTGAAAAAAATGTTTGGCTTCACTTTTCATTACAGAATTTCTCCTGAGTTGCTCGTCCATCTCAGCATACATTTTGATTTTCAAGTCTCCCTCTAGGATCTTGCCTCCATGACTTTCACCACTTAAATCTTGTCCAGTCTTTTTCCCATCCCATACTGATTACTGTTCAGTTCAGTCACTCAGTCATGTCCAACTCTGTGACCCCATGGACTGCAGAATGACAGGATTCCCTGTCCATCAACAGCTCCTGAAGCTTGTTCAAACTCATGTCCATCAAGTTGGTGATGTCATCCAACCATCTCATCCTCTGTTGTGCCCTTCTCCTCCTGCTTTCAATCTTTCCCAGCATTAGGGTCTTTGCCAATGAGTCAGTTCTTCGTACCAGGTGGCCAAAGTATTGGGTGCTTCAACTTCAGCATCAGTCCTTCCAATGAATATTCAGGATTGATTTCCATTAGGATTGACTAGTTTGATCTCCTTGGATTACAAGGGACTCTCTGGAGTCTTCTCCAAAAGCAGTCCAAAAGTATCAATTATTTGGTACTCACCCATATTTATGGTCCAATCTCACATGAATACATGACTACTGAAAAAACCGTAGCTTTGACTAGATGGTTATTTGTCAGCAAAGTAATGTCTCTGCTTTTTAATGTGCTGTCTAGTTTGGTCATAGCTTTTCTTCCAAGGAGCAAGTGTCTTTTAATTTCATGGCTTCAGTCACCATCTGCAGTGATTTTAGAGTCCAATAAAATATAGTCTTTCACTGTTTCCATTGTTTCATCATCTATTTGCCATGAAGTGATGAGACTGGATGCCATAATCTTAATTTTTTGAATGTTGAGTTTTAAACCAGCTTTATCATTCTCCTCTTTCACTTTCATCAAGAGGCTCTTTAGTTCCTCTTTGCTTTCTGCCATAATGGTGGTGTCATCTGCAAATCTGAGGTTATTGGTATTTTTCCTGACAATCTTGATTCCAGCTTGTGCTTAATCCAACCCAGCATTTCACATGATGTACTTTGCATATAAGTTAAATAAGCAGGGTGGCAATAGACAGTCTTGAAGTACTCCTTTCCCAACTTGGGACCAGCCTGTTTCAAGTTCTAACTATTTTTTCTTGACCTGCATACTGGTTCTTCAGGAGGCAGGTAAGGTGGTCTGGTATTCGCATCTCTTTGAGGATTTTCCACAGTTCGTGATGATGCACACAGTCAAAGGCTTTAGTGTAGTCAATGAAGTAGAGGTAGATGTTTTTGAGAATTTCTCTTGCTTTCTCCATGATCCAACGGATGTTGGCAATTTGATCTCTTGTTCCTCCACCTTCTCTAAATCTAGCTTGAACAACTGGAAGTTCATGGTTCACATAGTGTTGAAGACTAGCTTGGAGAATTTTGAACATTACTTTGGTAGCTTGTGAAATGAGTGCAATTGTTTGATATTTTGAACATTCTTTGGCATTTCCTTTCTTACTCTAGGAGCACTAATTCAATGAGACACCCTATATGACATAGCTAATATGGTGGCTGGCTCATAACAGACCCTGAATTTGAGCTGAAGGATAGTCATGATAATTCTCATACTATCATTTGGAAGTCACTAACAAGACTAGATAGTGACAGAGTGAGAGTTTATTCCAGATCTGAATGATTGTAAGAACTTCAGGCGTATTGGCCTCAACATAACATTGCATCTTTCCATCACCCAGCTCTGCCTCCCTGGACTAACCAAGAGAGTGTTTACTATGGGCTGATGTGAGGAAAAACAAGTGTAGAGTGGGAAAAGAGACAGCAACAAGGATGGGCAGTTATAACCATTGCTAAATAAGCCTTTATTTTCAGATATCTGGAAGATNGTTGAGTTTTAAACCAGCTTTATCATTCTCCTCTTTCACTTTCATCAAGAGGCTCTTTAGTTCCTCTTTGCTTTCTGCCATAATGGTGGTGTCATCTGCAAATCTGAGGTTATTGGTATTTTTCCTGACAATCTTGATTCCAGCTTGTGCTTAATCCAACCCAGCATTTCACATGATGTACTTTGCATATAAGTTAAATAAGCAGGGTGGCAATAGACAGTCTTGAAGTACTCCTTTCCCAACTTGGGACCAGCCTGTTTCAAGTTCTAACTATTTTTTCTTGACCTGCATACTGGTTCTTCAGGAGGCAGGTAAGGTGGTCTGGTATTCGCATCTCTTTGAGGATTTTCCACAGTTCGTGATGATGCACACAGTCAAAGGCTTTAGTGTAGTCAATGAAGTAGAGGTAGATGTTTTTGAGAATTTCTCTTGCTTTCTCCATGATCCAACGGATGTTGGCAATTTGATCTCTTGTTCCTCCACCTTCTCTAAATCTAGCTTGAACAACTGGAAGTTCATGGTTCACATAGTGTTGAAGACTAGCTTGGAGAATTTTGAACATTACTTTGGTAGCTTGTGAAATGAGTGCAATTGTTTGATATTTTGAACATTCTTTGGCATTTCCTTTCTTACTCTAGGAGCACTAATTCAATGAGACACCCTATATGACATAGCTAATATGGTGGCTGGCTCATAACAGACCCTGAATTTGAGCTGAAGGATAGTCATGATAATTCTCATACTATCATTTGGAAGTCACTAACAAGACTAGATAGTGACAGAGTGAGAGTTTATTCCAGATCTGAATGATTGTAAGAACTTCAGGCGTATTGGCCTCAACATAACATTGCATCTTTCCATCACCCAGCTCTGCCTCCCTGGACTAACCAAGAGAGTGTTTACTATGGGCTGATGTGAGGAAAAACAAGTGTAGAGTGGGAAAAGAGACAGCAACAAGGATGGGCAGTTATAACCATTGCTAAATAAGCCTTTATTTTCAGATATCTGGAAGATATAAAAGGAATGTAATCACAAACAGCCATGCCTTGGTAAACTATCTAATTGATAAGATGGTTTTTTTTTTTTACCATGTAAGAATTCTATATCACCTTCTATACTTCTCTAGATTTTGTGGTCTGTGAGCCCAAAGAGAACCTCAAGCTGAGAAAAAATACTATAAGAAACGCTTTTTGAATTATCAGTTCTATTTCCAAAAAAGTAGACATTCTAGGGAGGTAAAATGATGACATGGTGACATTAGTTGGCCTTTTACAATAACACATAGGACTTTTTCTAAGACTTTAATAGCTGCGCAGATTCTTCTCTTAATTTTTTCTTTTAAATATACTTTTCACAGTTTATATTTCATATTTGTGAAATACCATCCCTTGGTCACCTCATTTTTAATAGTAGTTTTAATTATAATTAATTTAATTTTAATAATAATACTAAGTTTAATCATTTTATTTACTATTTTATTTATTTTTGGCTCTGTTGGGTCTGCGTGTGTTGCTGCATGGACTTTCTCTAGCTGTAGTGAGCAGGGGCTATTCTCTAGTGTGTGGGCTTCTCATTAGGGTGCCTTCTTTTGTTGCAGAGCACAGGATCTTGAGCGTGCAAGCTTCAGTAGTTGTGGCATGTGTGTTCATTAGTTGTGGCTCCTGGGCTCTAGAGCACAGGCTCAATAGTTGTGACACATGGGCTTAGTTGCTCTCCAATGTGTGGCATCTTCTCAGATGAGTAATTGAACCCATGTCTCCTGCATAAGCAGGCAGATTCTTTACCACTGAGCCATCAGGGTAGGTCCTTTAGTTGGAAACAAGCTTTTGATAAAATTTTCATTTTGTTCATATTAATACATTGTCTCTAAACAGAAAATGAAGATCAATTGGGTAAATAAGTAAAAGTATCCATTATACATAAAACTATAATAAATTAGTCCAAAGACAGCTTCAGATCTATAAGAAAAAGAAAAACAGCCAAGCACAAAAGATCTGAAAGTGTTCCATGAAATAAAAAATACAAATGATCAACATTAGGATGAAGATGATCTTGCCTGGCCTTGATCATCAGTGGCTTGAAGCAGCATTCCAGTTTTGTTGTGCCAGGGAAGTGAGAACATTGAATCCTAGCCACTAGATCATTAGCTGGTAACAAGGTCTTGGCCCTTCGGCTTTGCAGGAAGGAATACCCACAAACACAAAAAATAATGAAAGAAGTAAAATGTTTATTAAAAGGAAAAAGACTAGAGTATGTGTGGATTGACACATGGGCAGACACAGAGAGAGCTGGTAGTTCAAATCACTTACAGGGGGCATTTCTTCCTGGGTTTCCTTTGGCCAATCATTTTGATTTTCCTGGTTCTGAATCTGCATTTGCTACTTCTTAGGATCCTCCAGTGGATGTGCACATATGTCTCAGCCAAAACGGATTCCAGAGAAAAGGCCCATGAACAAGTTGACATTATTCCCTTTTTTTGTTGAAGACTAGCTTAGAGGATTTTGAGCATTGTTTGCTAGCATGTGAAATGAGTGCAGTTGTGCAGTAGCTTGAACATTCTTTGACATTGCCTTTTTTTGGTATTGGAATGAAAACTGACCTTTTACAGTCCCGTGGACAATGCTGAGTTTTCCAAATTTGCTAGCATATTGAGTACAGCACTTTAACAGCATCAATTGCATTCATTTCACATGCTAGCAAGATAATGCTCAAAATCCTTCAAGCTAGGCTTCAACAGTACATGAACCGAGAAATTCCAAATGTTCTAGTGGGATTCAGAGACGGCAGAGGAACCAGAGATAAAATTGCCAACATCTGTTGGATCATAGAAAAAGCAAGAGAAATACATAAAATCATCTACCTCTGTCTCATTGACTACACTAAAGCCTTTGACTGTGTGGATCACAACTGTGGAAAATTCTCAAAGAGATGGGAATACCAGATAACCTTTTCTGCCTCCTGAGGAATAAGTATGCAGGTCAAGAAGCAATAGTTAGAACCCGACATGAAACAACAGACTGGTCCCAAGTTGGGAAAGGAGTACTTCAAGACTGTATACTGTCACCCTGCTTATTTAACTTATATGCAAAGTACATCATGTGAAATGCAAGGCTGGATAACTCACAAGTTGGCATCAAGACTTTCAGGAAAAATATTAATAACCTCACGTATGCAGATGACTACCACCCTTATGATAAAAAGTGAAAAACAACTAAAGAGTCTCTTGATGAGGGTGAAAGATAAAAGTAAAAAAGCTGGCTCAAAACTCAATATTCAGAAAACTAAGATCATGGCATCCAGTCCCATCGCTTCATGACAAATAGATGAAGAAACAATAGAAACAGTGACAGATTTTATTGGGGGGGGGGCTCCAAAATCACTGCAGATTGTGACTACAGCCATGAAATGAGAAAATTCTTGCTCCTTGGAAGAAAAGTTATGACAAGCCTAGACAGTGTATTAAAAAGCAGAGACACTACTTTGCCAACAAGGGTCTGTATGGCCAAAGCCTTGGGTTTTCCAGTAGTCTTGTATGGATGAGAGATTTGGACCATAAAGATGGCTGAGAGCCAAAAGAAAGATGCTTTTGAACTGTGATGTTGGATAAGACTCTAGACAGTCTCTTGGACTGCAAGGAGATCCAACCAGTCAATTCTAGAAGAAATCAACCTTGAATATTCATTGGAAGTACTGATTGTGAAGCTGAAGTTCCAGTACTTTGGCCACCTGATGCAAAGAACCGACACATCAGAAAAGATCCTGATGCTGGGAAAGATTGAAGGGAGGAGGAAAAGGGGACAACAGAGGATGAAATGGTTGGATGACATCACCAACTCAATGGACATGAGTTTGAGCAAACTCTGGGAGATGGTGATGGACAGGGAAGCCTGGCGTGCTGCAGTTCATGGGGTCACAAAGAGTTACACACAACTGAACAACTAAACAACAACAGCAGCAGCAGCAACAACTCCCCTTTTGACCTCCAAGGAGTTTTTTTTTTATTATTATTAATTAATTTTAATTGGAGGCTAATTACTTTACAATATTGTAGTGGTTTTTGCCATTCGTTGATGTGAATCAGTCATGGGTGTGCGTGTATCCCCTATCCTGATCCTCCCCCACCTCCCTCCCTCCCATTCCATCTTTCAGGGTTGTCCCATTACACTGGCTTTGAGTCCCGTTTCATTGTTTCATGCATCGAACTTGGACTGTGAAATATATCTCCAAGGAGTTTTTCAGCTGGGAAGATCATCTTCACTTCAAAAATGAGAAATGTGTGATCTCTTACCTGAGAAAGGATCAGCTTCTCCTGCCTTCATCTTTGAGTATCAGTCCACAGGGGATAAACTCCAGGTGCTCAGCCTGGGTCCCAACTATCTTCTGCCTCAAAGATTCTTCAACTTCATGTAAAATAGTGAAGTACAATTTACAAAAGTGATAAGACACTACTTTATACTCTCAAATTAACCAGATTTAAAGGTCAAAAACTAGCAATCATTAGTGAAGATAAGATAAAATGAGACTGGGGTGTAAATAGGTTCAATTGCTTGGGAAAGTAAATTGGCAATATCTAACACATTTGAAAATATTCTTATAAAACAATTTATCAATCATGTGTCTACCCTAAAAAAGTTCTCAGGCATATTCATTTTAAAAAATGTATAATGTATAAAGTTTTGTTTGTTATAAAATTATCATAATCATAAAAAATTATGCAAGTAACTATCTTATGTCACAGTTAAATATGTTACATAACTGTGTGTTGTTCATATACAGAGTACCATTTAACAGTTAAAATGGATGAACTAGATGTATATGTACCAATATGGACACATTTCAAAACTTTATAATGAATGAAAAATGGAAGTTTCAGGTGTCAACATTTATGCAAGTTTTTAACCCATAAGACAATATCAAATTGTTTGTGGAATTATACATTTGTAAGAAAAAGTAGGAAAGCATGGATAAGAGCAGAAAGCAAATCTAGAACAGAAAGAGAGGAAGGAATAGAATGAATTTGGTACTGTATCCCTATGATTTTATTATTTAAAGGCAAAAAAACTTCAAACAAATATCTGTCCAACCTATCTGAAATCTGGGTGATAAAAGCAAAACATGTGTTATGCCTTTCTTCACTTTTTTGGAGATGTGAAACATTTCATAATTCATTATTAAAATCTAAGCAATATATACATATTGTATATACTGCATAGTTAAAATGATAAAAAAGGAACATGCACAGAAAAATACATGAAAATATTAACAACAGTCTAGGTAACAGTGAAGAGAAACAATTGGTGAATTTTCTCCTCTTTTTCCTGTGTCCAAATTTTGTTTACTGTGCATAAATTATTTTTGTTTTAAAAATGTATTGATTTGAGCATGAGATTTAATTAGTAGATTTCCTTATCTTTCAAAGGATACATTTTGTACTTTTAAAGAGACAAAATAAATGACTCACACTTCTTTTGAGGTTACACATTAGTAATGAATGCCTTTAAATTTGGCATTGTAAATATTGAATTCAGCAGTTACAATAACTTATATGAGTCAGTGTTTATTTACATAGTCAAGCCAAATCTTCTAAAATAGTTTCAGCTGCTATTTAAAACAGAAATGTTACTGCAAGTTTGGTCATAATGGATTTTTTTTTTTTCAAGTAATTGCATCCTCCTCAGTTCGTCAGTCTGTAAGTGATATCCAAAGCTGTATCATACTGTAAAATCCTTCATCTGGGCAAGTGGATAACTAAAAACATACTTTTTTAGACATAAAGTTATATTCAGTGGTTCTGCTTTCCTAAAGTACCTGTTACCTATTCACAATGTCAATCTTAAGCCAGATGGTACTTAGAAATAGGCTCATTTAACCTGAAAACTTATGAAGGTAGAACTGACATGTGGGAGGTTAAGAACTTAATGTCACATAGCTTATGAGGGGCAGGACCACCAACTCACCTCAGGTGTTTGATCTTCTCAAAGGACCCCCTGACTAAGCCACTAAACAGCTGGGTGTAACTTTTGACATCCTCCCAGAGTCCTCAATGATAATTCTAAAAAAGCACTCATAGTATTACATCTGAAAGCTTAAAGAAGATACAATGGAGATCTTGGAAGAAAAAAAGAAAGTTAATACATTTTAAGACCAAGTTTCTGTCCTCCAAAATCTCAAATCTGAAATAGTTCTTTGAAGTTATTGTTAAAGAGCAGAAAATAACTTCTCCAGCCCAAGAGATACATGGTGCTTACTCAGTATCCTTCCACATTCCTGATCTTCACTCATCCACTTGTGAGATCACTCCATTCTTCCTCTCTCTCTTTCTTCCTTCCTTCCTACAACAATAAGGATTTCTTGATTATTCCTACTATTACTCAGGCACACTGGAATGACCTATGTGGTCTCTATCCTCACAAAGCAGATAGTCTAGCTCTCAGGGGTTCACTATTGTAGCAACTAGCAACCTGTGGCTATTTAATTTTAATTAATTAAAATTAAGTAAAATTTAAATTGCAGCCCCTCAGTCACACTAGCCATATTTCTACTACTCAATAATTTCAGTGCAAGTACAAAAAGAATTATTGGAAGTGCCAGACTAGAAGGAAATCAAACAGTCACAGTGCATGTTGTTGTACTATGATAGAGGAAATTCTGGAAGCAACAAGAGCACCACAAAAAAGAGAGACAGCTGTGAGAAAGGATGAGTCTCTTTGTCACTAAGTCATGTCTAACTCTTATAACCCCATGGACTGTAGCCTGACAGGCTCCTCTGTCCATGGGATTCTCCAGGCAAGAATACTAGAGTTTCCCTCATAGCTCAGTTGGTAAAGAATCTGCCTGCAATGCAGGAGACTTGAGTTTGATTCCAGGGTTGGCAAAGGATGAAGGAATAAACAAAAATGTTTATTTCATTAACTTCATCTATTTTAGTATTTCTGGCTGTCTCTCTGTCCTTCCCTCTGCACCCCACCTCTTCTCATCCCTCCTCCTCCTTGTTATTCTGGCTGGAGGAAGCATGAGGTTCAATCCCCAAAGACAAAATAAAATGCCACCCCCTCAATCCTTCCCAATCCATTCCCAAGTCTTCATTCAGTGACTAAATCCTCCAGCTTAATACTTGCCCTTTCAAAACAAAATACTTCCAACAAAGATTCTAGAGGAAGCTTTTTGTCCTGCGCATGACCTTGTGGTCTCTAAAGCCAAATGACCAGGTCAGACCTGAAAAGGTGGAAGTTTATTAGGCTCTCAAAAGGGGTGCTTCTTTTGAGCTCCTGTAACAATACAACAAGCTCTTCTGTCTGGCTACACAGGCAATCAACTAATTATGAGATCCGTTTACTCATTGCTTTTTAAATATTTTAATCATCCCTCAAATGTCCTCAGAGCCAAGAGTTAACTCAAACACAGGTGCAGAAGAGCCAGCACAAAGGAAAAGAAATAATATACAAGATCAAGTGAGAAATCAGACCCTTCATGGTTTGTTTATGTAATGACTGTTGTCGTGTCCAGAATGGACATACCAGAGACAAACATGTGACCACAGAAAATCCCTGCCAGTCAGACTGGGTTTGGGGAAGGTAAAAAGTGCATTCAAAGAATATTTTTTGCCATATAATATTGTAAAGTAATTAACATCCAATTAAAGTAAATAAATTTATACTTAAAAATTTAAAAAAAAATTTAAAGCAAGGTGAATTATCTTCATCTAGAGACAAGTGAAGAAGGATTAATAGCCCTTTAGGGGCATGTTTGCTTTTTTAAAAAAAAATGGACAATAGTCATTTAAACTACCAAACCCATTATTTGCATGTAAAAACCTTCAAAGTGCTTTCATATCTTTATATTAGGAAGGTTGTGACAACATCCCACCCCAATAAAATTTTACCCATCCTTTCAGTTACATAGAAAATTATTCTCTTTTTTCAAAATATGTGAATCCTCAGTAGTTTCTGAAAGATCACAAATTCAAATTTATTTTGATTGTTAGAGGAATTGCTGTTAACACAAGAGTTTCTTGAGGTGATTATCACCTGGACATTCTCCTTTTACCACTCCATACCCTTTTCCATTCTGCTCTGAGTTCCTAAACCTGACCCCTACAAACTTCAACTGAAAACTTTGCCAGCTGGTTTCCAATGGGTTTGGCCAAAGCAGAGGACTAAATAAGCAGGAGATACCTGGAGAGAGGAAGGAGGGAGGGAGAAAAGGGGAGAGAGAACAGAATGGAAACAGGGTGTTTCCCACCAGCTCCCTCATTTCAGACTTTGGTTGCCAGTGGCTGTGTTCCTCTCTCATAGGTTGCACATTCAGTTGGGGGCCTCTCTCCCAAGGACAGCCATAGCTAAGCTATGGACCCTTCCTGTTCTGGTAACTTCTCCCTCTCCTTGCCCCTTTTGGTCTTGTTGTTTAGTCACTAAGTCTTTTCCAAGTCTGCAGCACCGTGGACTGCCACAAGCCAGGCTCGCCTGTCCTTCACTATCTCCCAAAATTTGCTCAAATTCATGTCTATTGAGTCAGTGATGCTATATAACCATCTCATCTTCTGCTTCCCTCTTCTTTTGCCTTCAGTAGTACTCAGCATTAGGGAGTTTTCCAGTGAGTCAGCTCTTTGCATCACGTGACGAAAGGATTGGAGCTTCAGCTTCAGCATCAGTCCTTTCAATTAATATTCAGCATTGATTTCCTTTAGGAATGACTGACTTGATCTCTTTATAGTCCAAAGGATTCTCAATTCTTCTCCAGCACCACAATTCAAAGGCATCAATTCTTTGGCACTCAGCCTTCTTTAGAGTCAGTCAGATCTGACTTTCACATCTGTACATGACTACTCGAAAAACCACAGCTTTGACTATACAGACCTTGGTCAGAAAAGTAATGTCTCTTAATACACTGTTTAGGTTTGTCATACCTTCCTTTCCAAGGAGCAAGTGTCTTTTAATTTCATGTCTGCATTCACTATGATCTGATGTTACTAGTCCCACATGCTTCACCATTCCGTCAGTTTTCCTCAGTCTCCTATAAATTTGTAAATAGCCCTTTCATTAAACTCTCCTCAGCTCCATTTGATGGTGCTATTACTTGCTGAGATATTGATGGAAACAAATTTTACTGAAGATGTCTCTCTCCAAGATCTATCTGTGCCTATGGGAATATAGCTAAAGTAAGCAACCGTTCTTGGATAGGAAGAGAACCAACCTCAGTTGTCATCTTAGATTCCTCAAATAAACTCAAAACCTTAATAGAAATAGACAATGACTGTGTAGAATGCTGAAAAAAGGCTTCCAAGAATGCAAAGATGCCCCTTTCTATGTTTCCAATTCTCAACTAATTAAGGAGTTAAAATGACTACTAAAAATATTAATCACAGGGTATCTTAAAGTGTTTACATTAACCTTGTCATTGCTCTCCTCCATTAGAATAGATCATCAATGGCAAACAATTTGATACATCAGAAATATATAGAGAGAGCTGTATATGCGTCATCCTAAGCTCCAGCTGTGATCCCATCCCCTGGGTTCTGAGAACACAATTCCTGTGTTTGTTGCTCCAGACTTATGATGGAAGAAGCTTTCTGATGTTGCTAATTTATTATCTATTACAACTACTTTTGCATTTTCAGTTCTCCCAACACTTTTGCAGTCAGTCTCCATATTACATTTCTCCACTGAACAAGCAAGTAAAGAAGTTTCCATCAATGCACACTGACTGAAATACACTTTTAAAAAATAAACTTTGGAGAACAAGGTGGCAGAGGAGTAGGTGGATGTGGAGTACATCTCTCTCCATGGATACATCAGAAATACACCTTCAGACACAGAAGCACATGCAGAACACCAGCTGAGATTGGACAGGAGGACCTGACCTGTGGAAAAGACTACATAGAACCGTGCAAAATTCAATAGGATGAAGGAACTGGGGGTGGGGGTGGGGGGGTAGAAACAGGAGTACCAGTAGGATCAGACCTTCCTTCAGCAGGTGGAGGAACAGAAGCAGGGATCCAATCCCCACATCAGAGCAATTGAGTTAGAGGAGAAACATTTAAGGCTGAGAGTGAAACAGCTGATCTGTGGCAACCTAAATGGAATGAGAATCAGACAGTCCTTGCCACAACCTTACATATGCCAGGCAGGAACATGGGTCTCCTGGAAGGGGCAGTGGCTAGGAGCTGGAGTTTAGGGACTGTGGAGCAATTCCAGTGTGAGGGCTGCTGTTGGCTGTGGAGGAACAGATTGAGGGGATGTGAGGGAGGAGATCATGGTAGGAAATGCCTGTGGCAGAAAGCCAGGCAGCCATGGAAGCAAAGCGATACTGCTGAGTCATGTGTAGGGGGTGGAGCCATCACCATAGCCTCTCTCTCTCGCCACATGCCAGCATCAGCAGCTGAACAATAAAGAGGTTGGCCCATCAAATGCCAGATGCATTGAACTACAGAATAGGAACTCACCCAGGATGCCCATTTAAGTGCCAGATGTGTCAATCTACAGAGTAGGACCCCAGTCAGGGGGTCCTCCTCTATGTGCCTGATGTATTGAACAACAGAGAAAAACCCTCGGCAAGGGATTCCTCAAAGTACCTGAACGGGTGGAGCAATGGAGAAAGACTGCCCAAAGAGGCCTTCTGATCGCCAGCTACAAGAGGCTCAGAAAAAGATAGGGCCATAACTGATAGAGCCATAATTCTTGCTACAGAGGCAGTCTGTGTCCCTGAACACGTGGCATTGCTAGGGTCCCTGCAAGCCAAGCAGGTGCCCCACGTTCATGCTCAGCTCTCACTGGGGCAAAGCTGCCACAGCTCAACAATAACAAAAAAAAGAAAAAAGTCTTACGTTTGTGTGTGCAGGGTCACTTCAGTCCTGTCTGACTCTTTGTAACCCTGTAGACTGTGGCCTGCCAGACTTTGCTGTCAGAGAGGGGACTCTCCAGGCAAGAATAATGGAATACATTGGCCAGTACTGGTTGCCATACCTATCTAGAGCACTATATTTCCTTCTACCCCAGCCGCCAACCCCCCTGAGTACCTGGTGCTGCCAGAACCCCTGCGGCTCAAGCAGCTGCACCACCCCCACACCTGACCTTCACAGGGGCAAACCCAAGCCCTCCAGAGCAGCCTGTGGCAGCCTGCCTCAGTGAGAGCTGAGTGTGAAGGTAGTGCAACTGCTTGGCTTGCAGGGACTTTGGTGGCATCAAGTGTTCAGGGACATAAACTGCCTCCATGACAGGAGTTATGGCCCTATCAGAGTCTTTTTTCAAGCATCTGTAGCTGGCGATCAGAAGGCCTCTTTGGCTAGTCTTTCTCCAAAGCTCCCCCCATTGGATGACCTCCAGGGCAACCCCAGTGGACGACCCACATGTAGAGGTGGAAATAAAATCACAATTGAAACACAAGTGCAGTGTGGCTAAGGATGAAGAACCAAAACCTTCCTGCCAGCTGTACAAGGCAGCAGATTAAATCCACATGATCAACTAAGCAGACTCTGTGTCTATGGAATATATCAAGGGCCACTGAGAGCTCACACAAAAGAAAACGCACTAGTTCTTATAGCTGGGGACATTGGAGGCAAGATAATACAGGAGTAGGACCAGATTAGAAAATGAGCAGATCCCATAGCAGGTCCAGAGATCAGTACAGTGTTGGAGGGCATCCTAGGGAGGTAAGGTGGACTGTGATTCCCAGCGCAGGAAAGAACTCTGACAGCAATGACTCAACATTTATTATTCTTTTTTTTTTTACTTGTTCTGTAGATTCTTTTGGATTTTTTCTTTTTTTTTTCCTTTTCCCCCTCTCTGTTGTAGTTGTCGATTTTATTGGCACTAAGAAATCCAATAAGCTTATAAGCTTTTGTTTTCTTTTTCCCCAGTCACATTTTTAATTGTCATAAACCTCTGCCTCTACATTGGGCTTTTGCAGTTCTGTGTTTTCCTCTTTTTTTTATTTTTTTATTTTTTTAATGTTAATTTTTTTAACATATTANTAGCAACCAGCACTTCATCAGGTAACTACCTGCACCCCGTAGGCAGAGGGCAAGGTCCTTCGAACCTGGCTGCCACTCTCTCCCTGATGGTCAGCCTTCTATCCTCTGCTCCCCATGTGACCCGGGCACCTCCAACTGTGCCCAAGACTGTCTCCTGCTCAGGCACCTCTGCCCCACTCCCTCCTTCCTTTGAGGTCCAGCTTCCGCAGTATCTTCTCCAAACCAACTGGCCACGTCCATGTCTAGCTCTGACCCCTTCTCGCCTTCACCCCTCCCAGCAAGAATGGACTAGAGCACTGTCACCTGCAGTGCTCAGGTCAAGCTCTAAGACAGCAGTCCCCAGCCTTTTTGGCACCAGGCGCCGGTTTAATGGAAGACAATTATTCCAGACGTGGCGGGGGTGGGAGGATGGTTTGGGGACAATTCAAGCACAATACATTTATTGTGCACTTTATTTCTATTATTATTACACTGTGATAGACAGTAATGACACACTTCACCAGGTGCAGCTTAGCCGTCACTTGCTACTCACTGGCAGGGTTCTGACATGAGTCTGCAGCTGATTTATTCGGCTCTCTGCAGTCACACCTCTCTGCTAGTGATACTCTGTAACTGTAGCCACTCCCTGGCACTAGCATCACCGCCTCAGCTCCACCTGAGATCAACAGGCAGCAGAGTCTCGTAAGGGGCTCTCAACCTAGGCTCCTTGCATGTGCGGTTCACACTGGGGTTCATGATCCGACGAGAATCTAATGCTGCCCCTGACCTGACAAGAGGCAGAGCTCAAGCAGCAATGTGAGTGACGGGGAGCGGCTGTAAATACAGATGAAGCTTCACTCGCTGCTCACCTCCTGCTGTGCAGCCCGGTTCCTAACAGGTCATGGACCAGTACCTGGGGCCCCCGCTCTAAGGGCATTTCAAGGCATCAGCTTTGGGAACCTCTCCATCTTCTGTGGTCGCCAAGTCCCCAGCTTTAACCCTCATCTGACCTAACCCCCGTCAGCGGACAGGAGGGAGCATCCTGTGACAGGTGGGAGGACGGTCATCTTTCTAAACATCGTGAGCATGGTAGCTGTTTTTGCACTGCCTCCAGCTCCACGTGGAGGCGGGGTGGGGGGCTGGACAGAGTTGGGGGCAGGTGTGTGCAGTGCTAAGAACAGGGGCGTCTCCACCAGGTGACCTGACGGTCAGGACACCAGTGCCCTGAGTTAGAGAAAGCGTCCTTCACAGAGCCTGCTGCCCCGAAGGTTTTGTCTAACAGACCGTGCTCCCCTCCCCGCTGCCCTTTTCTCAAATTGAAATGCAGGGCTATTTCCCAAACTCAGTTACAGAATCTGCTTTAAATATTCCATAATTAAATCCACTTTTCACTTGACATTTAAAGAAGTGGTTCCTGTCTTCACTTCGCACCTAATCAAAACCCTTGGTTTTTAAACCCATGGAAACAGAAGTGCCTCTGACCTCAGCCACCCATGTACGTGTGNTTCCTACTGTTCTTTTCCCCTTGCAGTTAATCTTTAATGTATATAAATCTTCATCTACCTCTATTTAACTGTGCATATCTTTTCTTTCTTTCTTTTCTTTCTTTCCTTTCCTCTCAACGTATTTATTAGTTTTGTTATCTTTGTTTTAATCCCCACTTGGCACCTTGCTTTAGTTTTGTTTTCCAGTTTGTGCCTAAGTTAGTTTTGTTCTTAACTGGCAAATATAATTTTTTATTTCCTTTGTTTGCCAGATCAAGCTACTGTATTTTATTTTTGTTGGACTCTTTTCACTTTGTTCATTGGGTGTATATGTATATCCCATTATTTGAATTATTGTTTGCCTGATTTTGCAATTGCCATTTGTCTGGGGTTCATCTTTGGTTTCTCATTTTTGGATATTTGTTTTACTCTCCCTTAATGCTATAACAAACCACTTGTGGAATCTTCATTCCTGACCAGAGATCAAACATTGAGCCTTTTGAGTGGGAACACTGATTCCAAGACCCTAGACTACCAAAGAACTAACCCTAAAGAGCATCCAGTAGTGAGAACTCACACAAAGTAAACCACTTGAATACAAGACCCAGCATCAACCAACCACCAGTAGCACTCTGTTCAAATAGCCTCATCTAAACAACAAATAAAACAAAACTGCAAACTCAATCATCAGAAGACAAGAGTACCAACTCACTCAGCCCTGCCCATCAGAGGAAAAACAAACAAACAAAAACTCAGCACAAATCTCACCCTACAGGAAGCTCACACAAACCATTAGACCAACCTTAAGAGGGCAGAAATCAAAAGGAAGAAAGAATTCAATCTTCTTCGAGGAAAGAATTCCACTTTCCTTGAAGCCTGGGAAAAGGAGACCTCAAACACAATAACTTAAAAAAAAAAGAAAGAAAAAGAAAAGACAGAGAAATACTGGACAAATGAAGGAACAAACCAGAAACACAGAAGTCCAAATAAATGAAGAAGAAATAGGGAAATGACCTGAAAAAGAATTCAGAATAATGAGTAAAGATAATCAAAAACTTTGAAAACAAAATGGAGAAGATGAAAAAATCAATTAACAAAGACCTAGAAGAATTAAAGAAAAACTTATAGAGACAAACAACACAATTACTGAAATTAAAAATACTCTAGAAGGAATCAATAGCAGATTATCTGAAGCAGAAAAACAAATCAGTGAACTGGAAGATAAAATAGTGGAAATAACTTCTGAAGAGCAGAATAAAGTAAAAAGAATGAAAAGAACTGAGGACAATCTCAGAGACCTCTGGGACCATATCAAACGCATCAACATTCAAATAATAGGGGTTTCAGAAGAAGAGAAAAAAAAAAAGTGTGAGAAATTTTTTGAAGAGATTATAGTTGAAAATTTCCCCAACATGGGAAAAGAAATAGCCAATCAGGTCCAAGAGGCACAAAGGGTCCCATACAGGATAAACCCAAGGAGAAACGTGCCAAGACACATACTAATCAAAGTAACAAAGACTAAACACAAAGAAAGAATATTATAAGCAGCAAGGGAGAAGCAACAAGTAAAATACAAGGGAAACCCCATACACTTAACACCTGATCTTTCAACAGAAACTCTGCATGCCAGTAGGGAATGGCAGGATACATTTAAAGAGCTGAAACGGAAAAATCTACAACCAAGATTTCTGTACCCAGCAAGGATCTCATTCAAAACTAATTGAGAAATAAAAAGCTTTTCAGACAAGCAAAAGTTAAGAGAATTCAGTACCTCCAAACCAGCTTTACAACAAATGTTAAATGGACTTATACAGTCAAGAAATACCACAGAAGAAAAATAATCTACAAAATCAACCCAAAACAAAGAAAATCACAATAGAAACATATACATCAATAATTACTTTAAATGTAAATGGATTAAATGCTTCAACCAAAATTTGACAGCTACGTGTAAAAGAATGAAATTAGAACACTTTCTAACACCATACACAAAGATAAACCCAAAATAGATTAAAAACCTAAATGTAAGACCGGAAACTATAAAATTCTTAGAGGAAAACATAGACAGAATACTCAATGACATAAATCAAAGCAAGATCCTCTATGACCCACGTCCTAGAATAATGGAACTAAAAACAAAAGTAAACAAATGGGACCTGATTAAACTTAAAAGCTTTTGCACAGCAAAGGAAACTATAAGCAAGGTGAAAAGACAAGCCTCAGAATGGGAGAAAATAATAGCAAATGAAACAACTGACAAAGGATTAATTTCCAAAATATACAAGCAGCGCATACAAGTCAATACCAGAAAAACAAATAGCCCAATCAAAAAGTGGGAAAAGACCTAGACAGACGTTTCTCCAAAAAAGACATACAGATGGCTAACAAATGTATGAAAAGATGCTGAACATCACTCATTATTAGAGAAGTGTAGCTCACACTGGTCAAAGCGGCCCTCATCAAAAAGTCTACCAATAATAAATGCTGAAAACAGTGTGGAGAAAAGGGAACACTCTTGCACTGTTGGTGGGAATGTAAATTGATACAGCTACTATGGATGGTATGAAGATTCCTTAAAAAACTAGGAATAAAACCACCATATGACCTAACAATCCCACTCCTAGGCATATACCCTGAGGAAACCAAAATTGAAAAATACACATATACCCCATTGTTCATTGCAGCACTATACACAATAGCTAGGACATGGAAGCAACGTAGATGTCCATTGACAGATGAATGGATAAAGAAGTCATGGTATATATACACAATGGAATATTACTCAGCCATAAAAGAAACGCATTTGAGTCTGTTCTAATGAGGTGGATGAATCTAGAACCTATTATACAGAGTGAAGTAAGTTAGAAAGAGAAAGATAAATACCATGTTCTAACACATATATATGGAATCTAGAAAAATGTTACTGAAGCATTTATTTACACGGAAACAATTGAGTAGCAGACACAGAGAATAGATTTATGAACATAGGAAGAGGGGAGAGGAGGGTGAGATATATGGAAAGAGTAACATGGAAAGTTACATTACCATATGTATAATAGATAGTCAATGGGAATTTGCCATATGGCTTAGTAAACTCAAACAAGGGCTCTGTATAAACCTAGAGTTGCGGAATGGGGAGAGAGATGGGAGGGAGGTTCAAAAGGGAGAGGATATATATATATATATCTATGTCTGATTCATGTTGAGGTTTGACACAAAACAGCAAACTTCTGTAAAGCGATTATCATTTAGTAAAAAATAATCTAAAAAAAAACTAAAGGAGTACGTCAAGGCTGAATATTGTCACCCTGTTTGTTTAACTTATATGCAGAGTACATCATGAGAAAAGCTGGACTGGAAGAAACACAAGCTGGAATCAAGATTGCCGGGAGAAATATCAATAACCTCAGATATGCAGATGACACCACCCTTATGGCAGAAAGTGAAGAGGAGCTAAAAAGCCTCTTGATGAAAGTGAAAGAGGATTTATTGCTTGCTTGAGTGGATGTGGAGAAAAGGGAACCCTCTTACACTGTTGGTGGGAATGCAAACTAGTACAGCCACTATGGAAAACAGTGTGGAGATTCCTTTAAAAATTGCAAATAGAACTGCCTTATGACCCAGCAATCCCACTGCTGGGCATACACACCGAGGAAACCAGAATTGAAAGAGACGCATGTACCCCAATGTTCATTGCAGCACTGTTTATAATAGCCAGGACATGGAAACAACCTAGATGTCCATCA
>SJYV01005175.1:202756-232544 GCA_006410875.1 Neotragus pygmaeus | reverse complement strand
AAGAGAAGAGGAACTAAAAAGCCTCTTGATGAAAGTGAAAGAGGAGAGTGAAAAAGTTGGCTTAAAGCTCAACATTCAGAAAATGAAGATCATGGCATCTGGCCCCATCACTTCATGGGACATAGATGGGGAAACAGTGGAAACAGTGTCAGACTTTATTTTTGGGGGCTCCAAAATCACTGCAGATGGAAATTGCAGCCATGAAATTAAAAGATGCTTACTTCTGAAAAGAAGTTATAACCAACCTAGATAGCATATTCAAAAGCAGAGACATTACTTTGCCAACAAAGTTCCATCTAGTCAAGGCCATGGTTTTTCCAGTAGTCATGTATGGATGTGAAAGTTGGACTGTGAAGAAATCTGAGCACTGAAGAATTGACGCTTTTGAACTGTGTTGTTGGAGAAGACTCTTGAGAGTCCCTTGGACTGCAAGGAAATCCAACCAGTCCATTCTAAAGGAGATCAGTCCTGACTCTAAAGATGAAACTCCAATACTTTGGCCATCTCATGCGAATTGTTGACTCATTGGAAAAGACTCTGATGCTAGGAGGGATTGGGAGCAGGAGGAGAAGGGTATGACAGAGTATGAGATGGCTGGATAGCATCATTGACTAGATGGACATCAATTTGGATAATCTCTGGGAGTTGGTGATGGACAGGAAGGCCTGGCGTGCTGCAGTTCATGGGGTCGCAAACAGTCAGACAGGACTGAGTGACAGAACTGAACTGTGATTGACATATCTCTGAGATAATCCCTTCTCTATTCTAGCTTCTCCTGAGATAGCTGAGGTAACCCATGAGTCACATGTCTAATCTCTTCAAAGATCTCTCTGTGTGACTGAATGCTCTGAACTTTTCATTCTTTCAAGGCACTAATACAAGGCTGTTTAGCCTCGTTCTTGGCTTTCTGTCCAGAGCACACTTTCTTGGAAGTGACCATTCGAACGACAACATTTTTGTAAACTAGTAGACTAGGGATTCTCCAAATCTTCAAGTCCTTTCCTTTTTTGTTTTAATATCTCTTCTTTCCACCTATCTTCTTCCTCTTACACTTTACTGTAATATAAGCATCAAGAAGAAACCAGGTTGCACCTTCAACATTTTTTTTAGAAATCTCTTCAGCTAATTCTCCAAATTTATCACTTATAAATTTGCTTTCTGCATAGCTTCAGAACAAAATTCAGCTAAATTTTTCGTTGCAATAACAAGGAGTTTCTTTCCTCCAATTTCCAAAAACATGCTCCTCACTTCAATCTAAATCCTTTCAAACTAAATCTTTAACATCTATATTTCTGTAAGGAGTCTCTATGACAATTTAGGTATTTTTTCTGAGATTATATGCTTTTTCTCAATCATGTGTATCATTTCTTTCAAGCCCTCACTAACAGACAAATTACCATTCATATTTCTAACTAAAACTGTTCAAAACAATGTAGGCTTTTCCCACTCAAAACTAACTTAAAAATTAGTTTTCTATTGCCTCTATAACAAGTTACCACACGTTTAGTGGCATAACGAAATGCATGATTAATACATAACTCTGAGGACAGAAGTCTGAAACAGGTCTCACTGGGCTAAAATCCAGGGTTTAGCAGAGCCCCATTCCTTTCTTGAGGCTTTAAGGAAGAATTCATTTTCTTGCTTTCTCCACATTCATCCCACATTTCCTGGCTCATGGTCCCCTTTTATTTTCAAAGCCAGAGATAAACAAATGAGTCTTTCTCACATTGTAAAACTCCAACTCTGACACTGTTGTCACATCTTCTCCCATTCTAATTTCCCTGCCTCCTTCTTTCACATCTAAAGACCCTTGGGACTACATTGAGTCAAACTGGATAACTCAGGATAATCTCCACATGTCAGGATCCACAACTTAATCATTGGTGGAAGATTCATTTTTCCATGTAAGGTAACATCTTCACATGTTCCAGATATTAAGAAGTGGACATCACTGAGAGGGTGATTATTATGTCTACCACATCCTTATCCAAGGGTTAGCCCCTTATTAATTACTGGTATGAACTGATATATTAATACTTCAGTCCCTTAACCCTTAGATTAGATAATGTTGAGATACATATTTTACACTGGACCTCAGAGTTTCCCAGAAGGATTAAGCTTGAGTTCAACATAATATGAATTGTTTAATCTTTTGGTTACCTGTCTTTTTTTATTTACTTCCTCAACTGAAGTTTCCTAACTCCATCTCTCAAATAAACTACTCGCACTAAGATCCTAGTCTCAGGGTCTTCTACTAAGAGAACTAAGACATTATGTGATCAACCACTCACTTTACTTCTATATCTCAGTTATCTTGGGAGACCTGATTTCCTCTCAAGGTATAACATTTATGAAAATGTTTTGAAAAAATCTTAAATGAGGGAGCACAGTTGTATGGTATCCTAATTTAAATCTATCCAACTTTATTTTCTTGATATAGTGAATTTGTAAACTTGTGTCAACACTTCTAAAACAATGCTTCTCCACTGGAGGCAATTTTGTCCACTGAAGACATTTGGCAATATCTGAAGATATTTTTAATTGTCACGACTCTGGTGGGGTAAGGGAGTAGGAAAATGCTTGCTACTGGCATCTAGTGATAGAGGTCAAGAATGCTGCACATCCTATAATGCAGAGAACACCTCCACCGCTGCCACTATGAGAAAATTATCTAGTCTAAATATCAATAGTGTAACTATTTGGAAACTCTGTTCTTAATTCAGATGATTAAACTGATTTGTATCATTATTGGGCTTCCCTGGAGGCTCAGCACTAAAGAATCTGCCTGTAATGCACTGGACACTGGTTTGATCCCTGGGTGGGAAAGATCCCTTGAAGCAGGGCATGTCAACCCACTCCAGTATCCTTGCCTAGAGAAACTCATGATTGAGGAGCCTGGGGGGATATAGTTCATAGGGTTGCAAAGAGTTGGACGCGACTGAAGCAACTGAACATGTGCACACGCATGTCATTATTATGGTATTATAATTTATAATATTTACTATAAATACCAGAATTATTCTTCTACCTCCTACTCAAAGTTTATGTTTGCTCACGTCATTTTTTGAGAATTAATTTTATTCCAACCAGAGAAACCATTGTGTAAACAAGCTAATGTAACTTTCCATAATCACTTTTTCTTGAGAGTGGAATTTACATATTGTAAACCATATTATAGATGAACCCCAAAGCTATTCTAAAAGGGAAGTCGCTCAATCGTGTCCTACTTTTTGCAACCCCATGGACCATAGACTACCAGGCTCCTCTGTCCATGGGATTTTCCAGTTGAGTACTAGAATGGGCTGCCATTTCCTCCTCCAGCAGATCTTCCCAACCCAGGGATCAAACCCCGGTCTCCTGCATTGCAGAAAGATGCTTTACCATCTGAGCCACCAGGGAAGATATTCTTAGAAGCTATTCTGAGCGATTCTAACTGTACCATAAAAGTAATCGTTGTAAGGCAAATAGACAAATTCATTATCAAAATACCAGGTCTGCCTTACCCAATGGAACAGTGCAGAGTTGAACCTGCTAAAAATATTTCCTTTCCCTTTTTCCTCAAACCACTTACTTTCAATATAGTAAAAAATTAAAATGAGGCATTAGTTATGAGAGAACCAAGGCATCTTTATGAGTGTTTTCTTGGGTCTTTCTGTTATTTTCATCTCCCTTCTCCCCTCATTCTCTTTCCTGTATTCACTTTACTTCCTTATCTTCTCCATTTTCATTTCAGTCTCCCCATCTTTTTATCTTATTTTCACTATTCTCCCTTCTCTTCATCTTTTCCTTCCTTTCCCACCCTTTTCAACTTTGTTGTTGTCCTCAGAACTAAAATTCTTCTAGTTACCTGAGTGGCACTCACAGAATTAACTACCTTTCCCAACTACTCTGTAAACACGTAAACTTGAGCCATCTGGGCCTTTTAATGTTTCCTGTAAAGTTTGTCACTGCATCAGTTGCCTGTTTTGGCTGTTTGCACAAGAAGTCATTACAAGCTAATATTTCCCTAGGGCACTTCAGTCACTTTATTAATTGTTTTCTTCCTCATGAATGTCTTTTTCTCAGTAATAGACTGATTTTTTTCCTTAAGCACAAGCTGAACTCCCTCCTAATTGTTTACTTGCTTTTTTTTTTTTTTAACTTAATTATACTACCATACTCCATGGCAAAGAATCGGAGAAGGCAATGGCATCCCACTCCAGTACTCTTGCCTGGAAACTCCCATGGATGGAGGAGCCTGGTAGGCTGCCGTCCATGGGGTCGCTGAGTCAGACACGACTGAGTGACTTCACTTTCACTTTTCACTTTCATGCATTGGATAAGGAAATGGCAACCCACTCTAGTGTTCTTGCCTGGAGAATCCCAGGGATGACAGAGCCCAATGGGCTGCCGTCTGTGGGGTCGCACAGAGTCAGACACCACTGAAGCGACTTAGCAGCAGCAGCAGCAGCATGGCAAAGAATTACAGAAATCTTAACAGGGAAAATATCTTATACTTAAAAAAAAATATTTTGAAATCATAGTATAAAACAATCTCTAGAAAATTCTCATCATGTCAAAGAATTCAGAAAACATTTTTTTTAAAACACACAAAGTAAANAGCAGCAGCATGGCAAAGAATTACAGAAATCTTAACAGGGAAAATATCTTATACTTAAAAAAAAATATTTTGAAATCATAGTATAAAACAATCTCTAGAAAATTCTCATCATGTCAAAGAATTCAGAAAACATTTTTTTTAAAACACACAAAGTAAAGATAAAAAAAGATGCTTTGCTTTGATTTTCCATGACACTGCTATAAGTATTGCTTTTGTTTTACTTATTTATTTAAGTGTTTACCTTGGGGTTTTTTAAATGTAGATGAGAAGTCTAAGAAATCTCTCCTTGACACTGAAATGATTCTGATCTTGGAGAATAATTTGAGAATAGTTAAATAGGTTGCTGCCAAAATATCTCATAGTTGGAATCATATGTCACATCAAATTATGTGTTCTAATTTAAGACTGCATATGGAAACATAATAGGAATAACAATAACAGCAACATTATTATTATATCCTCCATGCCACTATGTGCTGATTGTATTCAGTTCAGTCCAGTTGCTCAGTAATATCTGATCCGTTGCAGACCATGAATCACAGCACGCCAGGCCTCCCTGTCCATCACCAACTCCAAGAGTACACTCAAACTCATCTCCATCGAGTCGGTGATGCCATCTAACCATCTCATCCTCTGTCGTACCCTTCTCCTCTTGCCCCCAGTCCCTCCCAGCATCAAGGTCTTCCCAATGAGTCAACACTTCACATGATGTGGCCAAAATATTGGAGTTTCATTTTTTTTTTAATTTTACTTTACAATACTCTATTGGCTTTGCCATACATCGACATGAATCCACCACNGGCTTTTGAACTGTGGTGTTGGAGAAGACTCTTGAGAGTCCCTTGGACTGCAAGGAGATCCAACCAGTCCATTCTGAAGGAGATCAACCCTGGGATTTCTTTGGAAGGAACAATGCTAAAGCTGAAACTCTAGTACTTTGGCCACCTCATGCAAAGAGTTGACTCACGGGAAAAGACTCTGATGCTGGGAGGGATTGGGGGCAGGAGGAGAATGGGATGACAGAGGATGAGATGGCTGGATGGCATCACGGACTCGATGGACATGAGTCTGAGTGAACTCCGGGAGTTGGTGATGGACAGGGAGGCCTGGCGTGCTGCAATTCATGAGGTCACAAAGAGTCAGACACAGCTGAACGATTGAACTGATAAAGTAGATAACTAATGAGAACCTACTATATAGCATAGGGAACTCTACTCAATGCTCTGTGGTGACCTAAATGGGAAGGAAATTTTAAAAAGAGGGGATATATTTAAACATAGCTGATTTACTTTGCTGTACAGTAGAAACTAACTCCACATTGCAAACAAGCTATTGTTTAGTCTCTAGGTTGTGTCTGACTCTTTTGAGACCCCATGGACTGTAGCCCACCAAGATCTTCTGTCCACGGGATTTCCCAGACAAGAATACTGGAGTAGGGTGCCATTTCCTTCTCCAAGGGATCTTCCTAACCCAGGGATCGAACCTGGGTCTCCCACATTGCAGGCAGATTCTTTACCACCGGGAAAAGCCCTATAAAGCAGCTATACTTCACTAAAAGTTAATTAAAACAATAAATAGCAACAACAACAACAACAACAACAAATGAAGACAAACTCAAATGACCACCCTGGCCACCTGGCTTGGTCACTGGGTGTGCAATGATAGTCTTTTCTGTGGAGAAGAACATAAGGAAGGAATCATGATCAAGGGAAGAAATGAGAATGTTGAATCTATGACCCACCTCCCAGAGTAATGGAAATAAAAAATAAATAAATGGGACCTAACTAAACTTAAAAGCTTTTGCACAATGAGGGAAATTATAAGCAAGGTGAAAAGACAGCCTTGAGAATGGGAGAAAATAATAGCAAACAAAGCAACTGACAAAGAATTAAACTCAAAAACATACAAGCAGCTCATACAGCTCAATATCAGAAAAATAAATGACCCAATCAAAAAATGGGCCAAAGAACTAAACAGACATTTCTCCAAAGAAGACACACAGATGACTAATAAACACATGAAAAGATGCGCAACATCACTCATTATCAGAGAAATGCAAAAACCACAATGAGGTACCATTTCACAGCAGTCAGAATGGCTGCTATCCAAAGTAGGGAACCCTCTTACACTGTTGGGAATGCACACTAGTACAGTCACTATGGAGAACAGTGTGGAGATTCCTTAAAAAAACTGGAAATAGAATTGTCATACGACCCAGCAGTCCCAGTGCTGGGCATACACACCGAGGAAACCAGAATTGAAAGAGACAAGTGTACCCCAGTGTTCACCACAGTGCTGTTTACAATAGCCAGGACATGGAAGCAACCTAGATATCCATCAGCAGATGAATGGATAAGAAAGCTGTGGTACATATACACAATGGAGTATTACTCAGCTAATAAAAATAACACATTTGAATCAGTTCTAATGAGGTGGATGAAACTGGAGCCTATTATACAGAGTGAAGTAAGTCAGAAAGAAAAACACCAATACAGTATATTAACGCATATGTATGGAATTTAGAATGATGGTAACAATGACCCTATATGCGAGGCAGCAAAAGAGACACAGATATAAAGAACAGACTTTTGGACTCTGTAGGAAAAGGCGAGGGTGGGATGATTTGAGAGAATAGCATCAAAACATGAATATTACCATATGTGAAATAAATCACCAGACCAAGTTTGATGCATGAAACAGGGCACTCAAAGCCAGTGCATTGGGACAACCCAGAGGGGAGGGATGGGATGGGGAGGGAGGTGGGAAGGGGTTCAGGATAGGGGACACACGTACACCCATGGCTGATTCATGTCAATGTATGGCAAAAACCACTATAATATTGTAAAGTAATTAGTCTGCAATTAAAATAAATGAATGAATTTAAAAAAAAAAAGGATGCCTGTGTGGTATCCACACAGAAATGTTCTGCTGACAACTGGATATTTGGATAATTTCTGTTCCAGTGACGTGGAAAAACCATTGCCTTCAGGACCCTCTCTATTTGCTCTGCGGACACACGCAAGGACCATGCAACGTGCAGAGGGAGGTGGTCCTGTTAGCTCAGAGATGATGTTCACCCCGGGAGCAGGGAAAGACTGATGCCGGCCCTGAACTAAGGTCAACAATTTCCTCTCTTCTAAGGCATTATTCTTTTGCTGCTGGGCTGCTATTCTGGAGCATGCTGGCAGGACAGAGCATGCGTCACCTCTCAGCTCAGGGGGGTGCTTAGCTAGTGTCTTCATTCATGCGAATGATACAAATGAAGCTGAGTATGCACACAGTGAGATTTCAAAACATCCAATGAAGAAAAACAAATAAACCACTTGTTTATCTATCTTGCTATATGAGCATCAAGACACACATTTATTATTAACAATATTACTGAATGAAGCCCTCTGGTAGGCATTCCATAAAATTATTAAACACTGTCCATCATCCCAGAGATTCCAGAGAACAAAACTTCAAATACAAAAATGACAAACAGAACTGCAATCCTCAGGTTTAAAGGGTTTAAATTAACAAATACATAAATATGGAAGAATGTAGTTTGAAGAATGGGGACCTCAGAGAGTTGTAGGCAAAATTAAACAGAAAGAAACAGGCACCTCCCTTCCAAACTACTAAGAAAAACTTCAGTGAGGACACAAAACTTTTATGTAGAATGATGAGTTTGGATTTCTGGGACTAGGAGAAGTAGCAATATAAAAGAAATCTCCTGAAAGGGTTTGTAGGAAGGGTGGGATAATCTGATAAAAGGAGAATATTGTTAGTTTTCTTGGGGAGAGATAATATGTTGGATTTCAGAGGCAGAGAATGGGGATCGAAATTTAAACTTTCTATGGGAAACTGTTTTGATTACTGTTACTGATATAATGCCTGCACTTAATAGTATTTGTTAAATCGATCTATATAAGTTATGAGGGTGTATAAAAGTTACCCTATATTTTGGCTTATTTGATAGAAGCAAAATTCAAATTACATCACAGTTTTCTTATGCATTTTTTCCCAGGGTTAATTTGAGTGTTGTTACCTCTATTGTTGTAAGTTTCCAGTTTTCAAGTATAATGACAATGTGCTTAAAAGTGCATATTTTACCAATTAAAAATGCATTTCTATTTTAGGTGAGAGAAATAAGCTGACAAGAGGGACTCTTNCATGCATTGGAGAAGGAAATGGCAACCCATTCCAATGTTCTTGCCTGGAGAATCCCAGGGATGGGGGAGCTTGGTGGGCTACCGTCTACGGGGTCGCACAGAGTTGGACACAACTGAAGTGACTCAGCAGCAGTAGCAACAAATATTGCCTTATCCTCTACTCTGCATCCTCACTATATCATCAGGGCTATGGTTCCTCACTGTTCCTGAGAGGTGCTCTGAGCTCTCTGCTTTGTCTTTGCTCCCCCCTCCTCACTCTGTCTGAAATGCGGTTTCTCGTCATAACCTCTTGGCAAAATCTTAACAGTCCAGATCCAGTTCGAGTACCAAGTCCTCTTGCCAGCAGTAGATAGAGCTCCCCAGTGACAGCACTCTGATAGAAGATTTCTAGCTGCCTGTCCCCTTAAACTGTGTTCTTTTAGGGGAGAAGGGCCATGTCTTTTAGCTTGGATCCCCCACAGCACTTAGCCTGTAAAATTGAATCTAAAGTGAATCTTAAGAATGACTTCACTAATTTGCCACCTTTGGTTAGCTCCTATCATTGCCAAAATGTGATTTGGGTGAATTGGATCAATGTTTACAGACTAATTGATTTAGTTTTGACCCTTTCAACAAAAGTTTCAGTAATGGATTCACTCCAAAAATCAGTCAAATTGCTGGGTTTGTAAAACATGGCCAAAGTAAAGAGGCAAGAGAAATAGAAGCATTTTCATTATAGATTTCAAAGCAATAGCTATTATTCTTTTAACCTGATGAGATGATATGTTTATTTATTCACTCTCTTGAAATGCAGTTCAAATGCACTATTTTATTTAAAACATAATTATACCTTGCCTATGCAAGTTATAAAAGCTACACGTAAAATTCTACATAGAGCTTCGTCTGCAAATCAGTGGCTGTGTATAAAAGACATCGCTGTAACTGGTTGAAAAGTAGAGAACTTCATGAAGCTGTATTTTGGCATTACAAAATGGAAAAATATCAACACAATTGATATTTTTTTGTTTTTTCAAAGATTGGTTGATTCATGTGACACTATGCAGTGTTAATGTGCTTAAAAATACACTTATCTCCTCCTTTCTCTTCTGATTCATCCTCATTCAATCAGCCACTGGTGGGTTAGCCCAGGGCAGTTAATGTAGAGACTTCTCCAGTCAAAGGCATACTCTTTTCCTGCCTAAATCTCACATCCTGCTGGACTTCCTACTCTGCTGGGCCAACCTAGATCCTTAAGATTTCCTTAGTGGCTCTCTTCTGACACACAAGCAAGCCACAGACCACCCCACCAGTCTTTCCTCTGAGCCCTGGCCTGCCGTCTTGTCCCAGAGTCTTCAGCTGACTTCTCAAACAGGTTTCCACACGTTCAGCTGCTGCTGCTAAGTCATTGCAGTCATGTCCAGCTCTGTGCGACCCCAAAGACGGCAGCCCACCAGGATCCCCTGTCCCTGGGATTCTTCAGGCAAGAATGCTGGAGTGGTTTGCCATTTCCTTCTCCAGTGCTTGAAAGTGAAAAGTGAAAGTGAAGTCGCTCAGTCATGTCTGACTGCAGACTACCAGGCTCCTCCATCCAAGGGATTTTCCAGGCAAGAGTACCAGAGTGGGGTGCCGTTGCCTTCTCTGCCACACGTTGAGAGGCCTTCCCAAATTCACTTCTTTATAACTCTTTTATCCCTCCTTCTGAAACATGTTATTTCTCAGATGTATTATTTCACAAGGAGAAAGGCAGGATGGAAAAAGAATGCTTTTCTTTTTCCCTCTGACTTTCAAAGTCACAAAATCAGATTCCCTCTCAGGTATGTCCTTAAAGCCAGCCAGGACCCAATCAGTCTTTGAGGATATTCAGAAAAGGGGAATAGACTATTTCTTTTAGACCTTGCAGTTTTGAAGCTTCTAAATACTTTAGAAAGTAAAAAAAAAATAATAAATAATTCTATTATCTTTTTTTTCTGAATACACTAAAGTGATAAATCCTAGATGATCTTAAAGCTAAATATTTTTCTTTTTTCTCAACCTAATAACTTCCTCTATTCTTCTGTTCTATAGTTTATTATCCCTGTCTACAAACTGAGCCTAATTTATAATGGCTTAAAGCAATATGAATTTACATGGAGCAGGGAGTCAATTTTGTACTTCTCAAGGGCAAGAACAATATATGTACAAAGAGAGCAGGTGTTATTAATTGCCAACTTTATGAAAAGGATTAAATGTATTTATTGATACAATGAATGGGCATGAAACTAACCTGGATATCTAGGAGAGAAAAACAAGAATTCACATAATTGTACTAAGACCATTTATTGATTGATGTTTTAAAATAAAGAAAGCACCTTCTTCTATGAAGTGAAAATTCATTTTAGACATACTTTTTATGTGTCCGATCACTCAAAATAAATGTTTACAGAAAATCCTTAGAAAGTATATTTTTGTTGGAGTATTTGTTGTTTTCAAATGTAACAGTTTAATGTCATATTTTATGGTTTTATTTTATGACATTCATAGCATAAAATTTGTTCACAGTCTTGAAGAAATGATCAACTCAAGGTAAATGAAAATCACAAATTTGAGGGAAATGAGTTTAACATGATCAATAAATTTTGTATATAACATAAACCATTGCTAATTAAAATTAANTTATGACATTCATAGCATAAAATTTGTTCACAGTCTTGAAGAAATGATCAACTCAAGGTAAATGAAAATCACAAATTTGAGGGAAATGAGTTTAACATGATCAATAAATTTTGTATATAACATAAACCATTGCTAATTAAAATTAATTTATTTAATGAAATGTGAATAATACAGTTGGTAATTATTTCTTATTTATGTAGTCTCTCTCATTAACTAAAAATAAATCAAGATGAAAATAATAAGTTAGAAGAAAATGTTTAATTTGTTTGCATTGAAAAATGCAATAAAGTTCATTCTTACTATTCTCTTAATATAAATTTATCAAATTCTAGAGTGAGAGGGGGGTCTTAGAAATTATCTGGCTCAACCGCCTCACTTTAGTTCTCTATGCGATCAATGCCTAAGCAGGTCAAGTGACTGGATCTGTGTTACATAGCTGATTAAGGACTGAGCTGGAACTTGATCCAGAAAATTCCTGACTTTGAGTATAGGACTTTTCCCACTGTATCTCGTTACCTTTAAAATAAAACTCAATCCAAACTGAGTTTTTTATGTTTGAGCTCACCAGAGCTGTGGTTTTCCAGTGCTTCCTACAGTGTTTGGAGAAGGATAAACTGGTATTAATAAGCATGTGGCAGCATTTTAAATTGGATTTGTAGGCATAAATTGCATTTGGATCCATCTCTTCTGCCAATATTGAAGGGATATTGCAGCCAGAGTCTCTCTGCCACTCTAGTCCCATCATCTTTCTCTCCCCTTATGTTACTCTTTTGTGTCTTAAACAAGCCAGTGTGGGGAAAAAATCTTTTTTCCAGTTCTCTGTTGAGTTAAGACACTGTGATGGTACTATAGGATTTGGTCGAAAAGATTTCTTACTCCATTTGGTAGATATATAATAGAAGATATTACAGGAAAAGATTTGGCAGTTGAGAAATGAGCATGTCTGTGAATGTTTATCTAAGGCTACAGCATTTCTGACTTTGGGTTGCAAGTTTAAATTCTGTAGTTCGTGAGAGATTAAAGAATCTCCAAGCATTACTATTTCTTCAAGAACAAGCATGCTTATTTCACTTACTCATTGTATCATAATTACAAAGAATGCTTTAAATAATACTAGTCAGCTGATGTAGCTACATAACATTTGAGAAGTAAGGTGTAAATATGGACAGTACTAATCAAAAGAATACAAGCTGGAAAGAAACCAAATTTGCATAACGAAGTATTTCCAATTTTTTACTGGGAAGTTTTAAATGAGTATTACTTTCAGTTTGACATAACAGAGAATAATGAAATAAAATAATTTGAACTTTTTCCTAAACATTTCATCAATAAGAAAATTTTTACATTTGATTCTAAATTTCTAAAAGTATTATTATTCAAAGAACAAAATTGTATTAACTTACGGCCCTGATGCTTTCAAAATGTCCACCTTCCTTTTCGAAATCGATAGGCTGTCCTTTTAGTGTCCAGTAGAAAGTGACATCCAAACTAGGATCGTGAATTGCTTTGCAATTAAGAACGACGCTTTCTCCCACTGTTAACTCTGTTTTTTTAGGAGTAAGCTCTATTCTTGTAGGTTCTATAGAAATAAAAATACTTTAATTAGCATAGCACATAGTTTTCCCCCACATTCTGTATTTTAAATAATAGAGAAAAATTAAACAAGTAATCTATGTAATCTAGTTGCTCCAGGTATGTATCTTTTAATAAACTATTATTAATTGAAATATCTTTTATTGTATTTAGGGTATTTTACTAGGTATTTGTAGGGAACTGATGATTTAAAAGTCGCTATTCCTATTAACAAGTCAGCTTGGATGAAAAAGAGGGAAAACTATACAACTAGAAACAGCATTTGGCATCCTGGAAGGAGAAGTATTAGAAAAAAGACTCTGTAGCTTCCCTGTCCACCTTCAAGAATCATCAAGTATAGAAAGGATTTTTATGCTAAAACAAACAAAAAAAGCCTCACATCGAAGGAAGAATAATTCAAGCAAGTTTACTTCTTTAAGGGGTATAGGAAGAACCTCCCTTCAAATTACTATCATAACAAAGATGAAACTATACTACTGCTGCTACTGCACCACCTTGTATTTGCTTTATAGTTTACAAAACCTTCTTGTAAGTAGAGGATAGAAGATGCACCTCTGGCTGATTATAAACTATCACCTCTGATAGCTGGTTTGACTGAGATCTAAACAAAGGCAAAATGGTGAATAGAAATTTTTTTAACTTAATTTTTAAAAGATAGATATATTTTTACTGGATGTAGAGCAACTTTAAACCAAAAAATGCTAAATACCAACTGTACATCTAAAGGATATTTAAGCTAATGATCAAATACATGCAATGTGATATATGTATATATGTACATATATAGATATATATATATATTTGAATAAGTAGGGGATTGATGCAGACAGGATTTTGATTTTTTTCTTTTTTCCTAATTAGATTCCTGATTGCACATGACTCAAGAAGCCTAGCACAAATGACTAAAAATTAGTCTAATTTTCCTATTCCAGCTCTATTGTTTNATATATATATATATTTGAATAAGTAGGGGATTGATGCAGACAGGATTTTGATTTTTTTCTTTTTTCCTAATTAGATTCCTGATTGCACATGACTCAAGAAGCCTAGCACAAATGACTAAAAATTAGTCTAATTTTCCTATTCCAGCTCTATTGTTTGCAATAGCATAGTCTGATGAAGCACCATTGTTAACTGTTGATAAATTCCTTCTAAGCAGTCTCTGAGAGGAAAGAGTGACACCAGGAAAGGAATGTCACTGTAAATATTAACATTCTGGGACTCAGATATTTTGTGTGGCATTCTAAATTCTGACTTCATCAGAGAACACAGATAATCACAGCATACTGCAGTTTAAACTTTGTGACAATTGGAATGTCCTAAGTAACTAAACATTCCAGTTAACTCATGATTAACAGAAAGCATCGTTGCTATTACTAAATGAAAAAGTCTGTGAATTCTGCCTTGCCTCACTATGGATAAGATTATTTAACACACACTAAGAATGAGAAACTCAAAGACTGAGTTGTGTTCCAGTAATGTATGCTTTAAGTGAAGACATTTTAAAAATTATATTCCTTTCCTTCGTGGATGTTTGCCTCTTTTCTAAAATATCAGAGTGTTGGCTATTTTAATTGCATTTCTATTTCTAAAGAAAGAGAAAAATTAACATTTTATATTTTTGTGGCCAAAGTATGATTCACTGTATACTACATGCACAAATGGAAAAAAACCAGTGATATACTTTGTTGTGAAAAGCATTCCTTTGCCAAATGAAGAGTGTTTAAGACAGGAAATTTTCTTATAACTTGACGTGTACACCTGTGGTGGATTCATGTCGATGTATGGCAAAGCCAATAGAGTATTGTAAAGTAAAATAANACTGTGGTGTTGGAGAAGACTCTTGAGAGTCCCTTGGACTGCAAAGAGGTCTAACCAGTCCATCCTAAAGGAGATCAGTCCTGTGTGTTCATTGGAAGGACTGATGCTAAAGCTGAAATTCCAATATTTTGGCCACCTTACACAAAGAGTTGACTCATTGGAAAAGACCCTGATGCTGCAGGGATTAGGGCCAGGAGCAAAAGGGCATGACAGAGATTGAGATGACTGGATGGCATCACCGACTCAATGGACATGAGTTTGAGTAAATTCCGGGAGTTGGTGATGGACAGGAAGGCCTGGGATGCTGTGATTCATGGGATCACAAAGAGTCAGACACGACTGAGTGACTGAACTGAACTGATGAGATAATATAAGGTGAAAGTGAAAGCAAAGTCACTCAGTCGTGTCCAACTCTGCGACCCTGTGGACTGCAGCCCAGCAGGCTTCTCAGTCCATGGGATTCTCCGAGACAGTATGTAGGCTGGGAATTTATAAGTTTGTTTGTTTATTTTTTAGCACATATAAATGTTGCACTGTGTGCTGTGCTTGGTCACTCAATCATGTTCAATTCTTTGCGACCGCATGGACTGTAGCCCGCCAGGCCCCTCTATCCATGGGAATTCTCCAGGCAAGAATCCTGGAGTGGGTTGCCATGCCCTCCTCCAGGGGATCTTCCCAANGCACTGTGTGCTGTGCTTGGTCACTCAATCATGTTCAATTCTTTGCGACCGCATGGACTGTAGCCCGCCAGGCCCCTCTATCCATGGGAATTCTCCAGGCAAGAATCCTGGAGTGGGTTGCCATGCCCTCCTCCAGGGGATCTTCCCAACCCACGATTGAACCCAGGTCTTCTGCACTGCAGGAGGATTCTTTACTGTCTGGGCAGCCACTAGAAAAGCCCTCATATACATATTGAAGTGAAGTGAAGTAGCTCAGTCATGTCCAATTCTTTGCGACCCCATGGACTGTAGCCTACCAAGCTCCTCAGTCCATGGGATTTTCCAAGCAAGAGTACTGGAGTGGGTTGCCATGTCCGTCTCCAGGGGATCTTCCTGACCCAGGGATCAAACCCGCGTCTCCCGCGTTGTAGGCAGACGCTTTACTGTCTGAGTTACCTACTGCTCCTTAATTGTTCCCATGTGTCTGAAGTTACCATGTTGCTTTCGGTTTTGTTATTCATCCACTTGACTCCATTCAGTTCTTTCCAACCTGAACCATAATGTAAACCACTGACAACACGAAGATTATTAAGGCAACTCCCCATTATCATCTCTAACTCTTACTAAAATTCACCTGCTGTGCTTTATGTTTCATTTAGCATTCATTTGATATTTTGAAGAGCAATTCTTTGCTATACCCAGCACTGGATTCTGAGGATTCAAAATAGAATAAGTTGTGGAGTTGAATAATGGATTCTTTTAATATTAGTATCATTGATTTAAAATACCAGTTTTAGGTGTACAATATAGCAATTCAATATTTTTATAGTTATGCTCCATTTAAAGTTATTACAAAGTATTGGCTATATTCCCTGTGTAGTGCCTGTGTGTGTGTGTGTGTGTGTGTGATCAGTTGTGTCTGACTCATTGTGACACAATGTTCTGTAGCCTGTTCCTGTGCAGTACAATGCTTGTATCCTTGTGTCTTTTTTTATATTAGTTGTTTTAAGGATGTTGAGTTTATTTATAAACATTTTATATAAGAGTAAAGCTGATTACTAATATTGTGATAGTTTCAGTTGACTTGTATCTTGTTTTATATATAGCATTGTGTACTGCTTATCCCCAGTGGCAAATGATGGCTTGTTCTCTATATCTGTGAGTCTGTTTCTGTTCTGTTATATTCATTTATCTTTTAGATTCCATGTGTAAGTGATAACATTTAATATATGTTTCTCTCTCTGGTTTATTTCACTAACTATAGTACCCTCTAGATCCATCAGTGTTTTTCTAAATGGTAAAATTTTATTTTTTAATGGCCGAGTTATACACACACACATACACACACCATTTCTTCTTTATCCATTCCTCCATTGATGAACACTTAGGTTGCCTCTCAGTTCAGTTCAGTCTCTCAGTCGTGTCCGACTCTTTGCAACCCCATGAATCGCAGCACACCAGGCCTNAGAAGGGGATGACAGAGGATGAGATGGCTGGATGGCATCACGGACTTGATGAACGTGAGTCTGAATGAACTCTGGGAGATGGTGATGGGCAGGGAGGCCTGGCGTGCTGCGATTCATGGGGTCACAAAGAGTCGGACATGACTGAGCGACTGAATTGAACTGAACTGAAGGGAACATTTCATGCAAAGATGGGCACAATAAAGGACAGAAAAAGTATGGACTTAATAGAAGCAGAAGATATTAAAAAAGGTGGCAAGAATACACAGAAGAGCTATACAAATAAAAAAGATTTAAATGGCCCAGATAACAAAGATGGTGTGATCACTCACCTACATCCAGACATCCTGGAGAGTGAAGTCAAGTAGTCTTTAGGAAGCATCACTATAAACAAAACTNGCAAGAATACACAGAAGAGCTATACAAATAAAAAAGATTTAAATGGCCCAGATAACAAAGATGGTGTGATCACTCACCTACATCCAGACATCCTGGAGAGTGAAGTCAAGTAGTCTTTAGGAAGCATCACTATAAACAAAACTAGAAACGAGGCGCCAGTCTATGTTCGATGCAGGATGCAGGATGCTTGGGGCTGGTGCACGAGGATGATCCAGAGAGACGTTGTGGGGTGGGAGGTGGAAGGAGGATTCAGGATTGGGAGTTCGTGTACACCTGTGATGGATTCATGTCGATGTATGGCAAAGCCAATAGAGTATTGTAAAGTAAAATAAAGTAAAAATTAAAAAAAAAAAAACTAGTGGAAGTGATGGAATTCCAGTTGAGCTATTTCAAACACTAAAAGATGACGCTGTAAAAGTGATGCACTAAATAGGTCAGCAAATTTGGAAAGCTCAGCAGTGACCAGAGGACTAGAAAAGGTCAATTTTTATTCCAATCCCAAAGAAAAGAAATGCCAAAAATGTTCAAACTACCAAAGATTGCACTCATCTCACATGCTAGCAAAGTAATGCTCAAAATTCTCCAAGGCAGGCTTCAACAGTATGTGAACTGAGAAATTCCAGATGTTTAAGCTGGAATTACAAAAGGTAGAGGAATCAGAGAGCAAATTCCCAACATTGGTTGGATCATTAAAACACCAAGATAGTTCCAGAAAAGCATCTATATCTGCTTCATTGATTATACTAAAGACTATTACTGTGTGGAACTCAACAAAATGTGGAAAATTCTTGAAGAGATGGGAAAACCAGACTACTTACCTGCTTGTTGAGAAATCTGTATGCAGGTCAAAAAGCAATAGTTAGAACCCGACATGGAACAACCGACTGGTTCCAGTTGGGAAAGGAGTATGTCAAGGCTGTATACTGTCACCCTGCTTATTTAATTTATATGCAGAGTACATTGTGCAAAATGCCAGACTGAATGAAGTACAACCTGGAATCAAGACTGCCGGGAGAAATATCAATAACCTCACATATGCAGATGACACCACCTTTATGGCAGAAAGGGAAGAGGAACTAAAGAACCTCTTGAAAGTGAAAGGAGAAAGTGAAAAAGCTGACTTAAAACTCAACATTCAGAAAACTAAGATCATGGCATCCTGTCCCATCACTTCATGACAAATAGATGGAGAAACAATGGAAACAGTGAGAGTTTATTTTCTTGGGTTCCAAAATCACTGCAAATTGTGACTGCAGCCATGAAATTAAAAGACACTTTCTCCTTGAAAGAAAAGCTATGACCAACCTAGATAACATATTAAAAAGCAGAAACATTACTTTGCTGACAAAGGTCTATCTAGTCAAAGCTATGGTTTTTCAAGTAGACATGTATGGATGTGAGAGTTGGACCATAAAGAAAGCTAATTATCAAAGAATCAATGCTTTTGAACTGTGGTGTTGGATAAAACTCTTGAAAGTCCTTGGACAGCAAAGAGATCAAACCAGTCGATCCTAATGAAAATCAGTCCTGAATATTCATTGGAAGGACTGATACTGAAGCTGAAGCGCCAATATTTTGGCAACCTGATGCAAATAACTCATTCATTGAAAAAGACCCTGATACTGGGAAAGATTAAAGGTAGGAAGAGAAGGGGATGAAAGAGAATGAGATGGTTGGATGAAATCACAGACTCAATGGACATGAGTTTGAGCAAACTCCAAGAATTGGTGATGGACAGAGAAGCCTGGCTTGCTGCAGTCCATACGGTCATAGAGTCAGACATGACTGAGTGACTGAACTGACTGATTGACTGCCATCTTTACATCACTTGCAAGCTCTAAAGATTTTTAGTGAGTTCTCAGTAATAAGAGAAAACTAGGCTCTCACTGTGAGCCCTATGGCTCTCACCTTTATTTCAGCATATTTGTTATAGAGAAAAATGTGGATAAATCATGCACCTCACCAAAGAGACTTAATTTTTCAGTACATATCATGAGCCCTTTATAATGCATTTTCATTAACTGTAAAATGTTAACCCTTAACATGTTCAAGACAGCTTAATTCACCGTTAAGAGAAACAGTTCAGTTTAGTCACTCGTTTGTTTCCAACTCTTTGCAACCCCATGGAATGCAGCACACCAGGCTTCCCTGTCCATGTCCAACTCCCAGAGTTTACTCAAACTCATGTCCATCGAGTCAGTGATGCCATCCAGCCATCTTATTCTCTGTCATACCCTTCTCCTCCTGCCTTCAATCTTTCCCAGCATCAGGGTCTTCTCCAATGAGTCAGTTCTTCATACCAAGTGGCCAAAATATTGGGAGCTTCAGCTTCAGCATCAGTCCTTCCAATGAATATTCAGGACTGATTTTCATTAGGATTGACTGGTTTTATCTCCTTGCATTACAAGGGACTCTAGAGTATTCTCCAACAGCAGTCTAAAAGTAACAATTCTTTGGCACTCATCCATATTTATGGTCCAACTCTCACATACATACACGACTACTGGAAAAACCATAGCTTTGACTATATGAACCTTTGTCAGCAAGGTAATGTCTAGGTTGGTCATAGCTTTTCTTCCAAGAAGTAATTGTCTTTTAATTTCATGGCTGTGGTCACCGCAGTACTTTTGGAGCCTGAGAAAATAAAGTCTGTCACTGATTCCATTGTTTCCCCATATATTTGTCATGAAGTGATGGGACAGGATGCCATTATCTTAGTTTCTTGAATGATGAGGTTTTAGCCAGCTTTTTCACTCTCCTCTTTCACTTTCATCAAGAGATTCCTTAGTTTCTCTTCACTTTCTACCATAATGGTGGTGTCATCTGCATATCTGAGGTTATTGATATTTCTCCCAGCAATCTCGATTCCAGCTTGTGCTTCATCCAGTCCAGCATTTCTCATGATGTACTCTGCATATAAATTAAATAAGCAGGGTTACAATATATTGCCTCCTTTCCCAATTTGGAAGCAGTCTGTTTTTCCATGTCGAGTTCTAAATGTCATTTCTTAACCTGCATATAGGTTTCTCATGAGGCAGGTAAGTGGTCTGGTATTCCCATCTCTTCAAGAATTTTCCACATTTTGTTGTGATCCATACAGTCAAAACTTACGGTGTAGTCAATAAAGCAGAAATAGATGTTTTTCTGGAACTCCCTTGCTTTTCAATGATCAAACAGATATTGGCAATTTGATCTCTAATTCCTCTGCCTTTTCTAAATCAAATCTGAACATCTGGAAGTTCATGGTTCACATACTGCTGAACCCTGGTTTGGAGAATTTTGAACATTACTTCTCTAGCATGTGAGATGAGTGCAATTGTGCAGGAGTTTAAGCATTCTTTGCAATTGCCTTTCTTTGGGGTTGGAATGAAAGCTGACCTTTTCCAGTCCTGTGGCCACTCCTGAGTTTTCCAAATTTGCTGGCATGTTGAGACAGCAATTTCATAGCATCAGCTTTTAGGATTTGAAATAGCTCAACTGGAATTCCATCACCTCCACTAGCTTTGTTAGTAGTGATGCTTCCTGATGCCCACTTGACTTTGCATTCCAGGTTGTCTGGCTCTCGGTGAGTGATCACACCATTGTCATTATCTGGATCATGAAGACCTTTTTTGTATAATTCTGAGTATTCTTGCCACCTCTTCTTAATATCTTTTGCTTCTGTTAGGTCCATACCATTTCTGTTCTTTATTTTGCCCATCTTTGCATGAAATGGTTTCTTGATATCTCTAGTATTCTTGAGGAGATCTCTAGTCCTTCCCATTCTATTTTTTTCATCTATTTATTTGCATTGATCACTGAAAAAGGCTTTCTTATCTCTCCTTGCTATTCTTTGGAACTCTGCATTCAAATAGGTATATCTCTCCTTTTTTCCTTTGCTTTTTACTTCTCTTCTTTTCTCAGCTATTTGTAGAGATCCTAAGACAATCATTTTGCCTTTTTGCATTTCTTTTTCTTGAGGATGGTCCTGATCAGTGTCTCCTGTACAATGTCATGAACCTCCATCCATAGTTCTTCACTCTATTAGATCTAATCCCTTAATTCTATTTGTCACTTCCACTGTATAATCATAACAGATTTGATTTAGGTCATACTTTTTTTAATTTAAATCTGAATTTTTTAATAAGGAGTTCATGATCTGAACCACAGTCAGCTCCCAGTCTTGTTTTTGCTGACTTTATAGAGCTTCTCCATCTTTGGCTGCAAAGAATATAATCAATCTGATTTCAGTGTTGACCACCTGGTGATGTCCATGTGTAGAGTCTTCTCTTGTGTTGTTGGAGGAGGGTGTTTCCTATGACCAGTGCATTCTCTTGGCAAAACTCTGTTAGCCTTTTCCTTGCTTCATTTTATATTTCAAGGCCAAATTTGCCTGTTACTCTGGGAATCTGTTGACTTCCTACTTTTGCATTCCAATCCCTTATGATGAAAAGGACATCTTTTGGGGGTGTCACTTCTAGAAGGTCTTGTAGTTCTTCATAGAACCATTCATCTTCAGCTTCTTCAGCATTCCTGGTTGGGGCATAGACTTGGATTACTGTGATATTGAATGGTTTGCCTTGGAAATGGACAGAGATCATTCTGTCGTTTTTGAGACTGCACCAAAGTACTGCATTTGGACTCTTTTGTTGACTATGAGGGCTACTCCATTTCTTCTAAGGGATTCTTGCCCACAGAAGCATATATAATGGTCATCTGAGTTAAACTCTCCCATTCCAGTCCATTTTAGTTCACTAACTCATAAAATATCAATGTTCACTCTTTCCTTCTTCTGTTTCCACTTCCAATTTACCTTGCTTCATGTGCATAACATTCCAGGTTCCTATTCAATATTGTTCTTACAGCACTGGACTTTACTTCTGTCTCCAGTCACATCAGCATTGTTTTTGCTATGGTTGCACCTCTTAATACTTCCTGAAATGATTTCATTTCATTCATTATTTCTCCACTCTTCTCCAATAGCAAATTGGATACCTACTGACCTGGGGATTTCATCTTTCAGTGTGATATCTTTTTGCCTTTTCATACTCTCAGAAGGTACAATCAAAACGTTGTGCACACCAGAACTCAGAAAAATCGTACAGTCACCCCACAAGAGACTGACCCACATTTTCCTCTGAGTGTCCAGGAGTCTCCAGCAAAGGCATGAGTCAGCGGTGTTCTTCTGCATGGTCAGGGGCACTGAGTGGGGCAATGTGTGCAGGGGACTTTTTGAAGGAGGTTGCCATTATCTTCATTACCTCCACTATAGTTTGATCAGCTCAGACAACAGGAAAGGAACACAGCCCCGCCCATCAACAGAAAATTGTTTAAAGTTTTACTGAGCAGGACCCCACGCATCAGAACAAGACCTAGTTTCTCCTACAGTCTCTCCTATCAGGAAGCTTCCATAAGCCTCTTACTCTTACCCTTCATAGGGCAGACAGAATGAAAACCACAATCACAGACAACTATTCAAATTGATCATGTGGACCACAGCCTTGTCTAACTCAATGAAACTATGAGCCATGCCATGCAGGGCCACCCAAAACAGGTTATGGTGAAGACATGGTCCACTGAAGAAGACAGTGGCAAACCACTTCAGCATGCTTGCCTCAAGAACCCTTTGAACAGTATGAAAACCATTGACTATAAAAGAGTATATATTTTCTAGAGACAAAAATGATTTATTGCAAAGCATATGTCCAGCTCTCAAAGAGTGCAGTTAATGGAATATAGTCACAAGGCTCAATGGACAAAAGCAAATCCCAAGACCAAACACAGTATTCTTAATTCAGAAGATGTTCAATAAACTTTTCTCAAAATTGGTATAAATACTGTATAAGTGTTGGTATGTTAAATAAACTGTTTTTAATGCTTAGTTTACAATTAGATATAGTGTTGTAAGATCTTGGACTTCCAAAGGAGCAATGGATTTGGCCTTACGTATCAGATCTAGTCTTTGATTCCATCAAAATAAAATAAACATAATATTCCAAAGACAAAGTTTGATAAATGCATTCATTTTTCTCCAGAGGTATAAAGGATTTGCAGAAATTCTTTCTCATAGTTACTTTGTTCAGCTTCACCTGAAAGTAGACCCTGAGACAAAATATCAGTCATGAACAGCAAATACCATTTTCTTTCCTTTCCATAACTTGCTCTTCCTTCCTGCATTATGCTGTCATGATTAACATTTCTAAGGAAACTTCTCAAACTAGGTTCATCCAGAACAATGCCTCTACTATAGAACATCTCTGCATCTATCATCTATACGTTGTAGTTTATTTAAATATCTTGGGTTGTTATTACTGGATTTGAATTTGGGGGGAGACAAATGTTTGATATGTTTGTTTTAATAACCTGTAATAAATGCTTGCTCCACCAGTGTCAGTAAACACATTAGACATTAGTATTATTTCTATCTGCTACTATTTAGCTAGGATATCATTAGCTGCTGTAGCAAATGCCAGCATATACAATGCCTGAAACATGATAGAAGTTTATTCCTTTCTAAGGTTAAGTGTATACAGCTGTCCCTGGTTGGCAAGTAGTATAATTCCAAGAAATGGTGAGTTCTAGTCAATCAGGGACCCAAGCTCCATCTATTGTTTTGCTGTCTTCCTTATTAAGTAATTTGCCAGGTCATGGGCTCTTCTGTCCCAAACAGGTAGAAGGCAAATGACCCCAAGAAGTTCACATGCAGGAGGAATTCATGCACCTAGAATTCAATCACATGATCACACCAAACTGCAGAGAAGGCTAGGAAATGTAGAGGAAATGGATCTTTCCAATGATGAGTTTATTAGAAAGAAACTGTCTGACTTTTTGTCCAAATTCAATGTGGCTTGATTTTAATTCAATTCTTGGAAACTGGAAATAAACCTCTCCAGACCTCCCCAGAGTTAAAAATTAAATGGACCTTGTTTGAAACACCTGTTAAGATACTTTTACACCATGTAGTGGTCTGTATGTGTGACTGTCTCACTGGTCTCTGATCTCTTTACTGACCTGTACTATATCATTTTCATCTTTGAAATTTTAACCATGCTTAACATGAAAGTGAAAGTAAAGTCACTCAGTCATGTCCGATTCTTTGTGACCCCGTGGACTGTAGCCTACCAAGCTCCTCTGTCCATGGGATTCTCCAGGCAAGAATACTGGAGTGGGTTGCCATTTCCTTGAAGGAACACTTATTAAACATTTATGAACAAATGGATGAAAGAACTTTATTTGTCACTCTCCAGAGTTATTTGTACAGCCCACTGTCCATATATTTTAAATATTGTTTGTTACCTCTTTGGACATGGTTTATAGGTATTATTACTTAAAAGTAAAAGAATAAATGAAGGTAAGGCTTCATCCTAATTTCCTCCCTTTTGCCTCCAAATATTGGTGTGTGCCAGGATTCCACTTTAGGACTTCTTTTTGTTTCTGTATGTACTGTCTCCCTTTGTAGTCTCATCTCCTCTTTTATCAGTTATTATTGCCACAACACTGTACAACAACTACCAAGAAATTTCAGTGGCATGCAACAATAAATATCCACTTTTGTTTACAATTCTGTATGCTGTCTGGACAATTCTACTGACACAGGAAAGACTTAGTTATTATCTGATAAAATCACTCCTGTGCTGCTCAGCTGCTCAGCCAGCTGGGGGTTGGCTGGTCTGGGATAGTCTCAGCTAAGATGAGTCACTTTGTTTTCATCCTCCAACAGACTAATTTAGGTTTACATTTATTATCACAGTACAGGTTTGAGAGAGAAAGCATGAAAGTCTATTTAAAACTGTACAAGCTAATTCTAATGATTACATGAAAGAAAACAATTTAAAGCAAAAAGAGCCCAGAAAAATTTATTCTAAAAATGAAAAATGAGGAGAGAAACTAACGTTTTTCAGAAAATAAAACATATTGTAAAGCTATAATCATTAAAATATGAGGATCAATTAGATAAAATAAAATATTCAAAAATGGGGGGGAGTATAATTTAGTTTACAATAAAGATGGTGTTTTGAATAAGTTTCCCCAAGATGAATTTTTCAGTAAACGGATTTCAGACAACTACCTTTCTTGGGGACAAAAAGCAAGAAGGGTGTATCTCATATCTTACCAAAAAAAAAAAAAATCTAAATGGATCAAATGCATGAACATTAAAAGGCAAAGAATAAAAGAACAGTGGGTAAGATTTTTGTAAATATGATAGAAAATCCAAAATTGCTAAATAAAAATTTGGTATATCCAGTTACATAAAAAATCAAACATTTTTACATGCCAAAAATAGACAGCATATCAAAATCCAAAGAAGAACAACAAACAGGGGAATATATTTGCTACTCATGTCTCTGAAGAAGAACCAATTTCCTCAAGAAACAAGCCAAAAATACAAGTTTCACAGAAAAGACAATGAATATCATACATTAATGCATATTTGTGTAATCTAGAAAAATGGTATAGATGAACTTATTGTCAAAGCAGAAATAGAGACACAGACATAGAGAACAAACCTATGGATACCAAGAGATATCTTGGGGGGATGAATTTGGGAGATTGGGGTCAACATACATACACTACTAAGTATAAAATAGATTCTTACTACTGTATAGCACAACGAACTCTACTAAATACTCTGTAGTGACCCAAATGGGAAGGAAATTTTAAAATAGGGAATATACATATATAAATACATAGCTGATTTGGGGCTTCCCAGGTAGCTCAGTAGTAAAGAATCTGCCTGCCAATGCAGGAGATGCAAGAGACATAAGCTCAATCCCTGGGTGGGGAAGATCTCCTGGAGAAGGAAATGGCAACCCACTACAGCATTTTTGCCTGGAAAATCCCATGGACAAAGAAGCCTGGTGGGCTACTGTCCTTGAGTTTGCAAAGAGTCACACATGACTGAGCACACACTATTTGAGGTATTATAGCTGTTTCATTTTATTGTACAGCAGAAACTAACACCACACTGTAAAACAATTACACTAAAATAAAATAAAAAAGGAAGGTAAATGTTAACTCACAATTTAACATGTGAGTTAAGGGTAATTTTTAAGACATGTATCATGATTTCTTGTTATCCAAGCAAAGAGGAAAAATAGACTTTGTAATCATGAAATAACAGAAAATAACCGATAGTTCATCAAAAGAGTTTTAGAATCACTATTTTCAGAGATTTTTAGAAATCAGGGGCCAAACTGTCAACAATTACTTTGCAATATTATTAAAAATAGAGGAAGATTGAAAAGACATCTCAGAATGTATTCTATCTTACCTGTGGTTTGCTTTTTCTCATCTTCTGATCATGGAAAACATTGAATTATAGAATTTTTCTACTTGTTTGTTTGGTTTTCGTATTCAACCCTTACTTCAACAAACTATAATGTTGTGTGATATGATGCAATATAGGATAAATGAGAAGAATAACAAAATTTTGTTTTCTTTCAAAAAACAAAAGAAAAGAAGATAAAAAAACCTTTCAACCTTGCTCATCAAAGGAGAAATAGATGTATAGAACAGTCTTTTAGACTCTGTGGGAGAGGGAGAGGGTGGGATGATTTGGAAGAATGGCACTGAAACATGTATGATATCGTACATGAAATGAATCACCAGTCCAGGCTCGATGAATGATACTGGATGCTTGGGGCTGGTTCACTGAGACAACTCAGAGGGATGGTACGGGAAGGGTGGAGGGAGGGGGGTTGAGGATGGGGAACACATGTATACATGTGGCAGATTCATTTTGATGTATGGCAAAACCAATATGATATTGTAAGTAATTAACCTCCAATTAAAATAAATAAATTTATATTTTAAAAAATAAAATAAATCTCTAATGAAACATCTTTTTCTTACATCAGATTAGCAGGGATTGGAAAGTTTGATTTCTTTCTGTATCACAGAATATGAAGTAAGGATTGGCAATTTTTTCTGTAAAACCCAGATAGTGACTATTTTCACCTTTGTGAAACATGCCAATATGTTGTCTGTTGCATCCACTCAACTCTGCAGTTTGACAGCAAGCATAGACAATGTGCTTGGTTGGGTTAAAGCAAAATTATTTTGTTATTTCAAAAAACAAGAAGCCACAGCTTGTTTAGATAAATGGTATAGATAAATGAGCATGTACTTACAGTGCCAATGGGTCTATAAATTAGTACCACTGTCATGAAAGTCAGTCTAGCATCATATGTCACAGTTCAAGTACACATACTTTTTGATGAAGCAATTGTAACTCTAAGACTGCAGTTCATTGGTATACTCACACAGGTGTGAAACAAAATAACAACAAGGATATTCAGTTCAGTTCAGTTCAGTCGCTCAGTCGTGTCCGACTCTCTGCGAGCCCATGAATCGCAGCACGCCAGACCTCCCTGTCCATCACCAACTCCCAGAGTTCACTCAGACTCACGTCNGATCCCCTGGAGAAGGAAAGGGCAACCCACTCCAGTATTCTTGCCTGGGAAATCCCAAGGACAGAGGAACCTGGTAGGCTACAGTCTATGGTGTTGCAAAAGAGTCGAACACAACCGAGCAACTAACACTCACTTACTTTTTGAACAGTCTAGCAATTTCATTCCTAGGGGTTTACCTAAAAGAAATGAATCACATGTCCATACAGAGATATGTTTAAGGATGTTCATAGCAGCTGGGACTTCTTGGCAGTCCAGTGGTTATCCAGTCCTGCTGCTTCTACTGCAGGGGGTGCAGGTTCGACCACTGGTCAGGGAACTAAGATCCTGTAAGTCATGTGGTATGGCCAAAATATAAATAAAATACATTTTTAAAAATTAAAAAAAAAGGATGTCCATAACAGATTTATTTGTAATAGTCCCAAACTGGAAACAAAGCAAATGTCTATCAAGAAATTGATAAATAAGCAATTTGTGCAGATTCACACAATGGAAGATTATTTGGTAGTAAAAAAGAAAGGACTACTGTTGTACACCAAAACAGTGATAAATCTCAAAAGCATCAAACATTTAAAAAATGAAAGAAACCAGATTTAAAGGAGAATATACTATATGATTCCATTAAAAGAAATTCTAGAATTTTCATAAAGTTTGCAACAATTTGCACACTTAGCAACGTTTGAAAGTCCCCATCTTAGTGTACTCACATCATTCACTAAGGCTTACCAGTTTGTAAAATCTATTAATTAGATAGGTAACAATGGCTTCTTCACTTTTTAAATTTCTATTTCTTTGTTTCCAAGTAAAGTTTAGTCTTTTTCATTTTCATGTTTTGGGTTTTTTTGCCATTGATTTCTCTTCTTGGAAATTATTGCTCACCTGTTTTTATCTATTTCTCTATTACCACCATGCTGTATTACTTACTGACTTACCAGAATCCTTCATGTATTAAGGATATAAGCCCTGTAATACTTGTGGAAAGAATTTTTTCTCAGTTTTTTTCACCTTTTCATCTTATTTGTTTTGAAGTATCAAATATTTTTCTGTTTATAATAACGAAATTTATTGATTTTTAAATTAATTGTTTATTTTAAGTGGCGGCTAGTTACTTTACAGTATTGTAGGGGTTTTTGCCGTACATTGACATGAATAAGCCATAGGTGTACACATGTTCCCCATCCTGAACCCTCCTACCACCTTCCTCTCCATCTCATCCCTCAGGGCCATCCCAGTGCACCAGCCCTGAGCACCCTGTCTCATGCATCAAACCTGGACTGGTGATCTATTTCACATATGGTAATACACTGTTTCAATGCTATTCTCTCAAATCATCACACCCTCGCCTTATCCCACCCAGTCCAAAAGCCTGTTCTTTACATCTGTGTCTCTTTTGCTGTCTCGCATATAGGGTCATTGTTACCACCTTTCTAAATTCCGTATATATGCATTAATATACTGCTGTATTGGTGTTTTTCTTTCTGACTTACTTCGCTTTTTATAATAGGTTCCAGTTTCATCCACCTCATTAGAACTGATTCAAATGCATTCTTTTTAATAGCTGAGTAATATTCCATTGTGTGTATGTACCACAGCTTTCTTATCCATTCGTCTGCCGATGGACATTTAGGTTGCTTCCATGTCCTAGCTATTGTAAACAGTGCTGCGATGAACATTGGGGTACACGTGTCTCTTTCAATTCTGATTTCCTTGGTGTGTATGCCCAGCAATGGGATTGCTGGGTTGTATAGGAGTTCTATTTCTAGTTTTTTAAGGGATCTCCACACTGTTCTCCATAGTGGCTGTACTAGTTTGCATTCCCACCAACAGTGTAAGAGGGTTCCCTTTTCTTTGCACTCTCTCCAGCATTTATTGTTTGTGGACTTTTTGATAGCAACCATTCTGGCTGGCGTGAGATGGTAGCTCATTGTGGTTTTGATTTGCATTTCTCTGATAATGAGTGATGTTGAGCATCTTTTCATGTGTTTGTTAGCCATCTGTATGTCTTCATTGGAGAAATGTCTGTTTAGTTTTTTGTCCCATTTTCTGATTGGGTCATTTATTTTTCTGGAATTGAGCTGCA
>SJYV01005175.1:175742-201082 GCA_006410875.1 Neotragus pygmaeus | reverse complement strand
AATAATAATCCTTACATCCAGGGAAATACATATAAAAATTCTAGAAAAATATAAAAAACCTTTCAACCTTGCTCATCAAAGGAGAAATAGATGTATAGAACAGTCTTTTAGACTCTGTGGGAGAGGGAGAGGGTGGGATGATTTGGAAGAATGGCACTGAAACATGTATGATATCGTACATGAAATGAATCACCAGTCCAGGCTCGATGAATGATACTGGATGCTTGGGGCTGGTTCACTGAGACAACTCAGAGGGATGGTACGGGAAGGGTGGAGGGAGGGGGGTTGAGGATGGGGAACACATGTATACATGTGGCAGATTCATTTTGATGTATGGCAAAACCAATATGATATTGTAAGTAATTAACCTCCAATTAAAATAAATAAATTTATATTTTAAAAAATAAAATAAATCTCTAATGAAACATCTTTTTCTTACATCAGATTAGCAGGGATTGGAAAGTTTGATTTCTTTCTGTATCACAGAATATGAAGTAAGGATTGGCAATTTTTTCTGTAAAACCCAGATAGTGACTATTTTCACCTTTGTGAAACATGCCAATATGTTGTCTGTTGCATCCACTCAACTCTGCAGTTTGACAGCAAGCATAGACAATGTGCTTGGTTGGGTTAAAGCAAAATTATTTTGTTATTTCAAAAAACAAGAAGCCACAGCTTGTTTAGATAAATGGTATAGATAAATGAGCATGTACTTACAGTGCCAATGGGTCTATAAATTAGTACCACTGTCATGAAAGTCAGTCTAGCATCATATGTCACAGTTCAAGTACACATACTTTTTGATGAAGCAATTGTAACTCTAAGACTGCAGTTCATTGGTATACTCACACAGGTGTGAAACAAAATAACAACAAGGATATTCAGTTCAGTTCAGTTCAGTCGCTCAGTCGTGTCCGACTCTCTGCGAGCCCATGAATCGCAGCACGCCAGACCTCCCTGTCCATCACCAACTCCCAGAGTTCACTCAGACTCACGTCCATCAAGTCAGCGATGCCATTGAGCTATCTCATCCTCTGTCATCCCCTTCTCCTCCTGCCCTCAATCCCTCCCAGCATCAGAGTCTTTTCCAATGAGTCAACTCTTCAAATGAGATGGCCAAAGTACTAGAGTTTCAGCTTCAGCATCATTCCTTCCAAAGAAATCCCAGGGCTGATCTCCTTCAGAATAGACTGGTTGGATCTCCTTGCAGTCCAAGGGGCTCTCAAGAGTCTTCTCCAACACCACAGTTCAAAAGCATCAATTATTCTGCACTTAGTCCCATTTAACAGTGGATAGGCAAGACAATAGATAAAAAAAGAATCTCTGCAAAGAAAATATGCCCCAAAAAATATATCTTCCAAATTTTTCTCGCCTAGACTATTTTCCTTGAATTTCTCTGTTCTTTTATCTTCTGTCTTTAGGACCTCTCATTGCATTTGTCAAATCCCAAATGGTTCATTTCTCTTTTAACCTCTGTGTTCAGTGTATTTGAGTCACCAGAGGGTTCACCTAAGGTAAGGAGGTCACCAAGGGCTCCTTTGTCAAGCCAAATGGGTCTTGCTGGCAGTGCCAAAGCCAAAAGAATAGGGCAGGCAAGGACACTCCTGGGGAGCAAACCTGGTCAGACCACTCCCATCACTCATTAGTTGGGAAAGGGCATCTTTCACAAGTCTTCTCACACACCTGGCCCTCATTTGGAAAGTTTAAAATGGAATCAATGAGAAGCTGTCTTTGAGAACAAGGTCAATAATGACCATAGAAACAGTCCAGCTTACTGACTGATGACACTTATAAAGAGCAGCAGATGAAAGACGGTTGGTGCACACGTTAACTCCACCACCTCAAAGACTGAGGGCACCACACCTTACCACCTGGCCTCATTCAACTGGGCCCTGCTCTGCACCATGTCTTCCTTCCCCTTAAGCTGCTGTAGGAAATGGCTTGGCCCTTCTCTTTCCAATTTTTCCAGGAAGGAGAACAGTGAGACCTGAGGTCTAAAGTCAAGTTCATCAGGAGCAGAGCCATGTCAGGGATTTGGAGAGGCTGTACTCTCAGAAGCCGAGTGAGGAAAGCAGGATGGTTACAGAGCTGAGCAATGCTATGAGCTCAGGTGGGGTCAAGCCTCATCCTGACCCCCTCGGGAGCCCTGCACCACAAATGACATCCCAGAGATAGGCCCTGTTATGGATATAAGCTAAAGGGGATAGTAGGTGGTGTATTTTCCTGATAAAGGGGGTTCTGGCTGGCTTAGGGCAATACTCTAGAAAAGCCAAGAACACACCTACAGTGGGGAAATAGGCCATAGCCTAGTAAAGAAGACTGGCAGCCCAAGTAGCTCAGTGGTAAAGAATCTACTGCCAGTGCAGGAGATGCCAGAGACATGGATTTTATCCCTGGGCCTGGAAGATCCCCTGGAGGAGGAAATGTCAACCCACTCTAGTATTTTTGCAGAGAAAATCCCATGGACAGAGGAGCCTGGCAGGCTACAGTCCATGGGGTTGCAAAGAGCTGGACACAACTGAGAAACTGAGCATGCACTCATACACTAGTATAGAAGATTGGGCAAAGCACGAACAGTATTCACTTTTGTGTTCCTAGGGCATCTCCAAACAGCAGAGAATGAGAGCAGAACAGTCAGCTGTTCTGACTAGAATGAATTTCAAAAAGGGATCATGGATCCACCAGCCACAGTTTTTGTCCAACAAGTGACAAGCACTTCTGTGTTTGGGTATGCTACAGCATGTATTACCAAATGTCAGAAGCAGTGGGTGATGTGGTAGTTTCCTAGAGCTACCATAACAAAGTACTACAAACTGAATGGCCTAAACAATAAAAATGTGTTGTCTCATAGCTCTGGAGGCTAGAAGTCCCAGATTCACATATCAGCAAGGCTATGTTCCTTCTGAAACCCGTAGGGAAAGGATCCTTCCTCACCTCTTCCAAATTCTGGAAGCCCCAGATGTTTCTTGGTTTGTGGTAGCAAAACTTCAATCCTCACATGGCATGCTCCCTAACATCTGCTGCCAAATTTCCTTTTTAATATGAGGATATCAGTCATATTGGATTAGGGGCCCATCCTAATCGAGTATGACCTCATCTTAACTAACTATATCTTCAGCAACTTTATTTCCAAATAAGGTCATATTCTGAGGAACTGGGGGTTAGGGCTCCAACGCATGAATTGGGGGTTGGAGAGATACAATTCAGCCCATAAATGGTAAATGTGTAATCACATTAGCATTTTCACCCTAAAAGTTTGGTTTCTGGTCTGAAACTATTCCTCCAATAACATACTTCTGCCTCAAGTCTGCTCACTACAACCCAGCCTTGTATGATCCACTATGTAAAGGTAACCCCACATTTACAATCAGCCATAGCTATGGAAATTCCAAGTGAAGACTCAAACCAGTCCCTCTTCTGTGCGATGGCAGGCCTCCCCCAGCATGGATACAAAGCAATTTCCATCTTTTTTTGGCCACTGTCTGTTCAACAGAGAACATCTCCATGAACATAAAAAACTTCATTCTTGGGGATGGGGAAGTAGAGGGAATGAGCTAACTGCAACACATTGTGGGCAAAATGTTTAACATTCTAATTCTGAATATTGAGGACAAACAGACGTGTAGTTTCTGATTTCAATACATTGGCTATCAAGAGAACAGGAGTATAGACATGAAACAATACTGTTCCTGGCTACTAATCAAAAATATGAATGAAAAATCACTGGAGCACAGTTGTGCAGAGGTGCACCATTAAAACCTCCATTCTGGGAATAAATGCTAGGGAGAGTCAACACCATCAATAAAACTTTAGGAATGTGGGCAGTAGGTTATGCATGGATCACTGGCAGATAAATAAGATAATGTGTGCACATAACATCCATTAAAGAAGTGAGTTGATAGTTATAGATACGAGTGAAAAAAATGAAAGAATCACACCCGTACCTTCCCCCCACCCCAACGCTGAAAGATGTTGTTTGGATCTAATCTCAGCAGACTTCATATGGTCCCTCTTTCCAGCCAAGTGTTGTCTAGGTCTGAGACAAGCTTTATTATCAAGGCGATGTCACAAGCTTCTGGCAACCAGGTCACCTATTAGATTCTCTTACCATCTTGAACTTCCTGACCCATCACTTGGCCCTGACATATGGAAACAGTGCACACCTTGCTCCTACTACTGTTACCTGAGCTAATCTATGCCCTTTGATGTTCCACATTTTGTTCTTGCAACTTCGAATCCTTGCGGTAGCCTCTAAGCTCTACCTGTTGTCAAGTTTTCTGAGCCCTTTGAATTAAGTAATTTTGTTTAAGTCAATAGATGCCGTACCCAAGATAGCCATGCTGTGTGGAATTTAACAAAACTGAATAACATTCCCTTAAATTTCATTTTCAAAACTAGGCTTACAGCAGAATAGCCATTCATGTAGAAATAAATGTCACATACCACTTCCTTATGACCTCATCTAATGGGCTTGGGAAAGAACTTCTTATGTATGTGTCCACACCCACAAATAATCAGTACATCAAATTATGTTTTACAGGTGGAGCAGATTTGTTTCATTAATGGTCCCACTTCTTCACCCATCCTTATGTTCATGCTCTTTATAAACTTGCAGTGCCCTCCCACTCTGATGTCGGGCTGGTCAAGCGTCTTGATGTGGCCAAAGGGATGTTGACAGACATGGTGCAAAGGCTTGAAAATTTTCCACAATTGTTCTTACTCTTCTGCCATTGCTGTTAGAATATTCTAGTGCTAAGATGGAGAATGAGACAGAGAGAGAAAATCTGAGTTGTCATCATTGTTGAGGCCTTCCTAGATCACACACAACCTGCAAATCTCCCAATGTGTGAGAAAACCTAGCTGAGATCAGAAGAACCACCCAGCCAATCTGCAACAATGCATCTTATCTGGGGACACAGGTTTTAAATGGTTTGTTACTGACAGAAGAGCTTACAAATTATCTTATTATCCACAATCCCATTCCATAGCAATAAATCTACTTGTACACAAATCCCATGAGAGAATAGATCTTGTCTCTTAGGGTCATTAATGTTTCTTATGTATAATGGCTGACATACTGGGTTTTCAATAAACATCTATTGGGTTGATGAATGAATAAATAAATGAAAATAATCATGGTAATAGTAATAACAATATTAGGTACAATTTACTTAGATTCTATTGTGTTCTAAACACTCTCCTAGGTGTCTAATCAGCTGCTTCGCTTGATTCTTTTGTCAACTCTTTAAAAAATATATTATTTATCACATTTCAGATATGACAGAATTGAGGTTCAAAGTAACTGAACAACTTGTTCTAGATCACACACATTTCAAAAACAGCACATGCATGTCTCAAATTCAGGACTGTTTAAATTCAAAACCTATGTCATTTATAGAAAATATAGGCACTAATTTATCAAAACTATATAATAGGTTGGAGAAGGCAACGGCACCCCACTCCTTGTATAGCTTACGGAATTTGAGCGGCTTAACTAAATTTTAAAACAAGCAAATTCCAGTTGACCCTGGAACCTGCTCCATGCCCACGTGCTTTCTAATAATCACAAAACTCAGAGCCAAGCAAGCACAATTATGAAGTCCCATCCAAGGATATGGAGTTATCCTCCGAAACTTTGAATGTGAAGTCAGAAGCAAAATAAATGAAATAAGAAATATACAAAGTAATGGAAATAATATTATTACACACCTGAGCAAGACATGCATATGAAACCTAATTAATTATGCTAATAAAAGTAACAAAAGATAGACAAAGGACTGGATCCACCTGGAAATGAGAATATATGCCTACCTTCCCTTTTATATTAACAAGAAGGAGATTTTCAATAACACTATTAGGAGCAAAATAAAAGAAGGAGAAGGAGAAAAAGTTAAGGAGTGTATTTGGTGAGACTCTGCAGGGAAACAGAACAAATAAAATGTGTGTGTGTGTGTGTGCAGGATAAGGAATTGGCACGTGCAATATGCAGCTCTTGAGGCTGGCAATTTCAAAATCTACAATGTGGGCCAACACACAGACAGAACCTCAAGGAGAGAATTTAAAATTCACCATCATTTTAAAGTGTTTAACAATATGAAATATTTTAATCATTATAAATTATTGTAAAGCATTTTATTTTACCTTCCTCGGTAAATGATAGAGCTACAAAAAGTAATTTTTCTGTTCAAATGTTTCATAATTAATAAACATTAATAATAAATACTGTTTTATCTAATAGATATGGAGAAAAAAATTATTGTCAAAAATAAGAGAAGACACATTTTTTTCCAAGCATACAAGGAACATGTATGAAATCTGACCATGTGCTAGACCTTTCTTTTAAGGATCAGATGATAAATACATTAAGCTTTGCAGACCATGCTGTTTCTATCACAAATGTCAACTCTGTCGTTGTAACAAAAGAAGCAATAGACAATATATAAGGAATCAGCATGGCTATGTGCTGATAAAACTTTATCTACAGAAACAGGTGATGTGAATTCCTGTTTTAAGAAAGGGGAAAATAGGGCTCATATATTAATTTATTTTATGTGATTATCCCAACCTTGACATCAAGTAGAAAACCAGATAAGAATAAGATAATTACATAAACTGATTTCACTGAAGATCCTAAGGCTAAGAATATTGACTATCCATTAAGAAAGAAAAAATTGCACTCCAACCTAATCCTGTTAAAAAAAAAAAAGTCTCCAATAGATTATAGTCCCCAATGTAAAAGAAAAAATCAAAACATCCAGATGAAAATATAAGAGAATACCTGTATGACCTCGTGATAGAATATTATTTCTTAAATAAGATGCAGTATGTAACCCATGAGAGAAAATACTGATATATTCAACTAAATTTATCCCAAAAGCTTTATTCAACAAAAGATACCATTAATAGGGAAAAGATAAAATACAAACTGGGAAAAGACATTTGCAGCACATCTAATTGACACAGGAGAAGCAGCACTAAGATGGAGGAATAGATCAGGGAGACCACTTTCTCCCCCACAAATTCATCAAAAGAACATTTGAATGTTAAGTAAATTCCACAAAACAACTTCTGAATGTGGGCAGAGGACATCAGGCACCCAGAAAAGCAACCCATTGTCTTTGAAAGGAGGTAGAAAAAAATGTAAAAGATAAAAAGAGAAACAAAAGAGGTAGAGACGGAGCTCCATCCCAGGAAGGGAGTCATTTAAAAGACAGAAGTTTCCAAACACCAGGAAACACGCTCACTGCTGTGGCGAGCCTTGGAACCACAGAGGGCAACATAACTGGGAGGAAAAATAAATAAATAATTAAAACCCNTAGAGACGGAGCTCCATCCCAGGAAGGGAGTCATTTAAAAGACAGAAGTTTCCAAACACCAGGAAACACGCTCACTGCTGTGGCGAGCCTTGGAACCACAGAGGGCAACATAACTGGGAGGAAAAATAAATAAATAATTAAAACCCACAGATTACATGCCCAACGGTAACTCCCACAGCAGAGAAGCAGCACAGATGCCTGCATCCACCACTAGCAAGTGGGGGCTGGGCAGGGAGGCGTGGGCTGCACTGCTTAGAGTAAGGACCAGGCCTGAATGCCCCGAGGGCAATCTGAGGGAACTAACTTGGGAAAGCAAACCAGACTGGGGGATAGCTACCATACGTGGGATAGCAAACCAGACTGGGGGATAGCTATCATACGTGGGATAGCAACCAGACTGGGGGATAGCTACCATGTGAAAAGCCCTAACCTCAGACATCGCCAGGCCTGCTCACAGAACAAAGGACTGAGCAGAGCTAGCCAGCTACAGACCAGCCAACCCTCTCCGGTGACAGACAGGCAAGGGCAGCCAAAGCAATCGTGGCCCCAGAGAGGCATTATCTACCAAACTGCAAGCAGGCTTCATTGCTAACCAAGGCTTCTTGGGATTCTGGATGGTCAACATCTGCCTGAGAAGGTGTGCCAGTTGTACACCCAGAAAACTGAGCGGTAGGGACAGGGGAGGCGATAACTCTCAGCAACTGCGCTCACCAAACACCTGGTCACCTGAGCTTCTCGGACCTGGGAAGGGCACAAAACGCAGGCCCAACCGAGTCTGCACCTCTGAGGACTACCCAAGTACCTAAACTTGAGTGGCTTAAACCTGAGAAGTGCATACGACCCAGGGCCAGCCTCAGACAGTTCCCAGCAGAGCAACCTAGAGCCTAAGCAGTGTAGACGGGGAAAGCACACACGCCGTGAGCGGGGACAAACCCAATATGGCTGAGACACTGCGAGTACACGCCGGCATTATTTGTTTGCAGCATCCCTCCCTCCCCACAGCAGGACAGAACAGATGAGCCTGAAAAAGTGTCCATCACTGCCCCCTTGTGTCAGGGTGGAAATTAANCGTGAGCGGGGACAAACCCAATATGGCTGAGACACTGCGAGTACACGCCGGCATTATTTGTTTGCAGCATCCCTCCCTCCCCACAGCAGGACAGAACAGATGAGCCTGAAAAAGTGTCCATCACTGCCCCCTTGTGTCAGGGTGGAAATTAAACACTGAAGAGACCAGCAAACAGAAGAAGCTAAAACAGAGGGAACCTCCTTGGAAGTGACAGGTGCAATAAATTAAAACCCTGTAGTTAGTAACGACTACATAGGAAGGGGCCTATAGATCTTGAGAAATATAAGCTGGATCAAGGAACTATCCGAAAATGAACTGACCCCACACTGCCCACAACACCAGAGGAAGCCCTAGATATATTTTTACTATCATTGTTTAATTTTTTAAGTCCTCTATTACTCTTTTAATTTTCATTTTTATAACCTACTATTACTTTGAAAAAAAAAAAACAAAGAGAGAGAGACACTATTTTTTTAAGCAAACTTCATATATATGTATATATTATAATTTTGTGACTTTATTTTCCTTTAATATTGTATTTTTGAAAATCCAATCTTTACTCTAGATTTTTTTAACCTTTGATTTTTGGTATTTGTTATCAATTTTGTACCTTTAAGAACTCAATCTTCATATCCATTTTTACTTGGGAGCAAGATTACTGGCTTGACTCCTCTCTCTCCCTTTGGACTCTCCTTTTTCTCCACCATGTTGCCTCTATCTCCTCCCTCCCACTTCTCTCCTCTACCCAACTCTGAATCTCCCTGTATGTTCCGGACGGTAGAAAACACTTATGGAACTGATTACTGGCTGTATCTGGCTCTCTCCTTTTGATTCCCCCTTTATCCTCCTGGCCACCTCTGTCTCCTTCCTCCCTCTTCTTTTCTCTTTATAACTCCGTGAACACCTCTGAGTGGTCCAGACTGTGGAGCACACATAACAAAGTGATTACTGGCTAGCTTTCTCTCTCCTCTTTTGATTCCACCTCATCTCACCCTGATCACCTCTATCTCCCTCCTCCCTTTTCTCTTCTCCATGTAACTCTGTGAACCTCACTGGGTGTCCCTCACTGTAGAGAAACTTTACATCTTTAACCTAGATGTTTTATCAATGGTGGTGTATAGATGGAGAAGTCCTTAGGCTACTGTAAAAATAAGACTGAAAACCAGAAGAGGAGGCTTAAGTCCAAATCCTGAGAACACCAGAGAACTCGACTTCAGGGAACATTAATTGAAAGGAGCTCATCAAATGCCTCCATACCTACACTGGAACCAAGCACCTCCCAAGGGCCAACAAGTTTCAGAGCAAGACATACCATGCAAATTCTCCAGCAACACAGGAACATAGCCCTGAGCTTCAATATACGGGCTGCCCAAAGTCACTCCAAACCCACTGACATCTCATAACTCATTACTGGATACTTCATTGCACTCCACAGAGAAGAAATCCAGCTCCACACATCAGAACACTGACACAAGCTTCCCTAACCAGGAAACGTTGACAAGCTACCCTTATAACCCCACCCACACTGAGGAAACTCCACAATAAAGAGAACTCCACAAACTGCCAGAATACAGAAAAGCCACCCCAAACACAGCAATATAAACAAGATGAAGAGACAGAGGAATACCCAGAAGGTAAAGGAATGGAATAAATGCCCACCAACCCTAACAAAAGAGGAAGAGATAGGTAATCTACCTGATAAAGAGTTCCAAATAATGATAGTGAAAATGATCCAAAATCTTGAAAACAAAATGGAATCACAGATAAATAGCCTGGAGACAAGGATTGAGAAGATGCAAGAAAGGTTTAACAAGGACCTAGAAGAAATAAAAAAGAGTCAATATATAATGAATAATGCAATATATGATATCAAAAACACTCTGGAGGGAACAAATAGTAGAATAATGGAGGCAGAATATAGGATTAGTAAGGTAGAACATAGAATGGTAGAAATAAATGAATCAGAGGAGAAAAAGAAAAAATGAATTAAAAGAAATGAGAACAATCTCAGAGACCTCTAGGACAATGTTAAATGTCCCAACATACGAATCATAGGAGTCCCAGAAGAAGAATACAAAAAGAAATTCCATGAGAAAATACTTGAGGAGATAATAGTGGAAAACTTCCCTAAAATCGGGAAGGAAATAATCACCCAAGTCCAAGAAACCCAGAGAGTTCCAAACAGGATAAACCCAAGGCGAAACACTCCAAGACATATATTAATCAAATTAACAAAGACCAAACACAAAGAACAAATATTAAAAGCAGTAAGGGAAAAACAACAAATAACACACAAGGGGGTCCCCATAAGAATAACTGCAGATCTTTCAATAGAAACCCTTCAGGCCAGGAGGGAATGGCAAGACATACTTAAAGTGATGAAAGAAAATAACCTACAGCCCAGACTACTGTACCCAGCAAGGATCTCATTCAAATATGAAGGAGAAATAAAAAGCTTTACAGACAAGCAAAAGCTGAGAGAATTCAGCACCACGAAACCAGCTCTACAACAAATTCTAAAGGATAGTCTTTAGATAAGAAACACAAAAAGGGAGTATAAACCCGAACACAAAACAATAAAGTAAATGGCAACGGGATCATACTTATCAATAATTACCTTAAACGTAAATGGGTTGAATGCCCCAACAAAAAGGCAAAGATTGGCTGAATGGATACAAAAACAAGACCCCTATATATGTTGTCTACAAGAGACCCACCTCAAAACAAGGGACACATACAGACTGAAAGTGAAGGGCTGGAAAAATATATTCCACGCAAATAGAGACGAAAAGAAAGCAGGAGTAGCAATAGTCATATCAGATAAATTAGACTTTAAAACAAAGGCTGTGAAAAGAGACAAAGAAGGACACTACATATTGACCAAAGGATCAATCCAAGAAGAAGATATAACAATTATAAATATATATGCACCCAATATAGGAGCACCACAATATGTAAGGCAAATGCTAACAAGTATGAAAGGGGAAATTAACAATAACACAATAATAGTGGGAGATTTTAACACCCCAATCACACCTATGGATAGATCAACTAAACAGAAAATTAACAAGGAAATACAAACTTTAAATGATACAATAGACCAGTTAGACCTAATTAATATCTATAGGACATTTTACCCCAAAACAATGAATTTCACCTTTTTCTCAAGCATATACGGAACCTTCTCCAGGATAGATCACATCCTGGGCCATGAATCTAGCCTTGGTAAATTCAAAAAAATTGAAATCATTCCTAGCATCGTTTCTGACCACAATGCAAAAGAAAAACTATTAATAATCCCAACATATGAAGGCTGAACAACACGCTGCTGAATAACCAACAAATCACAGAAGAAATTTAAAAAGAAATCAAAATATGCATAGAAACGAATGAAAATGAAAGCACAACCCCAAACCTGTGGGACACTGTAAAAGCAGTGCTAAGGGGAAGGTTCATAGCCATACAGGCATACCTCAAAAAACAAGAAAACAGTCAAATAAATAACCTAACTCTACACCTAAAGCAACTAGAAAAGGAAAAAATGAAGAACCCCAGGGTTAGTAGAAGGAAAGAAATCTTTAAAATTAGGGCAGAAATAAATGTGAAAGAAATAAAGAAAACCATAGCAAAAATCAACAAAGCCAAAAGCTGGTTCTATGAGAGGATTTTAAAAATTGACAAACCATTAGCCAGACTCATCAAGAAACAAAGGGGGAAAAATCAAATGGATAAAATTAGAAATGAAAATGGAGAGATCACAGACAACACAGGAATACAAGGGATCATAAGAGACTACTATCAGCAATTATATGCCAATAAAATGGACAACTTGGAAGAAATGGACAAATTCTTAGAAAAGTACAACTTTCCAAAACTAAACCAGAAAGAAATAGAAAATCTTAACAGACCCATCACAAGCACCAAAATTGAAACTGTAATCAGAAATCTTTCAGCAAACAAAAGCCCAAGTCCAGATGGCTTCACAGCTGAATTCCACCAAAAATTTCGAGAAGAGCTAACACCTATCCTACTCAAACCTTCCAGAAAATTGCAGAGGAAGCTAAACTTCCAAACTTATTCTATGAGGCCACCATCACCCTAATACCAAAACCTGACAAAGATGCCACACACAGACAAGAAAAAACTGCAGGCCAATATCAGTGATGAACATAGATATAAAAATCTTTAACAAAATTCTAGCAATCAGAATCCAACAACACATTAAAAAGATCATATACCATGACCAAGTGGGCTNAGAACTGGACATGGAAGAGTAGACTGGTTCCAAATAGGAAAAGGAGTACGTCAAGGCTATATATTGTCACCCTGCTTATTTAACTTACATGCAGAGTACATCATGAGAAATGCTGGGCTGGAAGAAGCACAAGCTGGAATCAAGATTGCCAGGAGAAATATCAATAATCAGATATGCAGATGACACCACCCTTGTGGTAGAAAGGGAAGTGAAGTCGCTCAGTTGTGTCCAACTCTTTGCAACCCCATTGACTGTAGCTTATCAGGCTCCTCCATCCATGGGGTTTTCCAGGCAAGAGTGCTGGAGTGGATTATCATTTCCTTCTCCAGGGGATCTTCCCAACCCAGGAATCGAACCCGGGTCTCCTGCATTACAGGCAGATGCTTTACCGTCCGAGCCACCAGGGAAACCTGCCCTATGGTAGAAGGGAAGAGGAACTCATGGGAAATAGATGGAGAAACAGTGGAAACAGTGTCAGACTTTATTTTGTGGGGACTCCAAAATCGCTATAGATGGTGACTGCATCCATGAAATGAAAAGGCACTTGCTCCTTGGAAGAAAAGCTATGACAAACCTAGACAGTGTATGAAAAAGCAGAGACATTACTTTGCCAACAAAGGTCCATCTAGTCAATGCTATGACTTTTCCAGTGGTCATATATGGATGTGAGAACTGTACCATAAAGAAAGCTGAACACTGAAGAACTGATGCTTTTGAACTATGGTGTTGGAGAAGACTCTTGAGAGTCCCTTGAACTTCCAAGAGATCATAAATGAAATCAAACCTGAATATTCATTGGAAAGACTGATACTGAAGATGAAGCTCCAATACTTAGGACACCTGATGTGAAGAGCCAACTCAATAGAAAAGACCCTGATGCTGGGAAAGATTGAAGGCAGGAGGATAAGGGGACCAAGGAGGACGAGATGATGGGATGGCATTGCCAACTCAATGGCCATGAGTTTGAACAAGCTCTGGGAAATGGTGAAAAATAGGGAAGCCTGGCATGCTGTAGACCATGGGGTCATAAAGAGTCAGACAGGACTGAGTGATTGAACAACTTGCCGCAATAGTAAAGTTCAGTTCAGTTCAGTCACTCAGTCGGGTCCGACTCTTTGTGACCCCATGAATCACAGCACACCAAGCCTCCCTGTCCATCACCAACTCCCAGAGTTNTTTTTAATATGCTGTCTAGGTTGGTCATAACTTTCCTTCCAAGGAGTAAGCGCCTTTTAATTTCATGGCTGCAATCACCATCTGCAGTGATTTTGGACCCCAGAAAAATAAAGTCAGCCACTATTTCCACTGTTTCCCCATCTATTTGCCATGAAGTGATGGGACCAGATGCCATGATCTTAGTTCATTATTAGAGAAATGCAAATCAATACTACAATGAGATATCACCTCACATTGGTCTGAATGACCATCATCAAAAAGTCTATAAACAATAAATGCTGGAGAGGGTGTGGAGAAAAGGAAATGCTGTTGCACTGTTGGTGGGAATATAAACTGATACAGCCACTATGGAAGAAAGTATAGAGATTCCTTAAAAAATACGAGCCACCATATGACCTAGCAACCCCATTCCTAGGCACATAGCCTGAGGAAACCAAAATTGAAAAAGACATATGTGTTTCATTGTTCATTGCAGCACTATGTTCATTGCAGCATTATGTTCATTGCAGCACTATAGCTAGAACATGGAAGCAACATAGATGTCCATCAACAGATGAATGGATAAAGAAGTGTTGGTACATATAAACAATGGAATATTACGCAGCCATAAAAGGAACACATTTGAATCAGTTCTAATGAAGTGGATGAATCTAGAGCCTATTATACAGAGTGAAGTAAGTCAGAAAGGGAAAGATACACATTGTATGGTACCCATATTTTTGGAATCTAGAAAAATTGTACTAAGAATTTATTTGCAGGGCAGATATGGAGAAACAGACCTAGAGAACAGACTTAGGCATATGAGGAGAAGGGAGGAGAGGGTGAGATGCATGTTGAGAGTAACATGGAAACACTACCATATATCAAACAGAAAGTCAATGGTTACTTTTCTGTGTGTCTCAGGAAACTTAAACTGGGGCTCTGTATTATCCTAGAGGGATGGGATGGGGAGGGGGATGGGAAGCAGGTTCAAAACGGAGCAGATATATGTATACCTATGGCTGATTCATGTTGAGGATTGACAGAAAAGAACAAAATTCTATAAAGCAAGTATTGTTCAATTAAAAAATAAATTAATTTTAAAAAAAGAAAATTTCTAATTTTCAGGCTTGGTTATTTGGCATATTTTCTTTAAAATGAATGCAATGAGTATGCCATTTCAAAGAAATCAGTTCACACTACCTGATGTGAATGGTGACATTCAAGCTCCAAGGAAAAAATTGTAAATTTGGAAAACTTGTATCTGTAGCTATGAACATGACAGCTTTCTGACAATTACAGGTTTTCTAATGAAATCAGAACTAAAATTAAAAATGTGATTTTTAGATATACACGTTTTACCCATTGCATTAAATTTTGGATAATCTGCACAATTAGTAAATGAATACTTTCCAAATGAATAATGCATGGTGTTACAAAGTCTTGCATGATAAAACATACTCTCAAAGTGCAAAGTATGAGATTTTAATATAACAAAGTGAAAAATAATAGGGTCAATATGCCTTTAGATTCCACGCGTTACAACTAACTTTCAAGAAATGGCATTAACAAGTGTAGGGCTGAAACCCACAGGCCTACAAGGCCTGCACTTGCCCAACTTTAACATTTAAGAAAGAGCTTCTAGTCAGCAATGGAGACATCAGTGGTTTATGGATGAGGGAGCTATATGAATCAACAGCTTGTTTTTGCATGATGATGGGCAGGACATGCTTGTAGGCTTTGCATACTGGGTGGAGGAAGGAGATTGCCAGTTATGCGGGAACTGACAAAGGGTTGGCTCATCAATTACCATGAAAACTAGCAGAAGGGTACACCTCTTACCACCTCTTGATAAGAAAAATCATTAAATGGGACCTGGGACCAGTATGTAGCAAGGTCAGTCACTTGCATGCAGGATAGGTGTAGCAGGCACTGGTCTATCAGGCTATACANCTCATCAATTACCATGAAAACTAGCAGAGGGGTACACCTCTTACCACCTCTTGATAAGAAAAATCATTAAATGGGACCTGGGACCAGTATGTAGCAAGGTCAGTCACTTGCATGCAGGATAGGTGTAGCAGGCACTGGTCTATCAGGCTATACACAGATAGCAAGAGAATGGCCATCTTGAGAGGCCTAATTATGCAACAAATACTGGCATAATGACAAAAAACAAACATATTTATGTGAAAATTTACTCTTCACTTTTAAAATCTTATTGGTCACACAAAAAAAGTATGAGGCCCTATTTTCCTCATACATGCCAATTCAAACTCTACTGAAACAGTTTAAATGCAGAAAAAAATATAAGCATCCAGCTCCCTTCTATGAATTCACATATTAAAGACATTTGCCAAAACATAAAATAAAGCTGACTTTTTCATAAAGTGCTTTATTTTTTTTTAGTTTCATGAAATATGTTAACATGCAATGATCTACCATTGTTTTCTAAACAAGTTATTGTGTAAATATTCTAACAATTGCCCCAATTCAGTTTCTAAAATGATAAACATTAGTAAACATTGCTACATTTAAAAGGTGACTCAGCTGTAAAGAATCTGCCTACAAGGCAGGAGCCACAGGAGATGCTGGTTCCCTGGTTCAATCCCTGAGTTGGGAAGATCCCTTAGAGGAAGGCATGGCAACCACTCCAGGATTCTTGCCTGGAGAATCCCACGGACAGAGGAGCCAGGTGGGCTGCAGTCCATGGGGTCACAAAGAGTTGGACAGACTGAAGCAACCTGGAACACATGCACGCACATTTTAAAAAGTTTCTTAGGCTACCCAATAACATCTTTTTTTAAGTATTTTGAAAAGTTTAAGAACAGAAAGGAGTTCTGAAACCAAACCTCTAAGAACAATTAAAAAAAAAAAATTATAATCAATACCAAAAAAAAAAAAAGCCCAGAGGCCTTGATGTTCTAGTTGTCCTTTAGGAGGTTACAACATACTGCTCCTGTTTTCCTTTCAGTCCTATTATCAAGCGGCTGTCCCACAGAGGCCTTCCAGGGGCTTCTCAGTCATTACAGGTTTTCCTTATCTTCCATTAGAAGAAAGTGAAAGCGTCGGTCGCTCAGTCCTGTCTGACCCTTTGCAACCCCATGGACTGTAGCCCACCAGGCTCCTCTGTCCACAGAATTCTCCAGGCAAGCATGCTGGAGTGGGTCGCTACTTCCTACTCTACAGGATCTTCCTACAGGATCTTCCAGGGTTGAATCTGGGTCTCCTGAATTGCAGGCAGTTTTCTTTTTACCATCTGAGCCACCAAGGAACAGCTTCTAAATCACTTCAGCAGCTTATTTATTTTTAAAACGGCTTTACATTTTGGCAAATGTCTTTAATATCTGGTTTCATAGAAGACAGCTGGACTCCTATATCTTTTCTGCATTTGCTATTATTTTTAAATTTTTTAATTGTATGGACACCAATTTACATACACCAGATTTTCATTTTGTTTTTTGTGTGTGTGTGAAATGAGAACATATACAAAATATGTGTCTGTGCTTTACCAAAGCATGCACCAACAGCAAATAGTTTCTTAATGTAATGGAAATGAAATCATGACACAATATTAAAGTTAGAAAAAGATTAAAGTTTTTCATGACAGTTAGAAAAAGTATCTCACTTTCCTACTCCAAACTCTTGGATTTGTTCTATAGTCCTTCAGAGTAAAATCTAAATTTTATCATGCAAAGCTCTTTAATATGAATTTCTTATAATTGGTCCATCACCATTTCTTTGCTTTTATTCTAAATTGCCTTTGTATTACTGATTAATCCAATTATTTAAGGAAAAATATAGTTTCCCTTTGCGAATCCCATACTTCTCTAGAGTAACAATTCTTTNGCATTCTTTGGCATTGCCTTTCTTTGGGATTTGAATGAAAACTGACCTTTTCCAGTCCTGTGGCCACTGCAATAGTAAAAGATGCATTTAAAGTTGGAGATTACAGAAGCTGTAAGATACAAAATGTGTGACCTCCATAATCCTCAACACTAACTCAAGAAGGAAAGGATGGTATTCTACAGGATTCTTTATGAAGGCTACTTATATCTACAACTGAATTGCTCAGCAGTTAACCTCAGCTAAACCTCTTTCCTCCCACAACTCTCACCTCTCCCATTGGGTTCTAAGACCTACAAGAGCAGAGAACATGTCTGCTTGTCCATTAATGTACCTTCATTACCTGGCTTATGCCTAGCTCAAAGTTGGTGTGGAATCAACATTTGTTAGATGAATGAGTCTTGCTAGTATCACAGTCCCTTAATTAGCTGTGTCTAAAATAATAAATCCATTCACCTTATAAATTGTAATCACGCTGCACTAAGAACTGTATTTCTGTATTGTTTAATGAGAACATTATTAGAAAATAAATTCTGTCCTCAAGGAGTTTTCAGTCCAGAATTAGTGAGAAGCAGTGATGACAACATGGGATGAATGATGAGTTTGAGAGAACTGGATACCACAACAAACCTAAGAGGAGCACCTAACCCAACTTTGATTATAAGGAGGAAATATGTAACAGAGACACAAAGCAAAATAGTATCCAGAAAAATAGAAGGTAAGGCAGAGGAAATGGTATAGCATCAAAGCCCAGGGACAAAAGGATCCTCAACCACTGTGCAGCAGGTTTTTACTGAACATGCTTTGACTCAAGCTGTTGTAAATACAACAGCAAACAAATCAGACAGTCTTTGCTTTTATGAAGTTTACTCTGTTATGAAAGAAAAAGGCAAGCACAAATTACAGTGCGTGCACCACTGGAGAATGTGCAGATTGGTGGGTGCCCTGGTCTAGTCTGGGGGGACTTGGCAGGCTTTCTGTGTGCACCTGAGACATGGAGGATGAGCAAGATTATCCAAGAGAATGGAGAAGAGGAAAGACTGCATAAGAAGCAGAGATCACAGGGTTCTATAAACCACATGGCAGCAAAGCATTGAGGCAAATTGGATTTAGAACCTGAGAGACAGAGGAATGTGGTGCTGTTGTAAAAAGATCATGTCAAATCCTTGCTTCCCAACCCCCTCTTTAGCTGTTGGGCAAGATTATTCATGTCTCCATTTTCAGTTTTATCCGGAAAATTGAAGATAATGATATCACTTATTTCATAAAATAGTTTTGAGTATTAAATGAATGAATCAGTAAAACACCATAATGTCTGGTATACAGATAGTGCCCAATAAATATAAGCTTCCTTCTTCCTACTTGCTGTTTACTCCATGACCTCCTGCTTCCCAGCTTTTCTCAATAGGTATTTTGTCAGCTCAACTATTTCCCTCCCAGCACCCTGGAGAACCCCCTGCCTGCCCAGCCCTGGCTCTATACAGCAGCACAGAGAAACATGCCATGAAGACTGTTAAACCCAAGTTGAACTCTTACCTACCAAAGTGTTTGCAAGGACTGGAAGAAAATAACAAGCACAGATTTGTCTGATATGGTTCATGGAGACCCTTTCACAGAAATTCATTTCCCTGCTGTAGCTGAAAACGATGGAGACAGAGACCTGAAATGGCATTGCATTTAGGTAAAAGGGTCCCTCCCTCCTCTCAGAGTTTAGGGTGTCTTTATTTGTCTCAAAGCACCAATGTGTTCACCATGAAAACTGAGGCAGAGACATGTACAGAGCTTCATCTCCATTAAAACAGCCCACAGATGTGGTGAGCCAACCCAACTAAATGAGTTGGAGGAGATAGGCCATACCTCTGTGTCTGGTAGGATTTGTAAGTAGGAATGTGAGAGACTTGGAGGCAAACAGTCATCTATTCACTTTCAAGGTGTTTAACCTTGAGCAAGGTGGCTTAGCCTTAAAGAATCTGCCTGCAATGCAGGAGACATGGAAGGAGCCATGGATTTGATCCCTGGGTTGGGAAGATAACCTGTAGAAGGAAATGGCAATGCACTCCAGTATTCTTGGGAAATCCCATGAACAGAGGACCCTGGAGGGCTACAGTCCATGGCATTTCAAAGCAGCCAGACACAACTGAGCACACGCACACCATTATAATAAAAAAATTAGAAGAGAACTAGCTCTAAAGGGAAGCAAAAAAAACTTTCTTATTGTAATTCACTCCTTTCTGCTCAGTGTCTTCCCATTTTCTCATCTTTTGATCTTTGCTAACCAACAAGATTTCATCTTCTTTCCAACTCAAACACCCACATTCCATATCCACACTCCTGAGACACAGAACTCACTCTTGAATCTTTGGCCTCATGTCCCTGGAAATGGAAAATCTCGTTTGAAATATCAAATCCCTTCTCTAACTCCAGATTACCCTTCCTTTCTGATGTTCATAATGTAGTTAAGTCACCAAAAGTCATGAAGAAGTGAAGTTGTTCAGTCATGTCCAACCGTTTGAGACCCCATGAACTGTAGCCTGCCAGGCTCCTCTGTCCATAGGATTTTCCAGGCAAGAATACTAGAGTGGGTTTCCATTTATTTTCCCAGGGGATCTTCCCAACCCAGGGATTGAACCCGGGTCTCCTGCATTGCAGGCAGATAACTTACTGGCTGAGCCACAAGGGAAGTCATGAAGGGACTGTCAAAAAAGGTCATGAAAGAACTGTCAAAGTCAGAGGTCCATGACAATCTGTCCAGTTAATTGTCCTTTGTGGCTCATCTGGTAAAGAATCTGCCTGCAATGTGGGAGACCTGGGTTTGATCCCTGGATTGGGAAGATCCACTGGAGAAAGAAAAGGCTACCCACTCCAGTATTCTTGCCTACAGAATTCCATGGATTGTATAGTCCATGGGGTCACAAAGAGTTGGATACAACTGAGTGACTTTCACTTTCATTTTCTTTACCTGTTTCAAGCAGAGTCTCAATATAACACAGAATTCTACTTAGATACTTCAATTCAGTAGTATGCTGGAGCCAGTTTATACTGACTCACAGGAGAAAATTATTAATTCATATGAATTTTTCAAGCTGATTGCTGAACACTGTTAATATTTTCAAATAAATTAACTTCAACTATTTGAATTATATTAAAAACAAAGACAATAAATACTACATACTCATGCCTGCCTCATCATTTTATTACATTTTACTATTTCATATAATCTTGAGATTATTTACATCTATTGTATTTGCTTAATTGTCCCCCCTCATCCACTGGGTATATCCTCCAATACCTCCAATGGACACCTGGAACTGCCAGTTGTATCTAATCTATATGACTTTCCTATACCTGTGATATCCATACCTATGATAAAGCTTAACCTATAAATTAGGCACAGTAATAGATTTAAAACAATAGCTAATTATTAAATAGAACAATTTTAACAAAATACCATAATAAAAGTTATGTTAATTACCTCTATTTCTCTCTCAAAATATCCTATTGTACAAATTTAATGCCCTTTCCATCTTAACTAACCACTCATCAGGTACTGTGGCCATAACATTTGCATTTGAGGTAGAAAAGCAAAACTAGCCTGAATTTTATTTCCTTCTTCACAATGTCACAGGTAAAAGATTTGTTCTTGGCATAGATGTTGGCATCCTCAGACTATGACTTTTTTCTTTCCTTATTAAGTCAGGAACTTTCACTTTTTCACTTTAAAAAACGCATTTATAGCTTCTCTTCGGCATACCTGACTTGCCAACATCACTTCTCTTACAATTTGGGACCATTATTAAATTTTTTTAAAGTCACTTGAGTAGAAACATTGTGATAACATGAAAGGTAACCTGATAACCCAGAAGGCTACCAAGTGACTAATGGGCAGGAGATGCTGGACAAAGGGATGATTCTCATCCTGCAATGGAACAGGAGGGCATAGGATTTCATCACACTACTCAGAATAGCATCCAATTTAAAATTTATGAATTATGTATTTCTGAAATTTTCCATTAATATTTTTGGACCACAGCTAACTGAGAGTAACTATAACTGAAGAAAGCACTAAATCTCAAATAAGGAGGGACTACTATATAGTGGAACTATTTAACTTTTTTTTTCCAATTCCAAATTTAATAGCATCATGTTGGGCCACCAGTGGGCATAGCTAAGTCACTTCTGTCATGCCTGACTATTTGTGACCCCATGGACTGTAGTCCACCAGGCTCCTCTGTCCATAGGATTCTCCAGTCAAAAATACTTGAGTGGGTTGCCATTCCCTTCTCCAGGGGACCTTCGCAGTGCATTGCCAGGTGGGTTCTTTATCACTAGCACCAACTGGTAAGCCATATTTACCCCCATAGAAATTGTCAAAAGCTACAAATCAGGGCTTTTTGTTTTTTTCCAGTGATCCAGTTGTGAAACATTTACCAGCACATTGCTGCTTCAACTGAAGTTTGAGCCAAAGGATCTCTGAGTTAAGAAGTAGGATTAAGGAAACAAACTAGTGATGTTGAGGCCTCTGGATACTAGCAAAAGAGGGAAACATTATTACTCTTAAACCTGATGGAGCAAAGGGAAGCAATGGTGAGAGCCATCACAAGCCAGAGTTCCAAGGGACCAGCTACTGCCAGAGAACATCGTGGAAAAAGGCAGAGGCATGGAGTATAAACATCCCTTTCCTTCCACCTCTGATCATATGCCCCTGGCTAAACCAATCAGGAATCCAGCTAGCACAGAAACCCGGGGGCTGAAGTCCACAGATGGGTCAAGTTCACCAGAGATAGAGTGCCAAGAAGGACATTTACTAGGGAGCATTCCTAGTATGGTCATGTGTGCAATGGAGGGGAAAGAAACAGGACTGGGCAGAGGAGAAGGTAGGCTGTGAAACAGACGAGCTCTGGAGCTGGGATTATCCTTCCAGTTTCTCTCAAGATTTCTCAGTGCCCTAGGAAGCATCACTATGAACAAAGCTAGTGGTGGTGAGGGAATTACAGTTGAGCTATTTCAAATCCTAAAACATGATGCTGTAAAGGTACTACACTCAATATGCCAGCAAATTTGGAAAACTCAGCAGTGGCCATACCCACTCCAGTGTTCTTGCCTGGGGATGGTGGAGCCTGGTGGGCTGCCATCTGTGGGGTCGCACAGAGTCGAACACGACTGAAGCGACTTNACACTCAATATGCCAGCAAATTTGGAAAACTCAGCAGTGGCCATACCCACTCCAGTGTTCTTGCCTGGGGATGGTGGAGCCTGGTGGGCTGCCATCTGTGGGGTCGCACAGAGTCGAACACGACTGAAGCGACTTAGCAGCAGCAGCAATGGCCACAGGATGGGAAAAAAAGTTTTCATTCCAATGCGAAAGAAAGGCAGTACCAAAGAATGCTCAAACTTCCACACAACTGCACTCATCTCACATGCTAGCAAAGTAATGCTCAAAATTCTCCAAGCCATGCTTCAACAACATGTGAACTGTGAACTCCCAGATGTTCAAGTTTTAGATTTAGATTTAGAAAAGGCAGATCAAATTGCCAACATCAGCTGGATCGTCGAAAAAGCAAGAGAGTATCAGAAAAATATCTACTTCTGTTTTATAGACTATGCCAAAGCCTTTGACTGTGCAGATCAAGAGGCAACAGTTATAACTGGACATGAAACAAATGACTGGTTCCAAATCAGGAAAGAGTACATCAAGGCTGTATATTGTCACATTGCTTATTTAACTTTTATGCAGAGTACATCATGTGAAATGCCAGGCTGGATGAAGCAAAAGCTGGAATGAAGATTTCCAGGAGAAATATCAATAACCTCAGATACACAGAGGACACCACCCTTATGGCATAAAGTGAGGAATAACTAAAGAGCCTCTTGATGAAAATCAAAGAGGAGAGTGAAAAAGTTGGCTTAAAACTCAACATTCAGAAAACTAAGATCGCGGCATCCAGTCCAAGTTCTTCATGGCAAATAGATGGGAAAACAGTGGAAACAGTGAGAGACTTTATGGGGGGAGGGAGGAGGAGGGCTGCAGAACCACTGCAGATGGTGTCTGCAGCCATGGAATTAAAAGATGCTTGCACCTTGGAGGAAAAACTATGACCAATCTGGACAGCATATTAAAAAGCAGAGACATTAGTTTACCAACAATGCTCCATCTAGTCAAAGCTATGGTTTTTCCAGTAGTCATGTATGGATGTGATAGTTGGACTATAAAGAAAGCTGAGCACCAAAGAATTGGTGCTTTTGAACTGTGGTGTTGGAGAAGACTCTTAAGTCCCTTGGACTGCAAGGAGATACAACCCGTCAATCCTAAAGATCAGCCCTGAGTGTTCATTGGAAGGACTGATGCTGAAGTTGAAACTCCAATATTTTGGCCACCTGATGTGAAGAACTCATTCATTGGAAACGACCATGATGCTGGCCAATATTGAAGGCAGGAGGAGAAGGGGATGACAGAGGATGAGATGGTTGGATGGCATCACCGATTCGATGGAAATGAGTTTGAGCAAGCTCTGGGAGTTGGTGATGAACAGGGAAGCCTGGCGTGCTACAGTCCATGGGGTCTCAAAGAGTCAGACACAACTGAGCGACTGAACTAACTGACTTTTCGCAATATGGAGTGAGGTGGGAATGGTTTTTCTATCCTAGTAATGATCAGTCATTGGACACAGGAGGCATTTTCTCCAGGAGATGCAGTCCCCTGAAGGGGATTATATCTGAAGCTTGTCTTCCAGCAGCTGAGAGAATAATTCCTTCATTCCTTAAATGGAATCTGGGTGGCATATTACAGTATCTACCACAGCACATGTCAGCTTCCTGGGCAAAGAAGGGAGGAGAATGGGTCTGGAGAGGGATGAGTAACAAACAAACTCTTCAAAACCCAACTTGTGAATCAGCCCGCCTCAGCAGGAGTACCTGACTCTCTTGCTTCAAGCACACCCATTGTCTTTCTGGAATGTTTGATCACGTTTCTCAGCAGACAATATTAAATCAGTCTGTTTACTAGTTTGTCCTCTTGTGAGCCCCATGACCACAGGGACTCTATCGTCTTATCTTTATGCCTATTCTGACTCAAGCTGGAACTCCAAAGGTACTCAATAAAATTACTTGTCAATCGGTAAGTAATTTACAAAGCTTAACAAGTCCATCCTTCTTAATTATAGAGCTATCTCAGATTGGGGGGAGGGGGAAGTTATACTGAGGAGAAACCAAGCTGCTACAAGGAAAAACAAAAAAACACTATCCTTATGACAACACTCCAGGGCATATTACTCTCCAAATCACCAATGTTGATATGTTCCTGGAAGTTTTCCAGTTAGTTAGCAAGCCTGATGTATATCTACAAGCCATCATCTGACTCATTCATCAAAGTAAGTTGGAGGAGGGAAGGAATAAGGACAGTGAAAATATTTGTAATTTTAGGATGAAATGGAGATGGAGGGTGGGAGGGTCAAGGGTTGGCAGTGCTGTGATGTGGCACCAACATGACAAAAATTAGTTTGAGCTCAGGCATCAGATCGCCAAAGGTTTTCTCTGAGCATGCCCTCCAAGGAGATTGATAAGAAACAAGACATTCAAGTAGCTGCCGGGTTGGCCCATGAGTGTCTCTCTTGTCTAGTCGGCTTGTCAGTTCTCTGGCATCATCAGAAGATGTGTGCCACAGCCATCAGCTTTGTGTCACCATGCTCCTCTGTCTTTCATC
>SJYV01005175.1:150453-175662 GCA_006410875.1 Neotragus pygmaeus | reverse complement strand
GGGTCAAGGGTTGGCAGTGCTGTGATGTGGCACCAACATGACAAAAATTAGTTTGAGCTCAGGCATCAGATCGCCAAAGGTTTTCTCTGAGCATGCCCTCCAAGGAGATTGATAAGAAACAAGACATTCAAGTAGCTGCCGGGTTGGCCCATGAGTGTCTCTCTTGTCTAGTCGGCTTGTCAGTTCTCTGGCATCATCAGAAGATGTGTGCCACAGCCATCAGCTTTGTGTCACCATGCTCCTCTGTCTTTCATCACCTTCTGGAGCATGAATGGTGCTTTTCTTTTTTCTTTTTAAATTTTTTTGGCCTAATTTGAGGTACAACATCATTGTTCCCTGTAGTCACATGTTTGAAAAAATACATCTTCTGGCTTTTGGCACTGCTTGAGGCTCTAGAGAATGAAGCTGAATATTCCAGGCCACAGTACAATCTTCTAAGTCACTTAGAATGCATATTTGCAAGGAAAATTTTTTGGACTGATTGGTGAAATAAATAGAAAATAGCTGAAACAGAAAAATCTATATTGAGGAGCATTTCCTGAATATGTGTTTACTCTGTAAAAATACAGCAACATTATACATCATTTAATCCTCATGACAACCCTGAGAAGTGAAACCATTTCTATGAGCATTATATGGCTTAATATACAGAAGTTTTGAGGAGTTAAGTGATTTGTCCAAGGTAAGGAGTAGAACTGAGACTCAAATCTGTGTTTCATCAATTCAGACTTACTCAGAGGAGTGAATGGGAGGACAATTTGGATAACCGGTGATACATGGTGCCACTTTTCCATGACTAGCACTGAAAGACCAAAGGGACATGGATTAGGAGCTGCTGCTACTAAGTCACTTCAGTCGTGTCCGACTCTGTGTGACCCCATAGACGGCAGCCCACCGGGCTCCCCCATCCCTGGGATTCTCCAGGCAAGAACATTGGAGTGGGTTGCCATTTCCTTCTCCAATGCATGAAAGTGAAAAGTGAAAGGGAAGTCGCTCAGTCGTGTCTGACTCTTAGCAACCCCATGGACTGCAGCCCACCAGGCTCCTCCGTCCATGGGATTTTCCAGGCAAGAGTACTGCAGTGGGGTGCCATTGTCTTCTCCATGGATTAGGAGAGTAGAACCGAAACCAAGGATCTTGTCCTAGTCCAGAATACTTCCTCCTACAATCCCAACTGGGACAAGAGGAAGCTCTAAGAAAGACAAAAGATCTTGCAGTCCTTGGCTTGATGGGTCTGCTTTTAATGGTATTTAAGAGAAACACAGAAAGGAGGACACAGGGAAAGTAACCAACACACAATGATTCTCCATCTTCATGTTTCCGTGAAGAGAAGGTGTTGCCCTTTTTCCCAGTAAGAGGATGACTCTAGTCCTACAAGAGAGGTACTTGCCTTTCCAGTGCATTATCTGACCAGATATTGGAAGTTTCTTGGATTACCTGGCCTGCCCCTCTGTCTTTCACCATCTTCTCAGATTAAGCATTTCGGGAAGATACTTTTAGGACAGAATGAATATTTTAAGAAACAACTTATAATGCAAAAAGATCCAAAGGAACTTCTGAAAACTAAAGTTCATGTCAGCATGAGATGGTGTCAGTGAATTGGCTAGTTATTTTGAATATATAGTGGCCAATGATATTATACATTATACATTATTGTATTATTATTATTGTGTTATTATTATACATTATCCACATCAGGTAGTATGTAAGCACATTGCAGACACAGTTTCATGGAGTCCCCATAACAATGCTCTTCATGGATAAAGAAGTTGAATATCAAAAAGGCTAAGTAATGTGCCCATGTTTTCACAGGTATTAACTTTGAGGAGCAAGGGAACAGTCATAATTTAAAGCGCATATTCACAATCAGTAAATTGAATGGTCTCCTAGAAGTTAAAAAAAGATTTAGAAGCATAAAAGTGGAAGACAATAATGACCCCGCAAAGCAGGACAGATGTGGGGGTAAAAAGAGATTGTCCATTCACTTGTGTGCCCCTAAAATGTGAAAGTCAGTTGTTTTCTTTTCATACAGCCACAGGCCATGCTGGCTAATTGTTGATTCTTCCAATATTCAGAGCTTAAGCTAGAAGCAAATAATAGGTCCAACTCCTTCCAGGGTAATGACTACTACCAACTATGTGTCATGAATTCCTAAAATTATTTCATCAGGGTGCCCTGGTCACAATTTGTTATAGATATTGTGGGGAAATTAACAAGATGGTGCTAGTCTGGCTCTCTCGTGCCATGCTCTCACACCCTCTCACCCCATGTTCTGTAAACAATAATTTTGCATGGTTGTGTAACAGTTGCTATCACTTATAGCACTGTGCATGCATGAAATGAGGTGCTCGCTTGGTCACAGTCTACTTTGTGTGGTAGGCCTGTATGAGCTTCACCATGAAAGCCCTGGCTGTTTCTGCATTGGGGCTACATTGGGGCAACATCATGGTTGTGTTATATGAGGTTATATTATGTCTACGTTGTGGTTATGTTGTGGCTGCTGCTACAGTTGCTGTGTCTGGGAGGACAGAGTCTGTGTTACGGCTGCTGTTCCAGCCAGAAGGGAATACACATGTCTGCAGTTCCTACAGCTCTTCGAGTCTCCTTCCAGCCTCTTAGCTCACAAGTTGCCTACCATAGGTTCAGCAAACAGTGTGAACAGTGAGGTAACTGGTATCACAAACAGGATCAGCAATATAGGTGTTAACACAATTTATTACAGATGTGGTTTATCACCACCCAAATGGTAATTCAACTAAACAAGAATCTAAATAAACGTCACTCAAAAAATCACTTTGGCAGTGGTGTGCTGAAACCAGTTCATACGAGCTCACAAGATGTTGTAAAACTTTCAGGAATTTTGTGAGCAGATGATTATATATAATGACCTTTGAAATTTAAATCATGTAAGCTTGCAACAAAATAAACTATATCAAAAGTAAAAGTAATAGATATTCAAACTTCATCTCCCCTGATTATCTTACTGCATTTTACTATTATCTATGCTCTTAAGGTTATTGATATCTATTGTGTCTGTGTGGAAGAAATTTTATATAATCATATGCACTTTGATTATCATTACAATTCCATGTTCAATGATGTCACATTGGTAGCATGAAATTAGCAATGGTGAACTAGCAATACTAAAAATCAGGGCATTGTTTCTTTGACTTTGTGAGAGCTGATTGTTAAACATCTACTAGCACACCACTCTGTTTATGTGGGAACACCATTGAAAGAGGAAAACCACAGCAGCAGACTGCTCTGCATTGCCAAGAAGGCATGAACTTCTGGTGAGGAGTATTACTTTCCTACTGCTGTGTAAAAATTTTTCTCAAAAATGTGTAGCTTAAAACAATAAACATTTATTATCTCTCACAATTTCTACATGTCAGAAATTTGGAAGCAACTTGCAGGATGTTTCTGGGTTGGAGTTACAAGTGTGGTAGCAGTCCAGGTATCTGCCAGAGCTGCTATCATCTGAACTCTTAAAGTCTTGCTAGGTCCCTATCTTGCAGGATCTGCTTCCAAGATGGTCCACTCACAGGGTTGGAAAGTTAGTGTTGTTGTTAGTGTGTGGCCCTAGTTTTTTCCCATACAGGGCTCAACACAGGACTGCTTGAGTTTCCTGACACCATGGCGACTCGTAACCTCCAGAGCAAGGAATCTAAGAGACTAGAACAGAAACCTCGATGTTTTTTGATGACTTAGCCATAAAAATCATACACCATCATCTCTACTGCATTTTGTTGGTCACAGGAAGAATCTCTGACATGTTTGCAAAGAGATTACACAAGCACTAGTACCAGGAGGAGGGGATCAGTGTGAACCATCTTAGAGATGTAGTCCATGCTCTGACATGTTATGGAATTGCCTTGATTTGACTTGCTCAATCAAGATTCCAGAATGGCTATATCTGATGTCTACATTTTATAAAATTATGAATATTTGAGAATACCAAGGCCCAGCTGTGAGTCGCAGACTAGCTCCTGGTCATAAGGGGTAAGTATTCTCTTCCTCAATACACATATAAAAAAGGTCAAAAGGAAGGAGGTGGGAAGGAGAGAAGAAAGTTGATCAAGTGCTACTATTTCTCATGTTGTTGTCTTTGTTTAGCTACTCAGTTGTGCCTGACTCTGTGACCCTATGAACTGCAGCATGCCAGGCTTTCCTGTCCTTCACTATCTCCAAAGGTTTGCTCAATCTCATGTCCATTAAGTTGGTGACACCATCTAATCATCTCGATCATCCCTGTAACTCCTTTCTCCTCCTGCCCTCAATCTTTACCAGCATCAGGGTCTTTTCCAATGAGTTGACTCTTCACATCAGGTGCCCAAAGTATTGGAGCTTCAGCTTTAGCGTCAGTCCTTCCAATGAATATTCAGGGTTGGGGACAACAGAGGATGAGATTGTTGGATGGCATCACCGACTCGATGGACATGGGTTTGAGTGGACTCCAGGAGTTGGTAATGGACAGGGAGGCGTGGCGTGCTATGATTCATAGAGTTGCAAAGAGTCAGACATAACTGAGTGACTGAACTGAACTGACTAAACAGATCTTTGTCAGCAAACTGATATCTCTGCTTTTCAATACACTGTCTCAGGTACTGTATCTTATTTTATTTTCATTCTACAACTGAGAAAATGTAGGTTGCAAGAGGTTAACAGATTTTCTGATGATTACACAGAAACTAGTCATACAGCTGTAATAATTAACTAAAAAAACTAGTAATTTCCCACTCATGTGTTTTATTTGTAAACAAACAAGGGAAATGAATTTGGTAGATGGATCATATAAGCTTCCAAATCTGGAATTCTTTGCGTTAGGTTCATATACAAACAAAATGTATATGAGTTTGTCTGACTCTCTGCTGACTCTCAGCATTTGTGTGCAAATTCCTCCAATCTGTTGTTCCAAAACCCATATACTATTGTTGATAGCCCCATGTTTGGAATATTTTCTTCCAAAGTAATCAATCCTTACCACAAAAAGGAACAATCATGTGAATAAACTAATGCATTTGAAAATTTTTAAAACGAATATATATTCTAGCTTTAGAACATGAATTTTTCACAGATATCTCCAAGACATCTTGGTCTTCAGTTAATTCCAAGAAAGGTTCAAGCCCATGGGAACTGTCCAACACTTATCAAAGAGAAGTATGCTAGAGACATTACAACAGAAAGTCAGATAGGATTAAATCGTCCTTAGATAACCTACAAAATGAATGAATCATACTAAGTTCAGTTCAGTTCAGTCACTCAGTCATGCCCGACTCTTTGTGACCCCATGAATCGCAGCACGCCAAGCCTCCCTGTTCATCACCATCTCTCGGAGTTCACTCAGACTCACGAGAGTCCACTGAGTCCATTGAGTCCATTGAGTCCGTGATGCCATCCAGCCATCTCATCCTCGGTCGTCCCCTTCTCCTCCTACCCCGAATTCCTCCCAGCATCAAAGTCTTTTCCAACGAGTCAACTCTTCGCATCAGGTGGCCAAAGCACTGAAGTTTCAGCTTTAGCATCATTCTTTCCAAAGAAATCCCAGGGTTGATCTCCGTCAGAATGGACTGGTTGGATCTCCTTGCAGTCCAAGGGACTCTCAAGAGTCTTCTCCAACACCACAGTTCAAAAGCATCAATTCTTTGGTGCTCAGTCTTCTTCACAGTCCAACTCTCACATCCATACATGACCACAGGAAAAACCATAGCCTTGACCAGACGGACCTTAGTCAGCAAAGTAATGTCTCTGCTTTTGAATATGCTATCTAGGTTGGTCATAACTTTTCTTCCAAGGAGTAAGTGTCTTCTAATTTCATGGCGGCAGTCACCATCTGCAGTGACCTAAAACTAGAAAAGCCCATACTCTTGAGTTTGTAAAGAAGCTTTACAAAGTATTTTGATGTTATGTCTACACCCAAGATACTAGAAACCATCTAGTGTTTACAACATCAGGGTAAAAAAACAATACACCTATTTGGACTGTATGCATTGTTTCAGGTTTTCAGTGCTTAGTAATAAGCAATTAAAGTGATTCAGCATTGGTAATATTCTGAGACTGATGATTAAATTAATAAATCTACATCTTATAAAAGATCTGTGGGAATACTTTGTAATACAGCAAAATTCATGGCAGAGTATAAATCCCAAATATAATTTAGTATAATCTCAGTATTTGCATTGCTATGGGAGAAAATACATTACTAATGGAATTCTTTTTAGTAAAGGAAAAATAAATACTTCACTCAGAAGTAAATCAATAAAATGCTAGTATTTAATGACTTTAATTCAGAAGCTAATTTTGGTACTTTTTATTTTTAAAAATTCAATTAGCATTTTGAGTTTAATGAGCCTAGATCCAGACTCCTCTTGTAAAACCAGTTTACCTATAGCCAAACTAAACTCTCCATTTTAAAGAATATAGCAAATTTACTAAGACTTTCTCTTTAAACTAACTTAGCACATTCCCTAAGTTTTAACAGGAATTCTAGCACATAAGCTATAAAACAGAATCATTGCAAGAGTCACTTCTTCTGTAGGGTATGGTAATAATATCCTCTCTTTGCAGAATATCATCACACACAATTTCAAATGCAGGGGGGGAAAAAAAGAATATCTGAAAGGCTAATTACAAAGCTGGGTAGATACATGATAAAGTATTAAAATAAAGAAGATAGATGAATTAACAGAGGGCAGAGCTGAAGACTGATGAATCATATTTAGTACACTAATCCCAAGTATTTATTTTGCTTTCTTCTGGCCTTTAAAGATGACAGGTTGTGATCAATTGCTTCCCTTGAAGGCTGGCTGTTTTCCTGCCATTGCATTTAATTTCTGTTTGATGTTTTTCACTTTGTGTCATTGTATGAACTACTGTTAAGGTATATAGCAGCAATTAAAATAATTCATCCATCTGCTTATAATTAAAGACCAAGTTAAATGTAATGACAACTTTATCTAGCAAGCTAGCTAGAATTTTAAAAGGAGGTTGGCCCCTCAACAATTTCTCCAGCAGATGAATTATTCTAATTAGTAGTAATTCCAAATTTTTCCTTCAAAGAATGGAGATTTTAATGAGCAATGTCACTGGACAAGTGAAATGGGAGAAAATATAAAAATATCTTTAATTTCTTTTATATGTTAACAAAAAATACCTTGGTGGCTAGCTCAAAGGCTGGAGGAGAAAAATGCCTTTTGAGTTAATATTTTTAAATTAATTAATCACAAAAAGAGAAGCCACTGGGAAAAAAAGCAAGTACCCAAAATTATATTTTTAATGAGACCCCTGAATATGCTGCTATTTTATAATACAAAACAAATAGCTTACAGTATTTTTCTTAGTTTATTGCCATCTCAGCATAAACAGAACCCTCCAGTTATATTTTTAAATGCATTTTTAGATCATAGCCATTCTGACTGGTGTGAAATGGTACCTCATTGTGGTCCTGATTTGCATTTCTCTGATAATGAGTGATNCCACCTGCCCCGCCCTACCCTTGACGCCCCGCCTCCCCGGCCAAGGTGCCGGGGCGAGCCTCAGGACTCCCCGCCCCTCCCGCCTCCTGCCCCAAACCTCGGGCTCTCTTTCCGGCGCCGCCTGGGTCAGTGATTAGCCTTATCTGCCTCTCTTCTGGGTGGTGAAGCAACACTTGGCCTCGCTTCCTTTGCCCTGCCAGCGTGGACCCCTGGCTCCACGGGCATCGTCTGGCCCACGCAGTGACGTTCAGACTCTGGCATCATCCCATCACAGGACCCGGTCAGCTCTCTTTAGACCCTTGTGGACTCCATTACTCTGTAACCCACTCACCACGCAGCAGCAGGATTCCACCTTGCTCTTGCTTAAACCTTTCTCAACTTCCTGTCGACCTTAGAATCCAAAGGACTTTCTTGGTCCAAAAGGCCTATCTGGCACCTGTTCCCCTTCAACTTTGCTTTCCACTGTTTTCTCCCTCTTTTCAGTTATAAATACCTGGACTTTCCAGTTGTTTCTCAAACCTGCCAGCGTTGTTCATTCCTGCCTCAAGCCCTTTGCTCTTGCTAATCCCTTTGCTTGACACAACCTACCCTGCCTCAGGATGTTATTCTGTTCTCAGTTTAGATATCACTTCTTCAGAAAGAACTCTGCTTATAAAGTAACTCCCTCCAAGTCTATTAGAAAGCAGCCTGTTTTAGTGCCTTCACAGCACTATCTCTATGAAGTTAGTTTCTTTTTTGAGGATAGTGTGGTTTAGAGCAGGGGTTGGCAAACTTTTTCTGTCAAAGACCATATAGTAAATATTTTAGGCTTTGTAGTACCTGTAGCAACTACTCAACTCTGCCATTGTAGCAGGAAACCAGCTATATACTTAAATAAATTAGTGTGGCTAGTTACCCTAAAATTTTATTTATGGACTGCTGCTGCTAATTCACTTCAGTCGTGTCCGACTCTTTGCTTCCCCATAGGCGGCAGCCCACCAGGCTCCCCCATCCCTGGGATTCTCCAGGCAGGAACACGGGAGTGGGTTGCCATTTCCTTCTCCAATGCATGAAAATAAAAAGTAAAAGTGAAGTCACTCAGTCATGTCTGACTCTTAGCAACTCCATGGACTGCAGCCTACCAGGCTTCTCCATCCATGGGATTTTCCAGGCAAGAGTACTGGAGTAGGATGCCATATGGACAATGGCATTTCAATTTCATGTAATTTTCACCTGTTATGAAATATTCTTTTTTTTCAACCATTAAAAAATGTAAAATAATTTCTTAGCTCTCAGGCCATATAAACACCTGCCACAGGAGGGCTGTTGCTTGCTGATCTCTGTTTTAGAGCACAAACAACAGATCCATACTGCCTGGGTTAATAATTCTAGCTCCAATATTTACTAGTTGTGAAAAACTTACTTAGATCTGCACCTCCATTTTCACAAATGTACAGTGGGAATACTCCTACCTCATGGTGGTATTGTGAGGGCTAAATATGTGAATTTATATAAAGAATTTATAGACACTTAGAATGGTGCCTGACACAGAGTAAGCACAATAGTATTATTATTTGTGAGTTTATCATCAGGCAGTAACCCACGGGCCCCCAAACAGCAAAACCTTTGTCTTTCTTATTCACATGGCAAAGAACTATGCTTGGCTCAATGAACATCTTTTAAGAAAACAAGCATGTATAGACCCTCTGGAAAGACAGGGTAGAAAGGGTGGATGAGTCGGGTGCCCAGATAGAAAGGCCCCTGAGGATGGTGAGGGGGGATTCAGTGCTGGAGGCAGGAGAAACAAATTAACCAAGCTGGAGATGGAGCATCTGCTTAGTGGGAGTGCTGCCCATCTCTGAGGACACTGTTACCTGCCCTGGCAGTGCCAGTCTTTGACATCAGAGCCCCAGATAGCTTGACGTCTGCAGAGACCAGGAGACTGAAAGGACAGTGGGAGGGATAGGGGTCAAGCATAAGGACATTCAAGGTCAGTGACAGCAAGGAATGACTGGGGAACCCTGGCAACTATTATACTCTCTTCTTACCCTACCCACCCTTTGCAGGTCCTGCCAACCCAGTGATGAGCAGAGCCGGAGCTAGGTCTGATGTGACTTTATTCCTTTCAGTTATGCTTGTGGCTGGAGTGGGGGCGAGGGAAGAGCCCATGGCCGGGGCTCCCTGGAGACCAGGGCTGATGATACCAGCTGCCATAGGTGAGGTACCAGGCAAAGGTACCCACCGCGGCCCCCACCACCTTGTGAGTATACTGGTGGAAATAGATGACGGTGCAGAGCAGCAAGAAGTTCCAGAGGCCCAGCAGCAGCACGTTGAGCAGGAAGACAAGGCGCAGGGGTGCGCCAGCAGGCAGCCCATGGGCCAGATACTTGGCAAACACTGCTGCTTCCTCGGCCATGAGCAGGCAGCAGAAGGTGAGCAGGAAGGTGTGGGAGGAGACCGTGTAGCCCCGCCACTGGTGGCCAGCCGCTAGGCAGCTGCGGCGATCCGGCAGCTCGTGGAGCAGCAGGCCCTGGGGCAGAGGCTCAAAGCAGGAGCCGGTCAGGTCCTCGATGAGCAGGAAGGCCCGGCCGGCCCCCCGCCACACGGCTGCCCCCACCACCAGCCGGCTCAGGTGCCGGGCAGTCACTGCCACACGCCGTGTAGCCAGGAAGACCACCAGCAACACAAAGCCCCCCAGGAAGGTGCAGGTCCAGCCCCACGCCGAATTCACAAACTTTCTGTGGGCAGAAAAGAGGAAAGGCTATTGAGGCCCCTCAGCCCCATCGCTCCGTGTGTTCCCAGCCTAGCCCTGTCTCCAGTCGCAATATCACCCGCTGTTGTTTTCTGTGCCCTCTTCCCCCTTCTCCCACAGCCAGCTGAACTTGGCCATCTCCTTGGAGGTCCATTCAGCCTTCTAGGGTCCACGTTTTCTCTTCAGCCCTGCCCTGCTCCTGTACCCCCCGGCTCTGTTCCCCTCCCCCCTGACTTTCTCCTCAACCTCCTAGTCTATTTTTAGTGTCTCACACTGGCAGGAGGACAGAAACCTGGAGGGAGCCGGGATCCCTGAGCCCAGGCAGCCAGCGCCCCCAGCCTTGAGTGGACTCACATGTTGAAGAAGTTGCCGTGGCTGGCGAAGATGGTCCGAGGGTTGACGTGGAACTGCAGAAGGGGCCCGAAGATGACCACTGCTGCCAACCAGGCATGGTAGAGGCGCCGTAAGCAGGGGCTGCCCAGGAGACGGGCAGCCTGTTCACTTCCAAAGTACAGCAAGGCAGAGGCCACCCAGAGCAGCACCCTGACCAGGCCGCCCAGCAGGGCCCGAATCTGGGCCCCGGCCCCCCGCCCTTCCCCCNCCTCAACAGCTCCAGAGAAATTCCTAGATATATTTTTACTATTATCATTTTTAAATCTTTTTTTTTTAATTTTTGATTACTCTTTACTTTTCATTTCAAAATCTACTGCTGTGAATGCTAAGTCACTTCAGTCGTGTCTGACTCTGTGGGACCACATAGACAGCAGCCAACCAGGCTCCTCCATCCCTGGGATTCTCCAGGCAAGAATACTGGGGTGGGTTTCATTTCCTTCTCCATTATACCCTACTATTATCTTTCAAAAAAAGACCCTGTTTTTAAAGCAAGTTTCATGTATATATTTTTATAATTTTTGTGATTGATTTTTTTTGCATTTTTAATATTGTATTTTTCAGAATCTAACCTCTACTCTTGATTTTTAATCTCTCCTTTTGGGTATGTGTTATCAATTTTGTACCTTTAAGAATCTAATCTTCAGTACCCATTTTTGCTTAGGGGTGTGATTACTGCCTTGATTGTTCTCTCTCCTATTAACTCTCCCTTTTCTTCCCCAAGTCACCTCTATCTCCTCTCTCCCCCTTCTCTTCTCTACTTAACTCTGTGAATCTCTCTGGGTGCTCTGGGCTGTGGAGAACACTTAGGGATCTGATTACTGACTAGATTGTCCTCTCCCCTTTTGACTCCCCCTCTTACCCTCCTGGTCAACTCTTTCTTCCTCCTCCCTCTTATCTTTTCCATGTCACTCTGTGAAAGTCTCTGGGTGTCCCTCACTATGGAGACTCTTTTCACAATCAATCTAGATATTTTATCATCAGTGTTGTATGGATGGATAAGTCTTGAGGCTACTGTAAGAATAAGACTAAAAGTCAGAGGCAGGAGGCTTAAATCCAAAACTTGAGAGCACCAGGAAATTCCTGAATCCAGGGAACATGAATTGACAAGAGCACAACCAAAAGATTCTATACCTTTACTGAAACCAAGCTCCACCCAAGAGTCAACAAGTTCTAGAACAAAGCATACATCCAGCAAAGCAGGAACATATCCCTGAGCATTAAAATCCAAGCTGCCCAAAGTCACACCAAACCCACAGACATCTCAAAACTCACTATTGGACACTTCAATGAGCTCCAGAGAGAGGAGATCCAGCTTCACCCACCAGAACATTGACACAAACATCCCTAACCAGGAAAACTTGACAAGCCAATAGACCAACCCCACCCATGAGAGCAACCTCCAAAATAAAGAGGAACCACAAACTTCCACCATAAAGAAAGGCCACCCCGAACAGCAATCTAAACAAAATGAAAAGGCAGAGATATATTCAGCAGGTAGAAGATCACAATAAATCCCACCAAACCAAAGAAAAGAGGAGGAGCTAGGGAGTCTACCTGAAAANTAAAGAAAGGCCACCCCGAACAGCAATCTAAACAAAATGAAAAGGCAGAGATATATTCAGCAGGTAGAAGATCACAATAAATCCCACCAAACCAAAGAAAAGAGGAGGAGCTAGGGAGTCTACCTGAAAAAGAATTCAGAATAATGATAGTAAAGTTTATCCAAAATCTTGAAAACAAAATGGAGTTACAGATAAATAGACTAGAGACAAAGATTGAGAAGATGGAAGAAATGTTTAACAAGTATCTAGAAAACATAAAAAAGCATCAGTCAATAATGAATAATGCAATAGCTGATATCGAAAGCAATCTGTAGGGAACCAACAGTAGAATAACTGAGGCAGAAGATAGGATAAGTGAGGTGAAAAAGAGAATGATGGAAATAAAAGAAGCAGAGAGGAAAAAAGAAATAAAAGAAATTAGGACAACCTCAGAGGCTTCTGGGACAATGTTAAATGCCCCAACATTATAATCATAGGAGTCCCAGAAGAAGAAGACAAAAAGAAAGGCCATGAAAAAAATACTTGAGGAGATAACAGTTGAAAACTTCCCTAAAATGGGGAAGGAAATAGCCATCCAGGTCCAAGAAACCTAGACAATCCCAAACAGGATAACCCCAAGGCAAAACACCCTAAGACAAATATTAACTGAATTAATGAAGATCAAACACACAAAGCAAACATTAAAAGGAGCAAGGGAAAAGCAAAAAATAACACATAATTGGATTCCCATAAGGATAACAGCTGATCTTTCAATAGAAATTCTTCAGGCCAGGTGGGAATGGAAGGACAATACTTAAAGTGATGAAACAGAAAACCCTACAACCCAGATTACTGTACCCAGCAAGGATCTCATTCAAATATGAAGGGGAAATCAAAAGCTTTGCAAACAAGCAAAAGCTGAAAGAATTCAGCACCACCAAACCAGCTCTTCAACAAATGCTAAAGGATTTTCTCTAGACAGGAAACNATCATAGAGGATCCTGCTGTGATTTATGTCAGAGAGTGTTTTGCCTATGTTCTCCTCTAGGAGTTTCATAATTTCTGGTCTTATGTTTAAATCTTTAATCCATGGGGAGGGTGGTGGGAGGGGAGTTCAGGATTGGGAACTCATGTACACTTGTGGCAGATTCATGTCAATGTATGGCAAAACCAATAGAGTATTATAAAGTAAAAAATAAATAAATAAATAAAATAGAAAAAAAATGCATTTTTAGACATGAAACTCGAGTTGGGGGGTAGTTACTAAAACATTCACTCATATTCTCACCACCTGGAAATAAATAAAATTACTGATTCATATTTTATTCAACAGCTTTCTGCCTTTTCCCAACCAGATATATACACATACACATAGATCTTTTACAAAGTTGGAGTCATATTATGACATAATATTGTGAAAACTTTTTTTCATATAACAATACAGTATGAATACTTCAAATTATTTAAAGGATTTTAAAATCTCAACCAGCAATCTTATATTCAGGAGAGTAAGGAAGCCAAAATATAGTTTCAAATATCCTTTGATCCCTCTCTGATAAGTATAATTGACTAACTACCAAAAGAGCTAAAGACGAAAATGGGAATACTATTGGCCATCATAAATTTAATAGAATTACACATGAGTAAATAGCTCAAAACCGACCTCATTCAAGTTACTTTTCCAAGTCATGTGAGCAAGCTGTTTTAGATTTTAAATTTACTTTTTAAGATGTTCAAAGAAAGATTCAAAGCCTCCCCTGAGGACAACAGGTCTCACACCTTCTGTCCACCAAAACTTCCCAATCCTTGGTTTCATTCTTCAGCTTCAAAATATAAATCCTTTAAAATGTAAACATTCTCTGGCTGGATATGACCTTAAATTAGTATCCTCAACATGGAACCCCAGGGGATTGAGGATTGGCAGTTTTCTAGAGTCGGATTGGATAAGTGATCAAGAAAAGACTTCCTGGGGGGGTGGGACCTGAGAGATACAGGATCTCTCACCCAAGAAAGATTATAGCAATCTCAGATCACCAGGCATCAGTCTGTCCTTCACAATGTTGTGAAAAGTTTCATACTTAATACTCCGATTTCATTACCAATATAGTTTGTAACACATGCTACAGAAATTCATCATTTTTCTTCTGATTAAGTTATGATGTAATTATGTTCAAGAAAAATGCTAATCTTCCTTGACTGCCCAATGAAATATTTTATACATATTCTTCATGGAACAGAATGAAATCTTAATATATTTTGGAGTGGTTTCAGTCTTTATAATTACTGCTCATCCTAAAAGCTTTTTTAGATTGCATGGTAAAAGGCAGAGACTTTGCTTTGCCAACAAAGGTCCATCTAGTCAAGGCTATGGTTTTTCCAGTAGGAATGCATGGATGTGAGAGTTGGACTATGAAGAAAGCTGAGCACAAAGAATTGATGCTTTTGAACTGTGGTATTGGAGAAGACCCTTGAGAGTCCCTTGGACTGCAAGGAGTTTGAACAAGTCCATTCTAAAGGAGATTGGTCCTGGGTGTTCTTTGTAAAGAATGATTCTAAAGCTGAAACTCCAGTACTTTGGTCACCTCATGTGAAGAGTTGACTCATTGGAAAAGACTTTGATGCTGGGAGGGATTGGGACCAGGAGGAGAAGGGGATGACAGAGGATGAGATGGCTGGATGGCATCACTGACTCAATGGACATGAGTTTGAGTGTACTCTTGAAGTTGGTGATAGACAGGGAGGCCTGGAGTGCTGCAGTTCATGGGGTCACAAAGAATCAGACACGACTGAGTGACTGAACTGAACTGAACTAAAAGCTTGGAGATGTGAGGGTGACAAGATCAAACTTGTTTCTGCTTAAACTGAGCCAGGATCCAAAAGTCTACAAGCAATAAATGCTAGAGAGGGTGTGGAGAAAAGGGAACCCTCTTACACTGTTGGTGGGAATGCAAACTAGTACAGCCACTATGGAGAACAGTGGGGAGATTCCTTTAAAAACTGGAAATAGAACTGCCTTATGACCCCGCAATCCCACTCCTGGGCATACACACCGAGGAAACCAGAACTGAAAGAGACACGTGTGCTCCAATATTCATCACAGCACTGTTTATAATAGCCAGGACATGGAAGCAACCTAGATGTCCACCAGCAGATGAATGGATAATAAAGCTGAGGTACATACACACAATAGAGTATTACTCAGCCATTAAAAAGAATACATTTGAATCACTTCTAATGAGGTGGATGAAACTGAAGCCTTTTATACAGAGTGAAGTAAGCTAGAAAGTAAAACACCAATACAATATACTAATGCATATATATGGAATTTAGAAAAATGGTAATGATAACCCTGTATGTGAGACAGCAAAAGAGACACAGATGTATAGAACAGTCTCTTAGACTCTGTGGGAGAGGGGAAGGGTGGGATGATTTGGGAGAATGGCATTGAAACATGTATAATATCATATGTGAAACAAATTGCCAGTCCAGGTTCAATGCAGGATACGGGATACTTGGGGCTGGTGCACTGGGATGACCCAGAGGGATGGCACAGGGAGGGAGGTGGAAGGGGGGTTCAGGATGGGGAACACGTGTACACCCAGGCAGATTCATGTTGATGTATGCAAAACCAATACAATATTGTAAAGAAATTAGCCTCCAATTAAAATAAATAAATTTAAATTTAAAATAAATAAATAAAATAAAGTATATGGGAAAAAATAATAAATAAATAAACTGAGCCAGGTTTAAACCAAAGTCCCCAGAGATGAAAGTACCAATGCCTTATTCAGTTTCAAAGACCAATACATGTTAAATAACTTTTAATGTAAAAGCAATATTTAAAAGAAAATAATTTTAAATTGTGAGCCATGTGAGAAATGAGAGATGCATGTAAGGACAGAGGCACATTTTCATCCAAAACAATAATTTATTAAAAAGTGCAAAATGCCAACCAAATATGAAAGCAGATCTTCCTCATTAGAGTTTTTAATCTAATAAATTTTGCCTCCTTCCTCACCACAGAAACACTAAATTTCACTCCATTTTCCCAAGCTCTTGCTAGTAATAATAACTATGTCAAAAGTTTTTTTAAGGTAATAAATAAAGCTTAAACCAATATAAATCCTGTTTTAAATGGGTTTTTCAGGACTGTTGGGACCTAACAAACGCCATGATAGGCTTCAGGGACTAAGGTAGGACTCACGGGAAAAGCTGAGTCATTGCCCAGTGAGGTCATCCCCGTGGATGCCAGGACTTGTCTAATCAGCATACTCCCCGTAACCTGGTTTGAGTTTATCAGGACATAAAAGACATCCCCCTGCAGCCAATAAAGATTAGTCAATTAGTAAAAACCAGGAAACCCCTGCAGCCAATCAGCCCTTGCCAACTCCCTGTCTTTGTTCTAACCTATAAATACTGCTGTGAATCTGGGCTCAGGGCTCTTGCTCCACACCACCGTGTTGGATGTGGCAGAGGCCCTAGCTCGAGCTAGAAATAAGTTCCCTTTTTGCGTTTGCATTGCTGTGGATGTCTTGTTTTCTCAGTTTTGGGGACTCGGACTGTGGGCATAACAAGGACAGTGTGCTCTGTTTTTGATAATGCTAAACTGAAACTTGGCTAATGTCCAGAACTGGGAGAAAGAATGGGCACACGCTTGAGAAATGTTTCTGTTTATATTCACGTCCTAAACCTATGATTTAAGAAGGGGGTTCTGCCTTAATCACAAAAAGGTCTTTGCATATCTCAAGTAAGTTTGAATCTCTTTGGTTTGGCAGAAACCAAATATTTCTACATCTCAAATCAAGCAAATCAAACAAAAAGCATAATTAGATACTCAAATAAATATCTATGAGAATATATAAAGGACATCTGGGTAATTTGCTAACTTGTTGATATTTAGTCTTCCAGTTATAATACAGATATTATGTGGCTGTATTTTATAACTAGTACATGTTATATTGCACTGCAGCACAGAATATTGAGTCATGAAAATTAAATAATATAGATTGCATACCCTTATAGTCTATCATCACTAAAAAAATCTATAATGTTAAGAAAATATCTAACAAGCTGTTATCATTGTTTGTTACCCAGTAAGAAGAAATGTTATAAAACTTCTCTTCCAATGAGGACAAACTGTACTAGGTAAGTGTGGGTAAGTTTTTAGGTAAGTATCTAGACCTGAATCTCTTACCTTAACAATTTCATCCATTGTTATGAGCTTGTTGATACATTCATATAAGATGTAGCCTCCTGAAGCCTGAACACAGGATACAGAAAATGAGAAAAGTCACCAAGAAGAGACATAGATCATACAGGAATTGACTTAAGAGGTAAAATTGGGAAATTGTAGATGATTTATATTTTTTTAAATCAGATAATTAGAAACAAAGGTGAGCTTAATTTACATGCATTCGTCATTCCTGAATGATGTAAACGTCACATTCCAAGTTAGAAAGGCAGTTACATGAGGATACTTCTGACTCTAAAGAAGAGATTTAAAAACTTCTTTGGCCCTAGCCATAGAATCAAGGCAACGCCATACTAGATTATTCCCTCCTGCATGTCCTGTAAGTCTCCAGCATTGCAGGCAGATCCTCTTTCAGTGAGCCACTGGGGAAGCCCTTACTCCTTCTACCCCGCCCCCCTTTATTAAAAATTTTGTTGTGGTATAGCTGCTTTACAATATTCTGTGATTTTCTGCTATATAACAATATGAATCATATATATATATATCCATCCTCCTTTTGGATTTCCTTCCCATGACTAGAGTTCCCTGTCCTATACAGTAGGATCTCAATGGTTATCTACTTTTTATGTAGTAGTGTATATATGTCCTGCCATTGGCCCCAGCCTATGTCCAGTTGTAAAATACAGCCTAAGATCAGTCAATCCAGATGCAAACACAGTGCAAGCATGACTTTCCTCAAGAAAGTCAAGATGGCAAATGGAGTGTATCTGAAGCCTCCCTGAGGGCTGGCCTTAAAAACCTAGTCACACAGGGTCTCACCAGCAGAAGGGCCCTGCACTTAGTTTAGTGCTCTGCTATCACCCTAATGAAATTTGTGACTTTTTTTTTTTGAATTTCTGTTTTGTAAGTGAAATTTCATGGAACATTGGAATGTGTGTGTGAGCAGATGAAATAGTCTGGACTGCCCACACATGTAGGAGACAGCAGGTGCTGAAAATTGCAGCACTCTTTTAAAACAAATATACATGTTTAGAAATTAAAATTAAATATAAAGATTGTCACACTTAGTGGGAAAATCTCACAATTTTCATATGAAGCCTCAGACAACAAATTTTTAACCATAAATTTTTTTTCTTAAAATTGTAGATACAAGGATGGTGTGCTTAAGAAAGTATCTTGCATTATGAACAAATCACAAAATCACTTTCAGTTTCTTGTTCAGCCTCCACGCATCCAGGAACTAACCGAGTAAACATTAATATGCTTATTAATGTGTAATATGTGTACATATTTACATTAAAATGTAATTATATTTAAAGCTAAATTTAGAGTTACACAAAACTGATCTGCACAAGGAGTTAAACCTATTTAGAAAAATGTACCTTCAGAATCCCTGCCAGCTCAGAGGTTAAAGTATCTGCCTGCAATGCAAGAGACCCAGGTTCGATTCCTGGATTGGGAAGATCCCCTGGAGAAGGAAATGGCAACCCACTCTAGTATTCTTGCTTGGAGAATCCCATGGAGGGAAGAGCCTGGTAGGCTACAGTCCANGCCAGCTCAGAGGTTAAAGTATCTGCCTGCAATGCAAGAGACCCAGGTTCGATTCCTGGATTGGGAAGATCCCCTGGAGAAGGAAATGGCAACCCACTCTAGTATTCTTGCTTGGAGAATCCCATGGAGGGAAGAGCCTGGTAGGCTACAGTCCATGGGGTCGCAGAGTTGGACATGACTGAGCTACGTCACTTTTACTTTCTTTCACCTTCAGAATCATCAGTTATAGATGCATAAAAATTTGTATTTTGAGATAAGTTACCAGAAGTTATCCCAATGTCACAGCTTTAAAATGCTCTTAACAGATTCAGTGAACATTGCATCAGCAAAATATCCTCCTCAAAATGAAAAATTACTGTAACTTATTTGCAATCTTACATTCTCCAAAAGCAACTGATCTTGTTTTCAATTAGTCAACTTTAAAAAGGATCAAATTTGAGTCAGTTGAAATAAGATGGATGAACCTAGAACCTATGATATAGAGTGAAGTAAGTCAGAAAGAGAAAAAGAAATGTTAATGGATATATATGAAATCTAAAACTGGTACTGATGAACCTTCTTGCAGAGCAGGAATAGAGATACAGATGTAGAGGATGGTCACATGGACACAGAGAAAGTGGGAGAGGGTGGGACAAATTAAGAGAGTAGCATCAGTGGAAATTAAGGAAACAATCACATGCACTATTGCCAAAAAAAAAAAAAAAAAGAAGAAGAAGAAAGAAAGAGTAAAATACCTAGGAATAAACCTACCTAAATCCCAAAGAAAGGCCATGCCAAAGAAGGCTCAAACTACCGCACAATTGCACTCATCTCACACGCTAGTAAAGTAATGCTCAAAATTCTCCAAGGCAGGCTTCAGCAATATGTGAACCACAAACTTACAGATTTTCAAGCTGGTTTTAGAAAAAGCCGAGGAACCAGAGATCAAATTGGCAACATCCACTGGATCATCATAAAAAGCAAGAGAGTTCCAGAGAACATCTACTTCTGCTTTATTGACTATACCAAAGCCTTTGACTGTGTGGATCACAATAAACTGTGGAAAATACAAGATATTTGTACCCCAGTGTTCGTTGCAGCAGTATTTATAATAGCAAGTACGTGGAAGCAACCTAGTTGTCTACTGACAGATGAATGGATAAANATCTTGTTGGCAGTGATCCTAAGGCATGCTTGACTTCACATTCCAGGATGTCTGGCTCTAGGTGAGTGATCACACCATCCTGATTATCTGGGTCATTAAGATCCTTTTTGTACAGTTCTTCTATGTATTCTTTTCACCCCTCATCTGTAAACAGTGGCAGTTTTACCTCTTTGCCAATTTGGATTCCTTATATTCTTTTTCTTCTCTGATTTCTGTGGCTAAGACTTAAAAAACTATGTTGTGTAATAGTGACAAGAGTGGGCATCCTTGGCTTTTTCCTGACCTTATAGGAAATGCTTTCAGTTTTTCATCATTGACAATGATATTTGTTACAGGTTTGTCATATATGGCCTTTATTATGTTGAGAAAGAATCCCTCTAATCTTACTTTCTGGAATTTTTTTAAATTTAAATTTATTTATTTTAATTGAAGGCTAATTACTTTACAATATTGTATTGGTTTTGCCATACATCAACATGAATCCACCATTTATCATAAATGTGAATGGAATTCAAAAGCCATTTTGAAATTAAGTTTCGTATCTTCTGATAGATAATAATTTACCTTTAAGGACCACCTCAGTTACTTCCCGACTAAAAACAATAATAAAACAAAGACCACCTTTCAAATATTTAACATATCTATTTTTTGAAAGTTCACTAAGCTAAAAGAAAAAGTCAAGGGTAAGAAAATCATGAGAAAGATTTCTGTACATAAATTGACATTAAATTTTATTGGTGCTTTGATGTGCTCACTTTGGCAGCACATATACTAAAATTGGAATGATACAGAGAAGATTAGCATGGCCCCTGCGCAAGGATGATACGCAAATTCATGAAGCATTCCCTATTTTTTTGTAAAGTAAAATAAAGTAAAAAAAAATTTTTTTAAATAAGAAAAATAAATAAAAGAAAAAAAATTTTATTGGTGCTTTGAATAGTGATCCACAAATAGAGGCTCTATGAACTTACATAGAATGTCTCATCCCTTAATGAATTTTGGGAATCTATTTTAAGGAAAAAAAAAAAAAACACTTTAACCACTAATTGATTAAAAGTTACCATGCAATATTAAGCGTAATTAGAAACATCACTATTGACTCTCCTGTGGTGGCCTTGTGTTTCCATATCCAGTAAGGTCTAGAAATAGGAAAAAGATGGAGTGTAATTTCTATTAAACTTAAAAACAGAGTGTAATTTCTTTAAACTTCAAAACCCTCCATAACTTGGTTTTTCATTTCCTTGAAACATATTTATTTATCTTTATTACAAAAACTTATAGAGTGTAGAAATGACAGTTTCAGTTCAGTTCAATTCAGTCGCTCAGTCATGGCTGACTCTGAGACCCCATGAATCGCAGCGCTCCAGGCCTCCCTGTCCATCACCAACTCCTGGAGTTCACTCAGACTCACGTCCATCGAGTCAGTGATGCCATCCAGCCATCTCATCCTCTGCTATCCCCTTCTCCTCCTGCCCCCAATCCCTCCCAGCATCAGAGTCTTTTCCAATGAGTCAACTCTTCACGTGAGGTAGCCAAAGTACTGGAGTTTCAGTTTTAGCATCATTCCTTCCAAAGAAATCCCAGGGCTGATCTTCAGAATGGACTGGTTGGATCTCCTTGCACTCCAAGGGACTGCAACACCAGGGTCTCCAACACCACAGTTCAAAAGCACCAATTCTTCGGTGTTCAGCCTTCTTCACAGTCCAACTCTCCCACAGGAAAAACCATAGCCTTGACTAGACGGACCTTAGTCGGCAAAGTAATGTCTCTGCTTTTGAATATGCTATCTAGGTTTAGTTTAGCTAAATGAAACCCAGAACAAATTCCTAGTGAAAGAAAGCCCTCAGAAGAGCACCTATTGTTCCCATTAGTGACTTATAACAGTATTTTACTCAAACTTTAAAATCTTGAGTTCCACCACTGAGAAGAAAAACAAGTAAGAAATTAGTGTAATAGGGCTGATTTTTTTAGTAGTACTCATATTTAATGCTTGAATTGTTTGATAATTGTCTTAAAGCCAATTCAGCTAAGAAGACGCTCACAGTGGATTTACTTCATAAATCTCAAAAAGTAGTTTCCTGACACAAAATCCTACATTTTGACCTTAGAATAATATTAGAGTAATCTATCATTTCAATACAGTGTTTTCTGATATAAGAAGTAGCTCAAGTAAGTTGTCTTGGTAAATGCTTACTTGTCAAAAATTTGTTCTCCATCTACTTGCTAGAATCTCTTTAAGTACAAATGACAGAAATCATATAAGAAAAAAACATTGTTGATGTATGGCAAAGCCAATACAATATTGTAAAGTAATTAACCTCCAATTAAAAGAAATAAATTTATATTTTAAAAAAGTAAACAATAATTCCAACAAAGGAAATGACACCCTGGAGAGACCACAAAATAAGTTGCACAAGATTATTTAGAGCAGCTTATTCATAATAGCCCCATACTGAAAACTCAAAGAATTTTGAGTACTGAAAGCTCAAAGAATGGACAAAGAAACTTTGATATATCCAGACAAAAAAATACTATTCAGTGATAAAAATGAACATGGTTTATACCCAGCAATATGGATGAATCTAAAAACAAGGGGATAGTATACATGCTTCAATGCCATTCTCCCAAATCATCCCACCCTCTCCCTCTCCCTCAGAGGCCAAAAGTCCGTTCTATATGTCTGTGTCTCTTTTGTTGTCTCACATACAGGGTCATCATTACTATCTTTCTAAATTCCATATATATGTGTCAGTCTACTGTATTGGCATTTTTCTTTCTGGCTTACTTCACTCTGTGCAAAGCCAATAGAGTATTGTAAAGTAAAATAAAGTAAAAAGTTAAAATAAAAAAAAATAAAAGCAATGGGTACAATATGCAAAAATAAAAATAAAAACAAGGGGAGGAGAAATAATCAAACAAAAAATGATATGTATGCTAACCAAAAGAAACAACACAGAAAAATGTACACACTATATATATGTACATATATGATTCTATTGATATGAAGTTTAAAAACAGCCAGAATTTATCCATAGTGATAGTTCAGAATAATGGTTACCTGTTTTTGGGGAAAGGAGGAGGCTGGAGACGGGGAACGGGGCAAAAATTAACTAAGAAAGAGCACAAGGGAACTGGGCTAATGGATATGTTCTAAAACTTGATTGCAATGGTAGCTCCATTAATCAAAATTCATCAAGCTATACATTAAGATTTATGCATTTTTCTATGTGTAAATTGTGCCTCAATAAAATCCTGCTAGCATCAGATATTCTTGACATAAAAGAGACTAGACGAAAAAAATACCATGGAAAGTTGATAGCTGTCAGAGCTGTATTTAAAAATACACGGCATTTTATCTTCTACTTATAGTGAATTTCAAAGTTCATTGTTTTTGTATCAATACTGTTAAAATAATTAGAAATCAAACAAAAGCAGAAGAGATTAAAAGAGGTGGCAAGAATACATAGAAGAACTATACAAAAAAGGTATATAACCAGATAACCTGATGGTGTGGCCACTCACCTAGAACCAGATATCCTGGATTATGAAGTCAACTGGGCCCTAGGAAGCATCACTACAAACAAAGCTAGGGGAGGTGATGGAATTCCAGCTGACCTATTTCAAATCCTGAATGATGATGCTATTCAAGTGCTGCTCATGTTATCACAGCAAATTTGGAAAACTCAGCAGTGGCCACAGTTCTAGAAAATGACATTTTTCATTCCAATTCCTAAGAAGGGCAATGCCAAAGGATGTTCAAATTACTATACAATTGCACTCATTACATATACTAGCAAGGTAACACTCAAAATCCTTCAAGCGAGGCTTCAGCAGTACAGTGAACTGAGACCTTCCAGATGTATAAACTAGGTTCTGAAAAGGCAGAGGAACCAGAGATTAAGTTGCCAACATCCACTGGATTGTAGAGAAAGCAAGGGAATTCCACCAAAACATCTACTCCTGCTTCATTGACTGCAAAACCTTGAACTGTGTGGATCACAACAAGCTGCAGAAAATTCTTTAAGAGATGTAGACACCAGACTACCTTTCCTGTCTACTGAGAAACCTGTATGTGGGTCAAGAAGCAACAGTTAGAATCAGACATTGAACAATGGACTGGTTCAGAGTTTGAAAAAGGAGTATAACAAGGCTGTATATAGTCACACTATTTGTATAACTTATATGCAGAGTACATCATGTGAAATTCCAGATTGGATGACTCACCAACCTGGCACTGGAATCAAAATTGCCAGCAGAAAAATTAAGAACCTGAGATATGCAGATGGCACACTTTAATGGCAGAAAGTGAAGAGGAACTAAAGAGCCTCTTGATGGGTGTGAAAGAGGAGAGTGAAAAAGCTGGCTTAATGAGAATACAGCACCCTGTCCCATACCTTCATGGCAAACAGAAGAGAGAAAAGTGGAAACAATGACAGATTTTATTTTCTTTGGCTCCAAAATCACTGTAGACAGTGACTGTAGTCATAAAATTTAAAGGTGCCTACTCCTTGGAAGGAAAGCCATGACAAAGTTAAACAACATTTAAAAAGCACACATCACTTTGCTGACAAAGATCCATATAGTCAAAGCTATGGTTTTTCCAGTAGTCATGTAAGAATATGAGTTGGACCATGGAGAAGGCTGAGTGTCAAAGAGCTGATGCTTTTGAATTCTGCTGGAGAGGACTGTTAAGAGCCACTTGGGCTGCAAAGAGATGAAACCAGTCAATCCTAAAGAATGGGAGAAAACAATAGCAAATGAAGCAACTGACAAACAACTAATCTCAAAAATATACAAGCAACTTATACAGCTCAACTCCAGAAAAATAAACGACCCAATCAAAAAATGGGCCAAAGAACTCAATAGACATTTCTCCAAAGAAGACATACGGATGGCTAACAAACACATGAAAAGATGCTCAACATCACTCATCATCAGAGAAATGCAAATCAAAACCACAATGAGGTACCATTTCACACCAGTCAGAATGGCCGCGATCCAAAAGTCTGCAAGCAATAAATGCTGGAGGGGGTGTGGAGAAAGGGGAACCCTCTTACACTGTTGGTGGGAATGTAAACTAGTACAGCCACTGTGGAAAACAGTGTGGAGATTCCTTAAAAAATTGCAAATAGAACTGCCTTATGACCCAGCAATCCCACTGCTGGGCATACACACCAAGGAAA
>SJYV01005175.1:84654-148566 GCA_006410875.1 Neotragus pygmaeus | reverse complement strand
ACTATTATGTAAGAAACGAATCACCAGTCTATGTTTGATACAGAATGCAGGACGCTTGGGGCTGGTGTACGGGGATGATCTAGAGAGACGTTGTGGGGTGGGAGGGGGGAGGGGGACTCGGGATTGGGAGCTTGTGTGCACCTGTGGTGGATTCGTGTCGATGTATGGCAAACCCAATAGAGTATTGTAAAGTTAAATTTAAAAATAAATAAATTAAAAAAAAAAATCAGTCTTGAATATTCATTGGAAGGATTGATGTTGAAGCTGAAGCTCCAATACTTTGGCCACCTGATAAGAAGAGCCAACTCATTGGAAAAGACCCTGATCCTTGGGAAAACTGAGGACAGGAGGAGAAGCAAGCAACAGAGGATGAGATGATCAGATGGTGTCACTGACTCAATACACATGAGTTTGAGCAAACTCTGGGAGATAGAGAAGGACAGGGAAGCCTGGCATGCTGCAGTCCATGGGGTCACAAGGAATAGGACATGATTTAAATGACTGAACAACAAACAATATTAAATTAATACTGTTAAAATAACTAGTAGCCAAACAAAAATTATGAAAATGAAACAATATTTTCACTACCAAAAATAATTCATTCTTATATTTATGCAAATTACCAACTAGTGAGTTCCAACAATTTCACAATTTGAGATTTTTATGGCTAATAAAGAAGCATTTAATTAAAAGCATTTAATTGCATGGTATTATTAAGGCTGCAGAAAGTAAGTTCTACTGCTGCTATTAAGAAGCACAATAATAGAGTCAATCTTAAATAAAAATAATCAAGTGTCAGTTTCCTTCCTATATATTAAATTTTCACAGAAATAACAAATGAGAGAGAGAAATGAATCTCAAGATATCATTTCATTAGACTTCTTACCGTCAGAATATTGACGGTAAGCAACCATCCAGGCAACCAAGTCCTGGCAACCATCCAGGACTGTCCCCTAGTGCAGTCTTAGCATGTAACCTCTTCTTTATGTCTGTCTAAAGTCCAGGCAGCTTTAACTTAAGCCCCTGCCTCATTGTTTTACCTACCTTGGGGAAAGATCTCAAAAGGCTAAGATTTTAATAAATTATGGCAAATTCAAATAATTAATACTATTCAACATTCTGTTCTACTTGCTCTTGTAGGAGAATATTTAACAATGGAAAAATAATCAAAATATTTTGTTAGTGAAACAGCAAATTAAAAATCAATAGACTCCAAAATTCTATTTTTATAATTATAAATACAGATATTATGTGATACAATATAGCTATGATTTCTAGAGGAAAAGAATACGGTAGATACAAAATAAAGTGATTATCCAAGTGAAAAGATGATAGATGGTTTTTATTTTCTCCTGTTAGCTTGTTTGCATTTTCTAAAGCTTCTGCAACAAAGGTCTGCTACTTTTGTAGTTAAAAATAGATATTTAAAGCATAGAATAAGTCAACTAGTATTAGAAGGAGGTCTGTTAGTCTTATAACACAACTAGTCTTAAAAGTCAAAGAAGTTCTAAAGGAAAAAACAGATAATTTTTATATTTTAGAATGATATAGATTCCAGCCAATTATTTCTTTTCCTTTTTTTGTAAAATTAATTTATTTTTATTTCAGGATAATTACTTTACAATATTGTTATGGTTTTTGCCACTCATCAACATGAATCAGCCACAGTTATACATGTGTTCCCCCTAACCTGAACCCCCCTCCACCTCCCTTCCCACTCTATCCCTCCAGATTGTCCCAGAGCACCAGCTTTGGATGCCCTGCTTCATGCATTGAACTTGCACTGGTAATCTGTTTTATATATGGTAACATACATGTTTCGATGCTATTGTCTCAAATCATCCCGCCCTTGCATTTTCCCACTGAGACCAATAGTCAGTTCTTTAAATCTGTGTCTCCTTCTGCCCTGCATGTAGGATCTTTGGTACCACCTTTCTAAATTCCATATATATGTGTTAAAATACAGTATTTGTCTTTCTCTTTCTGACTTACTTCACTCTGTATAATAGGCTCCAGGTTCATCCACCTCATAGAATTGACTCAAATGCATTCATTTTTATAGTTGAGTAATTTTCCATTGTGTATAGGTACCCCAACTTCCTTATCCACTCATCTGCTGATGGACATCTAGGTTGCTTCCATGTCCTAGCTAATGTAAACAGTGTTGCAATGAATATTGGGGTACATGTGTCTCTTTCAATTCTGGTTTCCTCAGTGTGTATGCCCAGCAGTGGATTGCTGGATCATATGGCAGTTCTATTCTCAGTTTTTAAGGAATCACCACACTCTTCTCCATAGTGACTGTATCAGTTTACATTCCCACCAGCACTGTAAGAGAGTTCCCTTTTCTCCACACCCTCTCCAGAATTTTTTGTTTGTAGACTTTTTGATGATGGCCATTCTGACTGGCATGAGATGACACTTCATTGTGGCTTTGATTTACATTTCTCTAATAATGAGTGATGCTGAGCATCTTTTCATGTGTTTATTAGCCGTCTGTATGTCTTCTTTGGAAAAATGTCTGTCTAGGTCTTTTCTCCACTTTTTGATTGGGTTGTTCATTTTTCTCGTATTGAGCTGCATTAGCTGCTTGTATATTTATGTGTAAATCTGGTCTAGAACAGTTCGGAAATGCCAACTTTATCAGTACTTCCTTTTTTATTTCTTAGATAGGTATTATCTATAAAATAACCATATAATTTTTCATCCACAAGTGAGAGGAGGTGTTTTGAATAATTTTGTTAGGATGATAGACATAAACTAGAACTGTTATGGGCAAGCCAATAGCTGTTGTGACACAGTACTGCACTTTTACTGGTAATGTTCAATATTTCCTTTAGAGAAATTTAGGAAGCATGTTTTAAGCATATGATACAGTGGGAGATTGGCTTGTGGGAGATTGGCTTTTGGGAAAATGAAGATAAATAATAACGTTCTAATTATAAAAATTTGCTTCCATGAAAGAAATTAATTTTTACCCAAGAGCAGAAAAAAAATTCCAAGCAGTGAGTTTACAAATATCCAAACAAGATAAAACAGTGTTTGCATCTCAAAGCAAGAAGCCCATAGGCAGGATAAAGAAGGGAAATCCTCACAGAATGAAAAAAGCATAAAAATGAAGCAGAACTGTCATGAACACAAATGCTGTCAAACTGGAAAGGACATCTCAGTGGAGGCTATTTCTTAAAGTAGATATTAAGCTACAAGACAGTATTCCTGAGCCTTGATAAAATAGTTTTTCTAGTGGCTTCCACTTTCGTCTCAATGAGCCAGGGAAGGCAACTGTGTAGGAGCTGGCATGTTCTCTTCTAGGGTGTCAGTCTCTTGGAGTGTTTCCCCACCTTCTACCTGTCTTACTAAGAGCCACTTCTCAATCAGCTGTTGCTAAGTTGCTTCAGTCGTGTCCGATTCTATGGGACCCCATAGACAGCAGCCCACCAGGCTCCCCCGTCCCTGGGGTTCTCCAGGCAAGAACACCGGAGTGGGTTGCCATTTCCTCAATCCTACTACTCCAGAACTAACTCATATGATACATTCATTAAGTCTCATATGCTTGGTTTTGCTCAACATCACTTTCATTTGAAATTTTAATGGGCACAATCTACAGTTTAATCCACAGAGGATTCATGAACTAAAGTCAGAAGGTGAATGGGGGTTTTCTGGATGCTTCCTTTTTCTTCTAACAGAGTATCAGACAATGATAATCATGCTCAGGACACACCTCTGAAAGAAAGCTCACACATGCTGGAGTGGAAGCCTTTAAAATCATGTGATTTGACTGAATAACCACTAGATCACACATCTTGAGATCTGTGGGCTAGTACTGGCTTTGTCACAGACATGCTGTAAAACTAATCCCAACATATCAGTGTCCCAACTGCCTCATTGGTTTTATAGGTGAGTGGGACAAAGGGGTGCCAATACCAGTATATAAAACAAAAATTAACTGTGACAATTTAGAGGCAAGAATATAGAGATATTTAGCAGGGATTTACCAATGATAAAGGTACAGTTGGTCATCATTATTCACAGATTTCATATTTGTGAGTTCACTCACCCATTAGAATTTATTTATAACCCCCAAGTCAATACTCATAGCATTTTAACAGTCATGTGCAAACATGTGAAGAATTGCAAAATATTTGGCTTATCCAACCCACATACTCCCAGGTAAGATAGGAAAGAAATCAACCTTCTTGTTTCAGTTCAAATACTGTAAACAAGTGTTCTTTTCTCATTCTCCTTAGTGTGCCACTTTTCTCACATTTTTGTGCTGCCTGTTGAAAATTTCCCTGTTTAAGTTGGCCCCCCAAGCTTAGTGCTGAAGTGTTGTTTTGTATTTCTAATTGCAAGAAGACAGTGATGTGCCTTCTGAAGAAAATATTTGTGTCAATTAAATCTCATTTAAGCTTGCATTATAGTGGTCAGCCATTAGCTCAATGTTAGTGGGTCAACTCTGTATAGTAAACAAGTGTCTTTAAACAGAAGCAAGCAATCCAAGCAAGGGTGGATTGATGAAAATATGACAAGAAGGTCACAGGAACATAACCCTGTGATTCAGTATTTGCTAACTCAGAGTTCATAGAGTGTCTTCTAGAAGAGCAGTCCGCAACATTTCTGCACGAAAGACTGGTTTTGTGGAAGAAAATTTTCCACAGAATGGGATGGAGGGTGATTTCAGGATGATTCAAACACATTACATTTATTGTACACTTTATTTCTATTATTATTACATTGTGATATGTAATAAAATAATTATACAATTCACCATAATGCAGAATCAGTGGGATACCGGAGCTTGTTTTCCTGCAACTAGACAGTCCCATCTGGGAGTGATGGGAGACAGTGACACATGAAGCGTGTTGTTTGTGTCCAGTCCACTCTGTAATCTTGTTTTGGTTGCTGTCACTAGAGAAAGTCCTGCTACACAGAGGTAAAATGTTGGAAATGGAAGCAAGCTTTTTTGGCAATCTCAGCATATTCCACTTGAATACTGAATGTACTGAGATTTGAAGTTGTCTCAAACATACTTTCAAGGCCACCATCATTTGCGATCTCAAGCAGCTGATCCTCTCCGAGCACAAAGTTTATTCACCTTGTTTATTCACAAATGGGTCACAGATCCATTCCTTGCCAGTTTGGATATCTTTTGTGATTGGGAATTAATGCTCAAACTCTTTTGAAAGCTGAGACAGGTGATTGTAAACCAGCTGGGAGAAAGAAGGCCTTCACTCAGTCTCTTTCAAAATCTCTGCTAATGTTTAAAACATATCAAAACTCCCAATGTTCACTTGTTGCCCTCATAATTCCAATTTGGCTTTGAATGCAGACAATTTATACTCTGATTTGAACAGAGTTGTCATTCTGCCATGAAGTAACAAATTAAGTTCATTAAGCAGGTTGAATATGCCACCCAAGAAAGCAAATTTGTGACTCGTTCTATTACTGAAATGTCTGCCAGTGGTGACTGTTTTCCTAAAAGAAATCTCTGGAGTAGCTCCTGTAACTCGAGAACTCTGGCCAGTTATCTACCTTTAGAAAGCTATCTTACTTCTCTGTATAAGAGAAAATGTGTTTGTTCTACGTATATCTCCTCACAGAGCTGCACAAACAGACAGGAGTTAAGGGCATGTACTTAAATGTGGTTGATCATTTTAATCATACCCTGCAAAACTCTGTCAAATTCAGGTGACAGTTTTCAGTTAGCCAGCATTTCTGTATGGATAACACAGTGCATAGAATCAAATTCAGAAGCACAGATCCACATTCAGGAGTGACCTCTTTGATCCAAGTTGTGAAACCAGAAGGCAATCCAGTCCTGGCAGCTGCTCTGTCCATGGATGTACCAACAGAAAATGATCAATTCAGTTTTCCTGATATGTGTTCATTCAGACTAAAATAGCTCTGCATTTGTAGTGTTGGTTGACAATAAAAAGGCACATGACATATCCTCATGCACATCCTACTGAAAATGTATCCCCTAAAAACAAGCATTGTTGCTTTATTGTCAACATCAGTAGAGTTGTCAACCTGGATTGCAAACTACAGTGACTCATTAATCCTCTCTAACAGTTATTCCTCAATATCCTCTGCTATTTCATTAATTTGTCTAGTTATCAGTTCAGTTCAGTAGCTCAGTTGTGTCCAACTCTTTGCGACCTCATGAATCGCAGCATGCCAGGCCTCCCTGTCCATCACCAACTCCCTGAGTTCACTCAGACTCACCTCCATCAAGTCAGTGATGCCATCCAGCCATCTCATCCTCTGTCGTCCCCTTCTTCTGCCCACAATCCCTCCCAGCATCAGAGTCTTTTCCAATGAGTCAATTCTTCACAAGAGGTGGCCAAAGTACTGGAGTTTCAGCTTCAGCATCATTCCTTCCAAAGAAATCCTGGGGCTGATCTCCTTCAGAGTGGACTGGTTGGATCTCCTTGCAGTCCAAGGGACTCTCAAGAGTCTTTTCCAACACCACAGTTCAAACGCATCAATTCTTTGGCACTCAGCCTTCTTCACATCCATACATGACCACTGGAAAAACCATAGCCTTGACCAGATGGACCTTAGTCGGCAAAGTAATGTCTCTGCTTTTGAATATGCTATCTAGGTTGGTCATAACTTTTCTTCCAAGGAGTNCTGGCTTAATTCACTCTGTAAAATCAGCTCCAGTTTCATCCACCTCATTAGAACTGATTCAAATGTATTCTTTTCAATGGCCGAGTAATACTCCATTGTGTATATGTACCACAGCTTTCTTATCCATTCATCTGCTGATGGACATCTAGGTTGCTTCCATTTCCTGGCTTTTATAAACAGTGCTGCCATGAACATTGGGCTACACGTGTCTCTTTCAATTCTGGTTTCCTCAGTGTGTGTGCCCAGCAGTGGGATTGCTGGGTTGTAAAGCAGTTCTATTTCCAGTTTTTTTAAGGAATCTCCACACTGTTCTCCATAGTGGCTGTACCAGTTTGCATTCCCACCAACAATGTACGAGGGTTCCCTTTTCTCCACACCCTCTCCAGCACTTACTGCTTGTAGACTTTTGGATCACAACCATTTTGACTGGCGTGAAATGGTACCTCACTGTGCTTTTGATTTGCATTTCTCTGATAATAAGTGATGTTGAGCATCTTTTCATGTGTTTGTTAGCCATCTGTATGTCTTCTTTGGAGAAATGTCTATTTAGTTCTTTGTCCCATTTTTTGATTGGGTCATTTATTTTTCTGGAATTGAGCTGCAGGAGTTGCTTGTATATATATATATATTTTTAATCAGCTGCAATTCTTTATTCCAGAAACAAAGACAGGGACTAACATGCTTAAGGTACTCAGGAAAAGAATAAGCCAAAGAGTTCTTTCTTATCCATCATAACTAAATTTCACATGTAAAAATATTTCATTTGAGATTAGTTGTTTGTCAGTTGCTTCATTTGTTATTATTTTCTCCCATGCTGAAGGTTGTCTTTTCAACTTGCTTAAAAATGTTCCACAGTTTGTTTTAATCCACACAGTCAAAGGTTTTGGTGTAATATTAAAACAGAAGTAGATGTTTTTCTGGAATTCTCTTGCTTTTTCTATGATCCAACAGATATTGGTAATTTGACTTCTGGTTCCTCTGCTTTTTCTAAATCCAGCTTGAACATCTGGACATTCTCGGTTCATATACCATTGAAGCCTGGCTTCGAGAATTTTGAACATTACTTTGCTAGTGTGTGGGATGAGTGCAATTGTGCAGTAGTTTGAACATTCTTTGGCGTTGCCTTTCTTTGGGATTGGAATGAAAACCAACCTTTTCCAGTCCTGTGGCCACTGTTGAGTTTTCCAAATTTGCTAGTATATTAAGTGCAGCACTTTCATGGCATCACCTTTTAGGATCTGAATTAGCTCAGCTGGAATTCCATCACCTTCACTAGCTTTGTTCATAGTGATGCTTTCCTAAGGCCCACTTCACTTCACATTCCAGGATGTCTGGCTCCAGGTGAGTGATCACACCATCATGGTTATCCTGGCCCTTAAGATCTTTTTTGTATAGTTTTCTGCATATTCTTGCCTCCTCTTCTTAATCTCTTCTGCTTCTGCTAGTCCCATAATTTTCTATTCTTTATTGTGACCATATTTTTATGAAATATTCCCTTGGTATCTCTAATTTTCTTGAAGAGATCTCTAGTCTTTCCCATTCTATTGTTTTCCTCTATTTCTTTGCATTGATCACTGAGGAAGACTTTTTTATCTCTGCTTGCTATTCTTTGGAACTCTGCATTCAGATGGATATATCTTCCATATTCTTGGCCTTTTACTTCTCTTCTTTTCTCAGCTATTTGTAAGGCTTCCTCAGAAAACTATTTTGCCTTTTTGCATTTATTTTTCTTGGGGATGGTTTTGATCACCACCTCCTGTACAATGTCATGAATTTCTGTCCATAGTTCTTCAGGCACTCTGTCTATCAGATCTAATCCATTGAATCTGTTTGTCACTTCCACTGTGTAATCATAAGAGGTTTCATTTAGGTCATACCTGAATGGTCTATTATTTGCATCATCATACATATTCCACATTGTTGGTTGTTGTTGCTGTTCAGTCACTAAGCCATGTCCAACTCTTTTCCACCCTATGGACTATAGCCCACCAGGCTCCTACGTCCATGGGATTCTCCAGTCAAGAATACTGGAATGGGTTGCCATTTCCTTCTCCAAGTGATCTTCCCAAATCAGGGATTGAACCCACATCTCCCACATTGCCAAGTGGATTCTTTAGCACTGAGCCATCAATGAAGCCCATATGTCACATTATGCCTCCATAAACAATTTTAAGCAGGACATATAGCAAAATGGAAATAGATTTAGGACTGAAACTATTTGGCATATATCTCAAACCATTTGGCATATATCTCAGCTAATTATTCTTACATTTTTCAAAATTATTGTTGAAAAATGAGTACATTTACTGTAGAAAAGCTAGAAACTATAGCCAAGCAAAAAAGGAAGTTAAAATCAACCATTATCTTACCACCTAGATGTATTTTAGAGAAATATATGATTTTTCTAAGCAAATATTATCATAAATATATTAGTAGTGAATATATTTTACCAAAATTAAATAACATTATATTTGCTCAGTTTTTTCTACTTAATATTATATTTCAAACCCTTTCCATGTCATTAAAAATTGTCTTCAATTTTTGAAGAATAACGACAAGATCATTCATCTTCATCATTTTTACAACCAATTTCTCATTGTTGAACATTGATGCCATTTACAATTTTTTTTTACAGTTTCATAAAAATGCTGCGATGAACAAGCATCTTTATAGTTGTGCAGTTGAGCACAATCTGTGACCCTTTAAATGAATTCCTTAAAGTCATCTCTGTTAATACATTTTCTTAGTTAGTCTTAACAGCTTTGATAAAGACGACCCTTACATCCCAGAGTTGGATTATATTTGTCTGAAAATCACTTTGGTACTACCATATTGTTCAAGTATGGCTCTCCTTGGCCCTCTATCTTTTATGACTTAGCCTCCTCTAAGTTGTTTACATTTTGGAAGGACACTATACAAATCAAGAAGCAGGAAAAGTTTCTTCTCAGTACCTCTTTTCCTAGTCACAACAATCTTTCTCCCCCAAAATCTCAACTGTCTTGTGTTCTCATCAATCCCTTTCACTCTACCATTCCTAGAAGATTACAAAGTTAGACTAACTATTCAACTGGGGAAGTTTAAGGTGTTGTCTCTTCAGTGTTGCAGATTTTTTAAATGAAATATATATATATATATATATATCCATTATCCAATAGAAATGTAACTTCCAAGCACCAAAGGGCCTATTTAGGAAATTTGGGTAAAAAAGGAACTTCCTTGCTATAATCAGATTTATGGGTTATACAGTGTTGAGCAAAAAATAAATAAATAAATAAGAGGAAAGTTCAAAACAGCAAGTTCAATATACTCCATTTGTACCAAGTGTTGTGTGTGTGTGTGTTGGGGGTAGGGAGGGAGTGGATACTTTTCTCTTATAAGCATGAAATAACTGTACTAAAGTACACAAAGAGTAATAGTAATTTATTTGGGAGAGGAAAACTAGGTGATAGGTAGATAAGAATGAATGAAAATATATTTGAAGTCTGAAATATAATGAAATACATTTATATGTTTCATCAAATATAGTGAAGTGAAATTTAAATTTTTCTGACCTTAAAAACTTTATACCTTTGAATGCTCCCCCCAATTTTTAAATTAAATTTAAACAACATACATTCATGACATAAATTGTTACGTATTTTGTGAATAGGCAAATTCTACACAGGCTTGAAAGGAATTTTTATGATAAATTATGTCAACTTATTTCCCATGCACCCAAGAGGAAGACAAGAGCCAAGATACTTTGGCCAGAGAGGGTGTCATTTGACCTACAAAAAAGTCATCAAATCAAACTCAGTAGAGAATGGGAATAATTGTTGGAAACAAAAAGAATAAATGAGAGAGAAACATGAAAATCATGCACTCTCATTCCAATAATTAAATAAAAACTATATTCTGTTGTCCTGTCTATAGTAGCAATTTTCTTTTTGTAGTGGAATGGAGAAAAGAAAAAAAGACAAACTGACATATTATTCTGGCAAATAGCCATTGGTGTAAGAGAAAGGAGCATTCAGAAGATCCATTCGCAGCTCCCAAGTCCATTTATTTCACACTTCTGTCATCTCGGGTTGCCTTTCCAGCAATCTGTCAACAGTTTCTATCTGCCAAAGACACATTTAGCATCCTAAAGGAATGATAAAGTACATCTAGCTCAAAACCTATGGAGCTTAGATATGGCTCAAAAATAAAACCAAGGACAAAAGCTAATCAGACCATTTTTCATTTGCACAATTTTTGTGTTTTATAAGCAAGTGACTAGCAAGTGAAGATATCTGTTAATGTCTTACACATCTCTGTTCACAAGATTTAGGGGTTTCTTCTTTTGTTTATTGAGCTTCTACTGAAGAGGTATGCTTGGGACTGAGGATAAAAAGATGGATAAGAAAGGGTCCCTGCCACCAAGAAGACTTGGAACTAATGGAGAAAGACAAAGCAGTACACTGTCAATTATAATTTAGTACAATCCATGCCCTAATAAAAGTATGCCAGAACATTATGGGAACACAAAAGAGACAGACTTCAGACTAGCAAGATCAAAAGAAAGCTTTCCGGAAGAGCAACACTGAATTGGATTCTAGGTGGGAGGGGGATTCAGGATTGGGAGCTTGTGTACACCTGTGGTGGATTCATGTCGATGTATGGCAAAGCCAATAGAGTATTGTAAAGTAAAATTTAAAAAATAAATTAATTAATTAAAAAAAAAAAGAAAGGCAGGCAGGAAGTAGCAGGATGGAGAATTAGAGAAAGAACACCCCAGTCCAGATTCTAATGTGGGTACTGATTATCTGCTGTGATGACCCTGACACTCGGACCTCCCATCCAGGGCTCAGCTCTCAACTTCTTGGTACTAAATCTCACGGGATGACTCCTGCAGCCTGTGTTTCCCAGGCTCTGTCAGTTCCTGAGATTCAGGACAGAGAAAAGGAGGGTTGAAAACTGGATCAGAGGGAAAATAGGCCCAGAGCTATCATAGTAGGTAAGCAATATTCACAATAGAATCCTTATTGGGCTTGTTCAGTGGGAGGCAGGGACACGAGGTAGAAAAGCAGACAAAGGGAGAAGCCAGAATCTGTCTTCTCTGCTTTGGACAGTGAGTGTCTCCAGCACAGCATCCTGTTATGAAGCCTGCTCACACTGAATAGGCCCACTTGAGGTTCTTGCTTCCAAGAGTTGATCTCTCCAAGCTAACTTTACATCCTCCTTCTCCATCTCCCTCCTGCCAAGAGATGGTAAGGGATTCTTGCTGTTGCTAATCTCTGGTGGCTTCATTGATCCCTCTTTGGCTTCATAGCTCTTCTAAAATCTTTGATCCCAATTCTCTGTCATTACTATTCTTTGTGTCACTAAAGTCCCTCTGTTTTAAATACTCAAGACATTTTCTGGTGAGACCCTTAGAGATAAACTGTCCATATTCCCACAGAATCTGAGGTACTCAAGGACAAAGATGACCTTTGAACCATTTTATCCCATATACCCAAAGAAAACACACCAAAATGAGAAGGTAGGGAAGAAATGGAGCATAATATAGGAGGATCAAAGAAATAAGCAATCTTAATTCAGTTCAGTTCAGCTCAGTCACTCAGTCATGTCCAACTCTTTGTGACCCCATGGACTGTAGCATGCCAGGTCTCCCTGTCTGTCACCAACTCCAGGAATTTACTCAAACTCATGTCCATTGAGTCAGTGATGCCATTCAATCATCTCATCCTTTGTTGTCCCCTTCTCCCACCTGCAATCTTTCCCAGTATCAGGGTCCTTTCCAAGGAGTCAGTTCTTCCTATCAGGTGGCCAAAGTATTGGAGTTTCAGTTTCAGCATCAGTCCTTCTAATGAATATTCAGGACTGATTTATTTAAGCTGAACTGGTTGGATCTTCTTGCAGTCCAAGGGACTCTCAAGAGTCTTCTCCAACACCACAGTTCAAAAGCATCAATTCTCAAGCATTCAACTTTATTTACAGTCCAACTCTCACATCTATACATGACTACAGGAAAAAGCAAAGCTTTGCCTAGATGGACGGATCAAAACGTGGTCCACTGGAGAAGAGAATGGCAAACCACTTCAGTATTCTTGCCTTGAGAACCCCATGAACAGTATGAAAAGGCAAAAAGATAGGACACTGAAAGATGAACTCCCCAGGTCGGTAAGTACCCAATATGCTACTGGAGATCAATAGAGAAATAACTGCAATCATATTTAAAGACACCCTAATTCCAAACCAAAATATCTATAGTCTTTAACAACCACATTTATTTACATGACATTCTGAGTCATGAAAGCATCAATATCCTGCATGACTGAAGCATGACTATAAGGAGCAGCTGTCCAACAAGATGAGTAACATCTAATAGGCAGTAAGAGGAATATATAACCTTGAAAGACCTTGTCTGTTGGTGGGTCTTTCTGTGATGTGGACACTTCTTGCCCTATTAAGAAATGGAGGACAGCCCCAGATACTCTGGTTGACCAGAACTCAAAGCTAAATCAAGCTGCTGCTAAAATCTGGTCTTTTCCTCATATTGTATATATTTCCCTAATGTGAAGATAAGCTCACTGGTATCATCCAGGCTTTTGAAGACAAAATGTACGTTGTTTACCAAAGCAGGCTGGTGGGTCACTGATCAAGTTCAAAACTCTAATACTTAATACCCATGTTCTGCCCATTCTATTTCCATTGTGCTTCAAGAAGCAAAGGAAGGAACAGCCAAGCTAAACTACTGGCAGTGTGCAGCATTAAGTCACATTAGGATATTGACTCTTCTGAAATGCTGGAGTAAAACATAAGGATCATGTTCATCCCACATAAGTTTCCTGTCTACACTATTTACTTTTAAGCCGTAAACAAACTTGGAGATAGTGATGTAGCCTCCAGAAGAATTACTAAGAAATCGGACACAATTTCTGTAAATCTTCAAAGGGATATTGTTGTGAAATTTCAGAGACAGTGTGAGCAAATTTTTTGGAGGGGAAATGGTGGCATACTATTATGGGTTTGTGAAAACGCTTACGAAATTCAGTGACAGATCTGTGATCCTTATCCGGTATTAGCAGAGCAAAATATGAAAAGTAAATTTTTACTAACCATATCCCTAGTTGTTTTAATGGAAGCTTTTTTGTATTTTCTTGGTCATAAGAAAGAAAACCATCTGTGTTTTCAGAATCATGAATATTTATCCCAAGAATATTTATCCTTTTCCTATCTCCATTTTGCACTGGATGATGCACCAATGTGCCATGGCATAGTTTGGGATTTTCCCAGAAACTAAAAAATACTCCAGAAGTTTGAAAGCCTGCAAGCATTCCTGGAGATATTGAAATCTTCAGTGCACCTCAAGTTCATCAGCTGCCACCAGACCATAAATAGGCACCAACTTCCACTTTAGGACTTCATGGTCAGTGTGTTTATTAGACCAAATTCTAGATAGGCTTGGAGTCAGAACTCCATGCCCTACTGTGACACTTCACCAAACCTTATGTGGGTAGAACATTCTTGGTTGTAAGTTCTTCCCTTTCATCCCTTTAAATATATTGTGCCACTTTCATCACTTAAATATATATATTGAGGTGGACTTCACTGGTAGCTCAGATGGTAAAGCATCTGCCAACAATGTGGGAGACCTGGGCTCGATCCCTGGGTCAGGAAGATCCTCTGGAGAAGGAAGTGGAAACCCACTCCAGTACTCTTGCCTGGAAAATCCCATGGACAGAGAGGCATAGTAGGCTATAGTCCATGGGGTTACAAAGAATCAGACATGACTGAGCAGCTTCACTTCACTTCACTTCAGATGGTATTAACTTCAGTTTTCTCATGATTCACTCACATAGGTGTGAAGTGAAGTGAAAGTCACAAAGTCATGTCTGACTCTTTGCGACCCCATGGACTATACAGTCCATGGAATTTTCCAGGCCAGAATACTGAAGTAGGTAGTATTGCCCTTTTCCAGGGGAACTTCCCAACCCATGGATCAAACCCAGGTCTCCCTCATTGCAGGCAGATTCTTTACCAGCTGAGCCACAAGGGAAGCCCAAGAATATTAGAGTGGGTGACCTATCCATTCTCCAGCAGATCTTTCTGACCCAAGAAGTGAACTAGAGTCTCCTACATTGCAGGCAGATTCTTTACCAAGTGAGCAATCAGAAAGGCCCATATAGTTGTAAGAAAAGTTAAATACTGAAGAGCTCAGAAAAAACTAAGTGTACAGTACATAAGGAAGAAAAAAAACTACTACACAGTTACCAACTACTATCTATTATGCTAATCATGTTAGCGTACTTATCTAAGTCTCAGTTTTCTTAGCTTTAAAATTGTGATAATAATATCACATATGCTATGGATATACAGGGGATTAACTGAAATACCGAACAGAAAGCTCTTTTGTGGTGACTTACTATTTAAGTGTAATAATTTACATAATATATTCTGGGTTAGGAAGCAACAGTTAGAACTGGACATGGAACAACAGACTGCTTCCAAATAGGAAAAGGAGTACGTCAATGCTGTATAGTGTCACCCTGCTTATTTAACTTCTATGCAGAGTACACCATGAGAAACACTGGGCTGGAAGAAGCACAAGGTGGAATCAAGATTGCCAGGAGAAATATCAATAACCTCAGATATGCAGATGACACCACCCTTATGGCAGAAAGTGAAGAGGAACTAAAAAGCTTCTTGATGAGAGTGAAAAAGTTGGCTTAAAGCTCAACATTCAGAAAATGAAGATCATGGCATCTGGTCCCATCACTTCATGGGAAATAGATGGGGAAACAGTGGAAACAGTGTCAGACTTTATTTTTTGGGGGGCTCCANGAGAGTGAAAAAGTTGGCTTAAAGCTCAACATTCAGAAAATGAAGATCATGGCATCTGGTCCCATCACTTCATGGGAAATAGATGGGGAAACAGTGAAAGCAGTGTCAGACTTCATTTTGGGGGGCTCCAAAGTCACTGCAGATGGTGACTGCAGCCATGAAATTAAAAGATGCTTACTCCTTGAAAGGAAGTTATGACCAACCTAGATAGCCTATTGAAAAGCAGAGACATTACTTTGTCAAGAAAGGTCCATCCATCAAGGCTATGGTTTTTCCAGTAGTCATGTATGGATGTGAGAGTTGGACTGTGAAGAAAGCTGAGCACCGAAGAATTGATGCTTTTGAACTGTGGTGTTGGAGAAGACTCTTGAGAGTCCCTTGAACTGCAAGGAGATCCAACCAGTCCATCCTAAAGGAAACCAGTCCTGAGTGTTCATTGGAAGGACTGACGCTGAAGCTGAAACTCCAATGCTCTGGCCACCTGATGCGAAGAATTGACTCATTGGAAAGGACCCTGATGCTGGGAAGGATTGAGGGCAGGAGGAGAAGGCGATGACAGAGGATGAGATGGCTGGATGGCATCACCAACTCGATAGACATGAGTTTGAGTAAACTCTGTGAGTTGGTGATGGACAGGGAGACCTGGCATGCTGCGATTCATGGAGTCACAGAGTCAGACACAACTGAGCGACTGAACTGAACTGATTCTGGGTGAGGCAGATGATACAACAGGAAGAACTTCAAAGCTACCAGGATGAGCCAGAGTGACCAGAATTCACCTGAGCTAAGTTTTGAAGCTGCCAAGTTAGAACAAGGGAATAGAGCCTTTCTGCCCCCATTTCAGTTTTGGTCATAGGTCACCTGGCAAGAGATATGACCTTAGACAAAGCAGCTCCATTCAGCTGTGAGTGAGGGAGTGAAAGTTGTTCAGTTGTGTCTGACTCTTTGAGACCCTGTGAACTATAGCCCACCAGGCTCCTCTGTTCGTGGAATTCTCCAGACAAGAATACTGCAGTGGGTTGCCATTCCCTTCTCCAGGGGATCTTCCCAACCCAGGGACTGAACCCAAGTCTCCTGCATTAGGCAGATTCTTTACCATCTGAGTCACCAGGAAAGCCCCCCATTCAGCTGAGCCAGTTGTTAAAGCATTCTAGCCACTGGCGGCTGTCTAAGTCTGTGCTTCCAGCAGTTGTGGGAGTTAAGTGCTTCATCCATGCAGGTGCATTAAAGTGGCTCAGCACAGGATCCACACATGAGCCCCAGGAAAGCTTCAGAACAATGCTGACTGAATCAAGACACCTTCTCACTGCAGTACAGCTCTTTCCTCAAGTCCTTCTCAGTTCAGTTCAGTTCAGTTCAGTTGCTCAGTCATGTCCGACTCTTTGCGACCCCATGAATCATAGCACACCAGCCTCCCTGTCCACCACCAACTCCCGGAGTTCACTCAGATTCATGTCCATCAAGTCAGTGATGCCATCCAGCCATCACATCCTCTGTCGTCCCCTTCTCCTCCTGCCCCCAATTCCTTCCAGCATCAAAGTCTTTTCCAATGAGTCAACTCTTCACATGAGGTGGCCAAAGTACTGGAGTTTCAGCTTTAGCATCATTCCTTCCAAAGAAATCCCAAGGCTGATCTCCTTCAGAATGGACTGGTTGGATCTCCTTGCAGTCCAAGGGACTCTCAAGAGTCTTCTCCAAAACCACAGTTCAAAAGCATCAATTCTTTGGTGCTCAGCCTTCTTTACAGTCCAACTCTCACATCCATACATGACTACTGGAAAAATCATAGCCTTTACTAGACAGACCTTAGTCGGCAAAGTAGTGTCTCTGCTTTTGAATATGCTATCTAGGTTGGTCATAACTTTTCTTCCAAGGAGTAAGCGTCTTTTAATTTCATGGCTGCAGTCACCATCTGCAGTGATTTTGGAGCCCAAAAAAATAAAGCCTGACACTGTTTCCACTGTTTCCCCATCTATTTCCCATGAAGTAATGGGACCAGATGCCATGATCTTCATTTTCTGAATGTTGAGCTTTAAGACAACTTTTTCACTTTCCTCTTTCACTTTCATCAAGAAGCTTTTTAATTCCTCTTCACTTTCTGCCATAAGGGTGATGTCATCTGCAGCTCTAATTTGTATCAGCAATGAGGGACCCCTCAGAACCATTCAGAATACCCAGGGCACCTAAAGACTTGCTGCACCTAGAAAAGTCCCAACCTTCCCTAGAAATGAGATACTCACAGATGGCTCTGAAGGCTGGTGTGTCCCCAACGTCCTAGTGTAGATTACTTCTCTGAGACTTAAAAGTGAAAGTGAAAGTGGCTCAGTTGTGTCTGACTCTTTGCAACCCCATGGAATTCTCCAGCCCAGAATACTGGAGTGGGTAGCCTTTCCCCTCTCCAGGGGATCTTTCCAACCTGAGGAAATTGTAAAACTTCTGTTCAGCTTCCCATATCTGTTGTTTCAAAATGAAAGTTCAGTTTATCATTAACAAATTCCCTGAATGCCAGTTTACCAAATGAGCAATTCTCTGAGCTCACCTCTTATGCATATGTGTGTATGTATTTGATAAATTTCAATTTTGTCTCCAGGTTGTCATTTTAAAGAAAGTTCACTTTGTTCCTTCTCTCTACTGTAGCTGGGAGGTAAGGGATTAGGAAACTGTGCACCAAAGATGGGGCAGACAGTAGGATCCTGAAGGATAAGAATCTTTAATATATTCTTGGACATTCTTCTGAATATGTAGAATGTCACAGTTATGTTTTTCTTATACTTCTTCCCAGTCATCCAGATACTGGGTTTTGTTCACTTGACTTTCAGAAAATTGACTTTCCTGCTTCCCCTATAAATACATGTTGATGGTGAGTCATGGAACCATAGGAGTAAGAGTTGGAAGGGATGCCAGAATCTTCTCATCCAGTGACACCAAGCATGGGATAAGTCATTGAGTCCTTCCATGGATATGCTTGGTGAGATCATGCATGAGCTCTTAGCCATCCTTCATACCTCTGGGCAGTGAAGACCCTCAGAAACACAGCTTTACCTCTGGAGCCTTGAAGGACACACCCACCACATCCTGACACTGTTCCCTCAAGTGGTGGAAGGTGCTCACAAGGACACACCTGAGTCTCCTTGGTCTGCTCATTAACATATCCCACACCCCTCCCCAAAATACATTTTGCGTGGTTTTCTGTGCCTTCTCAAATATTCACCTCTGATTCTCTTCCAGTGTACCAGCATCCTCTTGCAGTGTCCCTCTGTTATATCTTTTTTTACATACCAAAATAACAAATTTTTTAAGACTTTCTTATTATAAAATATATATAAATATATTTTTAAATTTTTAATGATTTTTTTAAAAATATCTAGAAATCATAGATGAACATAAAGTATCTATGATCTACAGTGATCATCTGTTGTTGTTTTTGCCTTCCCAGCACATCTCCCCTTTTTCCTTGGTAATGACACCTGTTCCCCTTCCCATCAGTTGAAGCCAAGTATAGTCATGTGACCCACTCTAGGCCCATCAAACTCTCCTCTCCCAGGATTTTGAATCTTAAAGGAAGACATGTTAGAATTGAAAAATGCTTTGAGCTAATGGACTCCAGCACAAGGAAGGTTTCCTTTATTTTCAACTACCCATGTCTGGAAGCCCCCTTTGATACTAACCTTACAATACCCAAGTGTTGGGCTTTTTCTCAAGTCTGTGACCTGCCCCAAAGCTTCTGGGACACTCCATATTTATTTAAATTACCTGAAGTTTTTATTTTACTGAGATGCAAACCCAACACTCATAGAAAATCAAAAGTTAATAGTTTGTGGATAACATTCTTATTTTTTTTTCTTTGTATGGATTAAAAGAGAGAATAAACAAGTTAGATGAAGAGTAAGAAATATAGGAAGGTGGGTTATATAGAAAAATTTTCCCCAAAAGTAGGTAAAATAATATAAACTAGTTAATATGTTACTTTTTTTGAACAAAATATGTAACCATCTTGCCATGTCCTCCTCCACAGCCTCCTGTTTTTAATCATGTCCAAGTGCCTGCCGACACAGTAGATTTAAGAGATGCAGGTTCAATCCCTGGGCCAGAAAAATCTTCTGGAGGAGGGCAAGGAAACCCACTCTAGTATTCTTTCCTGGAGAATCCTATGCATAGAGGAACCTGGAGGGCTATGGTCCATGGGGTTCCAAAAAGTCAGACACGACTGAAGCAACTTAGCACACACACATACAGTAAAGGTAACCCAGTATTTGGTGAAGAAAAAGGTACACTCTACTCTTCAGGAGCCCACAGTTTGATTAAGGAGTTTCTCATGCACACAAACAACAATAACAGAAAAGTCCACAGTTTCCCAGCAGTCGAGCTTTCAGACACGCAGTGCAGGGGCTCTGTGTTCCACAACAGGCTTTACTGCTGGAGAGGCAAGAGTGGAGTATTCCCCTCAGGAAGCCCAATCCAACCTTTGCCAAGCAGCTTAGCCTAATCAGCCCACCTCTAAGCCCCTCCAGCCATAGCTGGGTTGTCCAGTCTGGCCCCCCTCTAATCTGTCACCACTGGGAAACACACGGAACTTGCACCTCCTGAGATTCAAGTGTGATGGGAGTGGAGGGATTGAACTTTGGTCCTTCAGAGCTCTGTGGCCCCCCAGGCTATCTCTAGAACAAGGGAGATTTCTGGGAGAATCAAGTCGCACCTTGTCCTGACACTCAACTCACAAAGTGCTAGCATGCTGGCTTCCATCCAATATGGAGAGAAAACTTCATGCCCAGAGACATGCAAAAGGGAGGAAGCAAGACCTGGGACAGGGTAGACAATGACTGGTACCCTGTGTGAGAAGGTAGCTGGCTATAGGGAAATGACCTGGGGACATGGCAAGAACCCTCTATAGGACTATTCTAGGGCCTCTTTATCCCTCCCTTCCTTTCACTATCCCTGTGTCCCCTCTGTGTGACTATCCACCCAAAGCACATTCCTGGCACTTGAGGATATTCAGGGCAGCTCGAACAGGCCAAATCATTCAGTCTCCAAATCACTTCTTATCTTAAGCTGGAAAAACTTGGGAATCTTCTGCAATTCCCCTATCAAGATGACATGCCAAGAACCCCAGATTCTATCCACTTACAGGACCATAAAACTGGAAAGACAGGAATTCTAGAAGACTTCTAGGTTTACCTGGATCTGGGGAGTATACAACTGGAGGCACCTGACCAATGCAGAGCACCCCTCCAACCTCAAACTCTCACTCCAGTGGAGTCAAGGAACTCCAGAAATCCTCAAACTGTCCTGGAGCCCAGGGCGGCAACCTGGTCATGAGGCTTCACTGGCGTGGAGGGCAGGTTACCTGGGAGGAAGGCAGAATGGAATCAAAGTCTAGCTGAAAGATCTTGGGAGAATTTCTCTACCTTTCTTGCCACCATCTGTAAAATGGGTACAATAATACTCCCTACCTTATAGGTTTATCTTGATATTTTAATGAGGTAGAACATATAAGGCTCTAAATACATTTCCTGGCATTACCAAAGTTTAATACCTTTCAGCTATATTTATGACTTTTTTTTCATGTATAGGCTAACAACAAAAGTCCAAAATATGAAGTGAGGAGACCATTTTTCCTACTTTTGCTTTTTCCAGTGCAAATGTCCTAAATCAGATCTGACCAATAAAACCTTCTGAGATCATGAAACTGTTTTATGTCTTCATTATCCAATACTATGAGATACTGAGCACTTGACTCAGAGTTAGTGTGACTGAGAAACTGAGTTTTTTACTTGAGTGCATTTTGATTCATCTAGGTTTCAATAGCCACATGTGACTACTGAGTGGCAACCTTTTTCAACACCGCAGCCCTAAATGACCAAACAAGAGGTAACAATGTTTTTCAAGTCACAATGATAGGGATTAAATTGCAAATTTAAGTTAAAAGAGACAACCAACAGCTTAAGTAACTGCTAGATCTTTTCCAAGGGCCAGGAAGGATCCTGGATGGCACCAGATGTTGGACAGTTCAGAGAAAGGAAATGGCCAGAGAGGCAGTTGGAGCCTCAGTCCCCCAACCAGCCCACAGAGGGCTAGCCTTGCATACAGCTGGCTGGTGCAGGATAGATGGGGTTTCTGTATTCCACATGTGGTTAATCTCTTGGGGCCAAAGTGCTGTTCCTGCTATCAGGCAGATTAACTGTGTATTTATGGCCCTGCCTGAAGAGTCCAAAATAAGCCATAAACAGTTCCAAACAGCATAGTCAGATCCAGCCTAGGGCCTGCTCTTTCTGTATACAAGAGACCAATTTGTTGTAAACTGCTAAAAGGGTGGGGGTGGGGGGAAACAAGCCCTTTTCTTTGTGGGATGCAGTGCCAGAGTGATAAGGTGAGCAGGTCCCAGGCTTGAGACTAGATGCCTCTTGGCTCTGCACTTGGGACAAAATGAGAAACCCGAGATGATACGGGAGGGAGATGATAGCCGTCAAGAAAGCAGCTGCCGGCACTGAGGCACTTGGAGCTGCTTCTCTTTTATCAGGAGCAGTTGTAAGTGATGGATGCAGCTTCCAATTTACGTGTCTGCTTCTCTTGCTTTGACTTGGGAAGTAAGAAGTAAATTTAAAAAAAAAAAAAAANTTTTCTGAATGTTGAGCTTTAAGCCAATTTTTTCACTCTCCTCTTTCACTTTCATCAAGAGACTTTTTAGCTCCTCTTCACTTTCTGCCATAAGGGTGGTGTCATCTGCATATCTGAGGTTATTGATATTTCTCCCAGCAATCCTGATTCCAGCTTGTGTTTCTTCCAGGCATTTGTGATTTTGCAATCATTAATGGAATTACTGTTTATCAATACATAGAGTGGACCTTCAACATACACTTCTTGAATAAATGGAAATAAAAACCAGAGTTTCTTACTTAAATGCAAGAATTCCATAGGGGAAAAAATTAAGAGCACTATGAGCCAAAACATAAATCATGTAACAATAGAACTAGTAGAGAGAATAACAAAGAGAACACTTAGTTTTGTAAATGACATGTATATATTGTGAATAAACAAAATTTCAAGATAGAGAAGTTAGAAAATAAAAGGAGAAAATAACTCCCTGTGGGTTTTTACAAGGGAATTATGCTTGGTATCTATTAGGGTTACTGATTGTCAGGCTACTTGTAGGAGAATTTAAGCATACAAAGAGGATAGAGGGTTAGAAGTGGTAACAAACTGAAATAGAAGCTAAAGATACCTAGTGGTCCCATGGTTAAGAATCTTCCTTGCAATGCAGAGGATGTGGGTTCAATCCCTAGTCAGGGAACTAAGACCGTACATGCCATGGGGCAGTGAAAGATCCCACATGATGCGATGAAAACCACACATGCCACAAGGAAGACCTGACACAGCCAAATAAATAAATATTGGGCTTCCCTTCCTGGTTTAGCTGGTAAAGAATGTGCCTGAGGTGCAGGAGACCAGGGTTCGATCCCAGGGTTGGGAAGATACCCTGGAAAAGGGAAAGGCTACCTACTCCAGTATTCGGGCCTGGAGAATTCCGTGGACTGTATAGTCCATGGGGTCGCAAAGAGTCGGACACGACTGAACAACTTTCACTTTCAAGCCAAAGTTGGCCAGCTCTGCCATGAGGAAGGATCTGTGGGTCTTCTCCCAGTGATCAACAATCAGGATTTCTTTTTTTACTCTTTAACTGTGGCTAAAAAATTATATAAAATTTTGTTAACTAACCATTTTTAAGTATATGAAAGTGAAATTGCTCAGTCATGTCTGACTCTTTGCCACTCCATGGACTATAGCCTACCAGGTTCCTCTGTCCATGGAATTCTCCAGGCAAGAGTACTGGAGTGGGTTGCCATTTCCTTCTCCAGGNTAACTAACCATTTTTAAGTATATGAAAGTGAAATTGCTCAGTCATGTCTGACTCTTTGCCACTCCATGGACTATAGCCTACCAGGTTCCTCTGTCCATGGAATTCTCCAGGCAAGAGTACTGGAGTGGGTTGCCATTTCCTTCTCCAGGGGATCTTCCTGACCCAGGGATCAAACCTGGGTCTCCTGAATTGCAGCCAGATGTTTTACTGTCTGAGCCACTCCCAAGTTCAGTCATATTCAGTATATTAATATTTTATGCAACCAATCTCCAGAACTTTTTCATCTTGCAAACTTGAAACTCTGTACTCATTACATGAAAGTGAAAGTTGCTCAGTCCTGTCTGACTCTTTGCAACCCCATGGACTGTAGTCCATGAAATTCTCCAGGCCAGAATACAGGAGTGGGTAGCCTTTCCCTTCTCCAGAAGAACTTCCCAACCCTTGCAGGCAGATTCTTTACCAACTGAACTATCAGGGAAGCCCATTAAATAACAATTCATTTTCCACCTCCCAGTTTCCCCTGGAAACCACCAGTCTTCCTGTTTGCATGAATTTAACTACTGTTGATACTTCATATAAATAGAATCATACACTACTTGTCTTTTTGTGTCTTGCTTATTTAATTAGCCAGATGTCCTCAGGATCCATCCTTGCTGTAGCATGCATCAGACTTTTCTTCCTTATTACATCTGAAAAATATTCCATTGGATGTGTATACCACATTTTGTTCATCTGTTCATCCACTGATGGACACATTGGTTGCTTCCACTTTTTTTTCCCTGATGTTTCCATCATACTGAGTTCTGAACTCAATACGTCCTCCAATTTGGAAAACTCGCGCTAAGTTGCTTCAGTCATGTCCGACTCTTTGTGATCCCATGGACTGTAGCCCACAAGACTCTTCTGTCCATGGAGTTTCAGGACTGGAAAAGGTCAATTTTCATTCCAACCCCAAAGAAAGACAATACCAAAGAATGTTCAAACTACCATCCAGTTGCAGTTATTTCTTATACTAACAAGTTTATGCTCAAAATTCTTCAAGCTAGATGTTAGCAGTATGTGAATCAAGAACTTCCAGATGTACAAACTGGGTTTAGAAAAGGCAGAGGAATCAGAGATCAAACTGCCAACACTCATTGGCTCATGGAGAAACCAAGGTACTTCCACAAAAACATCTATTTCTGTGTCATTGAAAATCTTTGACTGTGTGGATCACAACAAACTAAAAATTCTTAAAGAGATGGGAATACCAGACCACCTTACTTGTCTCCTGAGAAATCTGTGTGTGGGTCTAGAAGCAACAGTTAGAACTGGACATGGAACAATGGAGTGGTTCAAAATTGGGAAAGGAGTATGACAAGGCTGTATATTGTCACACTGCTTATTTAACTTATATGCCAAGTATATCTTGTGAAATGCCAGGCTGGATGAACCACAAGCTGGAATCAAGATTGCCAGGAGAAATATCAACAACCTCAGACAAGCAGATGATAGCATTCTAATGGCAGAAAGTGAAGAAGAACTGAAGAACCTCTTGAGAAGAGTGAAAGAAGCGGGTGTAATAAGCTGGCTTGAAATTCAACATTCAAAAACTAAAGTCATGGAATATGGCCACATTACTTCATGGTAAATAGAAGGGGGAAAAGTGGAAGCAGTGATAGATTTTATTTTCTTGGTCTCCAAAGTCACTCCAGGTGACTTTTTTCTGCCATGAAATTAAAAGATGCTTGCTCCTTGGAAGGAAAGCTATGACAAACCTAGACAATGTACTGAAAAGCAGAGACATCGCTTTGCTAACAATGGTCTGTATAGTCAAAGCTATGGTTTTTTTCAGTAGTCATGAACAGATGTGAGAGCTGGATCATCATAAAGAAGGTTTAGCACCAAAAAATTGATGGTTTCGAATTGCAGTGCTTGAGAAGACTCTTGAGAGTCCCTTGGATTGCAAGAAGATCAAACCAGTCAATCCTAAAAGAAATCAACTATGAATATTCATTGGAAGAACTGATGCTAACTCTGAAGGTCCAATAATTTGGCCACCTAATGTGAAGAGCTGATTCACTGGAAAAGACCCTGATGCTGGGAAAGACTGAGGGCAAAAGGAAAAGAGGGTAGGAAAAGAAGAGATACTTAGATGGCATCACCAACTCAATGGACTTGAACTTCAGCAAATTCTGGGAGATAGTGGAGAACAGAAGATTCTGGCATTATACAACCCAAGGGGTTGCAAAGAGTCAGACATGACTTAATGATGGAATAATAACATTTCCTTGAGAGCTTTGGTTGTGATTACTTGGTCCTGTTCCAATTTGTCATTTATGTTACTGCGGGATGCAGCCCAGAGTCTGGAAATATGCTTAAACATGAGATGAATTGATTACAACTTGTTATTCATAGATCTTTCTCTTTCTACCTAGTTTCAAATATGGGTGAGCTTTATGTCGTGTAAATAGAAAGTACCTATATAATTGGTCGGGAGAAGGCAATGGCAACCCACTCCAGTACTCTTGCCTGGAAAATCCCATGGATGGAGGAGCCTGGTAGGCTGCAGTCCATGGGATGTCTAAGAATCGGACACGACTGAGTGACTTCACATTCACTTTTCACTTTCATGCATTGGAGAAGGAAATGGCAACCTACTCCAGTGTTCTTGCCTGGAGAATCCCAGAGATGGGAGAGACTGGTGGGCTGCCATCTATGGGGTCACACAGAGTCGGACACGACTGAAGCGTGGTGGCACAACCATACAGCATCAGTCACAGTCCTACCCTCTTAACCTGAAACTTGAGAATAAATAGGCCACACTGGTGGTCCAGCCAAAGGATTCCTGTTAGACCTTTCAGATTGTGTTACATCAGCCAAGTGACATAACACTGTGCCTCAATTTTCTCAGCAATAGAACAGGGACACTGGATGAACTCCAGGATCACCAGCAACCTCTCTCTTTATAAAGAGCCTCACTGAGTTGTTATGAAAGGAAGTCAGTAACAATGTTATGAAATGGAAGTTAGTAATAAAGTTCATAGTGACATGTAATCAATCAGCCATTACTATGTGACAACCAATCACAAAGTCTCATAGAATTTTTGTGAAGTGAAAGTTGGTAGCATTGGTAGTCACATTATATAAAAGTCAGTTGTTGCTACATAACAAACAAACACAAAATCTCAATGGAAGGTAATAGACATTTAGTTCTTGCTCATGTATCTGACCATTGGCTTGGGTTTGGCTGATCTAGGCTGGCTCAGCTACTTTGTTTTAGATCTGTTCCATGTTTCTCATTCTCTTGGGGCCAACAGACAATGGGGCAGGAGATAAAGATGCTTTGGGCAGAAGTGCAAAAAGAAGGCTCACATCTTAAGCTTCACATTAGTTAACATCCCATTGACCAAACAAGTAAAATGGCCAACTGCAGAATCAAGACATTGGGTAATCCACTCTGCCCACCATGAGACCATGGCAAGGATGTCACATAAAGTATTACCACAGGGAAAGGATGAACTGGGACAAATAGCCTGTGCAATGACATAAATAACCATAGCTGTATAAAGACAGAAGGGATTGTCAATTGAACATCTGATGATTTTACCTTCATCTTCAGATAACGGTTTTCTAATATGTAGTCTCTATTCTATTCTGTAAATTCTCTCAAAATATTCATTCTTTGTCTCACACATACATTACTAATATGCCTATCATTGCACTTAGTGTTGTTGTTTTTTTTTAAGTCATACCCCAAATCTGAAAGAATGTCAGGATGGAAGCACCAGAAGAGAAGAGATCCTGATGGCCCTTTTCATCCTACTCCCATCACCCAGGAGAGGAGAAAAAAGCTCAGTGTGCAGGCATCACTGTTTTTGTTGAAAGGAGCCAAGGAGCCTGGAGAGTATTTAGATCTGAATTGACTACGTATTGGTTGTCCAAGTTAGAGGTCATTGATGTCTATGATACTTTGGGATACGCCAACCTAAGGTCTCAAGAGATTCCAGGAGGAAGAAGAGCTCATAATCTCACAATGAAATCTAAATGAGTCGTGGGTGTTTCTAGAGAACTCTGTGGCTTGTTTCTTTTCTCCCGTTCCTCCACCAGGGAGAAAAACTTTCCTAGCAAACATACTCACAGACAGAGACATACACCCCTCAGACTAACACCAGGAAAACTGCTAAGACGAGGCTTTGTTGACATGAGAGACTGTGATGTAGTGAGCCAGAATTGCTGCCTGCTGGGTGGAGACAACAAGGCAGTGTTAAGGGTCTGTATTTAGACAAGCGCTTGAGCCCACCAAAAGTAAGAAAAACCTACCACCATCAGTCAGCCCTGTAGATGCACCCCACTTCCCAAACAACAGTATCCCCCAATGCAGAAATGTTGATTTAAATTATTCGTGCTAATGTGAGTGTGGGATAAGGTGATGTGATTCTTGGCTTTCTGACAGGAAGCTGTGAATGATGTGGTAATGGTATATATATAGCCCAGCCTGGATGCCAGAGAAGAAAGCAGGACTGTGAAATCACAGCAGGACCCTGCCATTTGCTGCCCTGCTGAGTGCGACAGACACACACAGGGCTATGTCCAGGTCCGTCAGCAGAGGTAACCAGACGAGCACCAGGAGCCCAGAAAAATCCTCAAGCTCCACCCAGAAGATTATATGAAGAATATCAAGCAGAGAGAAGGTGTGACTCTTTATATTTTAATTACAAGGAATAGAAAATTGCTAAATAGATTATGTGTTCACTGAAGATTGAAAAATGACTACTGTGTGTAGGTTTCCACCTTTCCACTAACTTTCTGTGTGACCTGCCTTCAGTGTCGCCATCTTTGCACTAGAGTCTGGTGGTTCTGATACTTAGTTTCATGAAACCAGAAAGAAAAGGAATTTTATGTTGATTTTTAAAAGAAAATAATGGCTCCAAAATTTTGGTCATCACCCTTAGAATGATCATAATATGAAGAGTATACTTTATAAAAAATTAGTCTGGAAAATAAACTGGCCCTCAAAATATCCATAATTTCTATCACCAGAGGTCTGAAGGGGTTTACTACAGACAGGAGAATTAACTGGAGATGGAGTAAGAGAACTTTAAAAATCTTTGAAAATCACATCAGCTTGGCAGATGACATGGTAGAGATGTCATGCCATGTATGGCAATTCTTCCCTTTTTTTTTTTTTCAGTCATATAGTCCTTTGGCCATAGATTTCCTGCCCCCCACAATGTTACCAAAATTCAGCATGTGAAGAGATAGCATGATTATGCCAAAAAGGGTTTGATTTTTTAATTCCTATATGAAGAGTATAGTGTGATATTAAACTCACTCATTGTCACAGGAAGAATCTTCATCAAGCTTGAAATAAGACACAGACATGTTGCTCCATCCTAACTCATTCAATGAAAACATATTCTGCTGCATCCGATGCCCTCACACATACCCAATACCCAGAAGATTATGTGGAGAATATCAAGCACAATGATACATGTGCTTGTTAGACATAATGAAATCTTTGCTGCTCATTCTGCCGTTTCCAAAGTCATGTTAAAATTTTTCAGTTTCTGTTGTGAGATGGGTTTATGTTGAATCTGATACACAGCCTATGATTTTGAAGCAGCCCCCAGCCTTTGATTTCTGATCTTAGTGAGACAAAGATGACAGCTTTGTCATGCAAGAGTAACTCAAATTCTGAGGAGATGGAAGATGGTGGAGGAGTAAGATTGGGAGATCACCAGCCTCCTCACAAATACATCAAAAACTTATCAAGATATGGAACAACTCCTACAAAGCAACCTCTAGGAGACAGCAGAAGATTTGGGCCCTCTGGGCAGGCNACAGCCTATGATTTTGAAGCAGCCCCCAGCCTTTGATTTCTGATCTTAGTGAGACAAAGATGACAGCTTTGTCATGCAAGAGTAACTCAAATTCTGAGGAGATGGAAGATGGTGGAGGAGTAAGATTGGGAGATCACCAGCCTCCTCACAAATACATCAAAAACTTATCAAGATATGGAACAACTCCTACAAAGCAACCTCTAGGAGACAGCAGAAGATTTGGGCCCTCTGGGCAGGCAGGCTAAGCTCTCTGAAATGATAAAACAACAAAACTCTGTAAAACAATTATCTTTTAATTTAAAAATAAATATTTTTAAAAGAATAAATAAAATTCTTTTTTGACTTTTAAGTTTGACACAGCACTTTTTCACTAAGCATGTTTCTTTCCACTCCTTTCCAAACCTAACAATTGATCTCAACCCCAGCAGTTATTTGGTAGATTTAAGATCTGGTAAAGAAATGAGCCCTTAAACTTGACATATTCAGAAGTGGGCAGAGAGTGGGGGAGGGGAGTGGTAAGGGAACCACCACGCTGATTTGGAAAAATTTCTTAAACTCTTTAAATGTCCATGAATACTCTCCCACACCTAGGGTCCCAGAAAGTCTATACAAGAAACATGACAAAAACACCAGCTATAACCCTGATGTTTTCTTAAAGCATACATTTAGTCGGGGGATTAGTGAGGGAAAAAAGAAAAAACTGTATGAAACTGAATCAGATTTTATAGTAAGGTGGTAAAAAGCAAGTCCATAGGGACTGAATTAACTCTGGCAAATTACAGAAGAGAAAAAAAATCAGGTAAGTCGTTTTAAATTTAAACCCGAGCAAACAAATTAATTTTGTTGTGATTCCAGACCACTTTTTGCCCTCATCTGAGGAGAAGAAGTAGTTCATTTTTACAGCCTAGGATGAACAACTGCCTGTCTTTATGCTCTCGATAATTCCTTGAGGTTGCTTTGTTTTTGTTTTTGTTTTTGTTTTTTTAACTCTAAAAATGTTTGAAATTGAACTACACCCTCATAAGCTAGAAACCTTAAATTGGTAGCAAGGCCTAGCTTCTCTCCTAGAAACATTTTTTTCCTAACATCTGACCCTAGTGACTCCCCACATGACCCGTCCCATTGGATCCCATAAAGACAGGCACCCACAGCTGAATTTGAGTCCAGACACCATATTTTGGGGAATGACTAAAAATACCAGCCCACCTATTTTTAGCATGGAGAATAAACATTATCTGTGTGTTTCTTTGGCTCCCAGGAGATTGTTTTTAGTCACAGAATTGAATACCCCTCCTTCCCGCCATGGATTATTTTTAAAATGCAGGCTCAGAAATAACCCACATACACAACATCGAAGGCCTGACTGCCCTGAAAAGTAGAAATATACTGTGCAGAATCAAAGCTAGTGGATTACATGTGCAATAAACAAAGGCCAGAGGCCTAGAGAACCAAAACAATTTTGCTGAAGACTTGCCACACTCTGATACTGTGTTAAAAATCAACACTTCAGGTTGGAAAAAAGCAGAAACTCATAATCTATAAAATGATCCGGGTGAGTACCATGGGAATTAGGGGTGAAGAAGGAATGAAGGGATAGGATGGACTAGATTGGAAGAACTATTGACAGGCAAAGAAAGAGGCTTCATTAATTTGATCAACTGGGGAAAAGATAAAGCTAAAGTTCATGCCCTTTCTATTGCTTTTTAAACTGCAATATTAGATCTTCCTTGTTAAAGACTGTGGAAATACTGATGACAAGGAAAGAACTAATGCCCAGCACTTCATTTACAAGGATCCCAGCCACAGAGCCGAAGCTTTCTAGAGCTCCCTTCTGGATCCTACCCAGCAAAAACCTTCCCAATAAGACAGAATCCACGAGGCCGAGGGGATATACCTAAGGTGCCCACACTTACCTTCTGACATTTTAAAAATGTCCTCCAAAAACTCATATGTTGAAGTCTCTTATTTAGAAATAGTCTTTGCTGATGTAATCAAGTTAGGACGAGGTCATTAGAGTGGACCCTAATCAAGCGTGACTGGTGATCTTGTAAAAGGAGGATATTTGGACACAGACATAAACACAGAGAAAATGCTATGTGAAGATGAAGGCAGAGATCAAGGTGATGCATCTACAAGCTGTGTGTGTGTGTGTGTGTGTGTGTGTGTGTGTTCGTCTTTTAGTTATGTCCGACTCTTGGCAACCCCATGGAATATAACTCTCCAGATACCTCTGACCATGGAATTTTTCTAGGCAATAATACTGGAGTGGGTTACCATTCCCTTCTCCAAGGAATCTTTCCAACTCAGAAATCAAACTCAGGTCTCCCTTATTGCAGGCAGATTCTTTAAGGTCTGAGCCACCAGGGAAGCCCATCTATGAGATAAGAAATACCAAAAATGTCCAGAAAAACCCCAGAAGCCAGGAGAGATGGATGGAATAGATTCTCTATTCACAGCCCTTGGAAACAACCAACCTGGACTTCCTTGGTGGTCTAGGGGTTAAGAATCCACCTGCCAATATAGGGGACACAACTTTGATCTCTGGTCTGGGAAGATTCCACATACCGCAGAGTAACTAAGCCCATGTGCCACAAAACTGAGCCCACATGCCTAGAATACATACTCTGCAACAAGAGAAGCTACAGCAATGAGAAACTTGCACACCACAACTAGAGGGTAGCCCCTGCTTGCCACAACTAGAGAAAGCCCCATGCACCACAACAAAGATCCAGCACAGCCAAAAAAAAAAAAATTTTTTTGTTGTTAAATAAATACAAAAACCAACCCTGCTGATACCTAATCTCAGACCTCTAGCCTCCAAAACTGTGAGACAATACATATCTGTTAATACTACCCAGTTTGTGGTACTTTGTTAAAGAAGTCCTAGCAATCTAATACACCCTCCTTCTAGACCACACCACAGTACCCAGGACCCAAGAATCTCCTGAGCCCTATTCCAGGGTCTTCATTCTCCAGTTCCCCAAGCCTATCCTTCCACACTCAGAATGTCATGGGCTCAAGATGTGGCTATGAGACAACTATTTGTGTGGTATATATCCCAGGGTGCACGGAAGAAGCCTCTGCTGGTGCAGGAACTGAAGGTGAGAGAGAAGGGATGCAGGCTGACAGCTAAAAGGCCTACAGCTGAGGTCAACTCTCCCCAAGTAGCACAAACAGAGAATCCAAGGACTTTAAGAATTATAAATTTAAACCTTGCCTTCCAGGTAAAGAAGAAGATATATTTGTCAAGATAGGAAGCAAAATTAAGTTTATCTTTAAAGATCTCTTAGCTTTATTTCTAACTTTTAAATATTCCTACATGGAGTACATGAGCCTCCTTCTGTAGTCTGGCCTCAGTTGCCCTCAGGAGGTTAGAAGTGGGTTGTCCTGTTGATTTCATACCAAGATGCCACCATCCACTCCCTCCGTCTGAAATAAGCCCCACATGGCATCAGCCTTACATTTGGAAATGTAATCACTATATATCCAAGGGTAAGCCCTGTGGCCTCCTGTCTGATGAAATGTTATTTGCTTTGCCAAAAAAAGACATGTTGAATGCAAAACCTAAAAATAAAAATTCTTTAGCTAAAATTTCCCACCAGAGATTTTTTTTTTTTTAACTATCAAGTTCTAAATGAGAAAGAAAAAAATGTTTTGGGAAGGTCCAGTGTTAGATAGCAAAGCAGTCTGGATCCATGTAGCTTCACTGAAGCTCAGTTCCTGAGAATTAAGTTAATTTCAAGGCTGTACCCCTACCCTCCATTTCAGAGGGCTATCCTCGGCTCACTTAAAGATCTGCCAGGCCAAGACAATTAGTAGGAAAACAGGATATAGTACAAATACAGATTAACTAATACCATGGCTTGAGATCTTGAAATCTGGAGGAAATTGTTAACTCTGGACCATAGGAATCTAAGCAGGCAGTGGTGCCAAATGGCTCATGTTTTCAGGGGATTGGAACCTGATTTCAGGAGATATATAACCAAAACAGAAGCATTTTTTTTCTAAAGAAAATTGTTGAAGTAAGGATAGTGAAAGTAATAACTAAATCAAGTCATAGTGGCCCCCAAGGATACACATAAGAGGAGAATTACATAGCAGGATTATATAATTAACTGTGCACAGCCATGGTTTTTTGTGGGTCACGTGCTTAGGCAATATTCTGAGATCAATAACTGAGAATGTACTGAGTACAATAATGGGGGAGGGGAAAACACAGCTTTATAGAAATGTTCTGGACTTGTCTGAGAGACCCCAATTAGCAATTCAACAAGAGACCGGGTTCTGTTAACAGATAAATAAAATAATCCAGACTCAAGATGAAATTACATAGAAATAGCTAAATTTGTTTCTCTTTTTTTTTTTTTTCAAGAAAAAGAAAACTTGTTTCTTGACCTAGTGCTCAGTCCATGAATAGTCTGTCCTTAGAAAGCAGGAAACAGTTAATAAAAAGAGAAGCAAGCAGGCCAGTCCATAAAAGTGGGCAAAGATGCCAACACCTCATATTCTCACTACTTTCCCTTATAAAATAATAGAAAAAGCATCATAAAATCAATATTAACTTATTTAAGTAGCTATAAAAGAGCTCTCTGGCCTTTTGGTCCAACTATAAAATTATCTCGCCATCTCCATGAACTGTCACTCTTTTGAGAATATCTACCACTGCTGTCTATTAGTCCTTAATGGTAAACACTTTGATTACTACTGGCGTATCTTTCTTAAGGTTGGAGAGGACTTATGGCATTGAAACATGTATAATATCATATATGAAATGAAAATAAATACATAAATTGATTTTTATGGTAAGAAAAAAACCATATCAAATATTGCAATGGAACTCTTCCTAAGTTACCAAACGTTACTCAATATATTCATGCAAACTCACAGTGAAACAGCAATAAAACTCAAGCACCTTTTCCCAAAAAAAACATAACATTGTACAGCCAATGCAGTATCTAGAAACTACCTTCCCCAAATTTTCTTGTATTCTTCATGATATACTCGAAATATTAAATCATGGATTCCCTCACATGGTGATTTTTAATGTAAAAAATATTGCATATACATGATTTCTGAACTTTTATGTTTTATTTTTGTTTGGAGAGTAGCTCTCAACTTCTTCTAGCTAGCTTGTACTGCCAAGATTTTTTTCTAAGTTACAGTCTTTAAATCACACTCCTCTAATTTTGCAGACCCATGTTAGGAATCCTCATCAGACCTTGCGGCTCCACTTTTCCAAACAACTGGTTTGTTTCTTATATCAAGGACACTGTCATTCTTCACGACTGATGGTGTTTCTCTCTTTGCCTTGGCCACCAGGCAACCTGGTCATCTCTCTTATCCCTGCTAGATGTTTTCCTACTTTTATTTCTCCTCCCTCACTCCAATTAACATCTATCATTCTTTTTATATCTTAATTGTATGATTTTTGCCTTAATTTCTTTACATAAAAAGATAGTACACACTTTTTCTCCTACTGCCCTAAAACTATCACATGAAATTATTTTCTTCTGGTTCCATCACTTCCCCTCAACTTAGAGCAGATTTTTTTCAAGAAATCCTTTCAGAAAATCTGACCAGTTGTCTCCAAAAACATACCCACCCCTTACCTTAACTTCTTCAGTTCAGTTCAGTTCAGTTGCTCAGTCATGTCCAAGTCTTTGCGACCCCATGAACCACAGGACACCAGGCCTCCCTGTCCATCACCAACTCTCAGAGTCCATCCAAACCCATCAAGTCAGTGATGCCATCCAACCATCTCATCCTCTGTCGTCCCCTTCTCTTCCTGCCCTCAATCTTTCCCAGTGAAAGGTTGTTGTTGAATCACGACGCCGGGATTCTTGGCCCCGAAGGAGAAGAATTCAATCCGGGGCCAGAGACGAGACTTGATCACTCAGAGCTTTTGTGTAATAAAGTGTTATTAAAGTATAAAGGAGATAGAGAAAGCTTCTGACATAGGCATCAGAAGGGGCAGAAAGAGTACCCCCCTACTGGTCTTCAGCTGGATGTTATATAGTCACTAGCAATCTGTTAATGAAAAAAAAGAATGTCCTAAAACTCAGAATGGCACCAGGCCCCTCACCCATAAGATACATTTTGGGATAATCTTAGCACCAAATGGTTCATCCTGGGCCATAAAATGATTAACTTGAATCTTGAAGAAGAGCAGATCACCATAAAAATAGGTTCATTTACATAGATTAGAGGAACAACATCTGAGTGTAACATACTGGTTTGTCAAGTAGGTTCTGAGCCAAGAGGCAGAACCAACTTGAAGACAGAGTTTGGGGTAAATGCATAGTACATTAGCAAAGCTTAACATAAACATTTCCGTAAGAAAAAGGCATTGGTTATCTCTAGGTTTGAGAATAGTTAACTTCAGGTGAAACCAGGTGTCACACAGAATTTCAGTTCAGGCAACACAGAATTTTAAGAGAAATCTCCTTTCAAATTTGTACAGAGAAGGAAAAAATATTGCTATTTGTTTCCTCCTGCCACTTAAGAGAGATAAAAATGTCTGACACTTGCAGGCTATTTCCTCCGTTTGGAGACCCCTGGCCTTCCTGCCTATTACCCTCTCACCAGCATCAGGGTCTTTTCCAATGAGTCAACTCTTAGCATGAGGTGGCCAAAGTATTGGAGTTTCAGCTTCAACATCAGTCCTTCCAAGGAACACCTGGGACTGGTCTCCTTTAGGATGGACTGGTTGGATCCCCTTGCAGTCCAAGGGACTTTCAAGAGTCTTCTCCAACACCCACAGTTCAAAAGCATCAATTCTTCGGTGCTCAGCTTTCTTTATAGTCCATCTCTCACATCCATACATGACCAATGGGAAAACCATAGCCTTGACCAGACAGACTTCTTCACCTTGTGTTAAGTATGCACTTATAGCACATGTCCCAGATAGGCAGCTAGACCTCTAGGTTATGAGCTACTTGTGTGTGTTTTATCTCATTCTTCCATATTTTCTTTGAGTCACAGTCATTATTTTATTACTCCTGGGGGAGGTAAAGCTCCCTGAGATGGGAGATTTGTACTTCCACAATCATTGTCTGCTGTTTAACAACTTCCTAATTCCTAGGTAGCTCCCCAATGCCTACAAGTCTATTATGCACATCATTAGCTTCTTTTTTTTCCTATCCTTTTTTAATTATTATTGCACTGACATTTTTATTAATTTATTTATTTTAATTGAAGGCGAATTACTTTACAATATTGTAGTGTGTTTTGCCATACATCGACATGAATCAGCCATGGGTATACATGTGTCCCTGCATCCTGAACCCCCCTCCCACATCCCTCCCCATCCCATCCCTCAGGGTTGTCCCAGTGCACCAGCTTTGAGTGCCCAGTTTCATGCATCGAACTTGGACTGGTTATCTATTTCACATGTGGAAATATACATGTTTCAATGCTATTCTCTCAAATCATCCCACCCTCGCCTTCTCCCACAGAGTCCAAAAGTCTGTTCTTTATATCTATGTCTCTTTTGCTGTCTTGCATATAGCATCATTGTTACCATCTTTTTAAATTCTATATGTATGTGTTAATATACTGTATTGTTTTTCTTTCTGATCTGCTGCTGCTGCTGCTAAGTTGCTTCAGTCATGTCCGACTCTGTGCGACCCCATAGACGACAGCTCACCAGGCTCCCCAATCCCTGGGATTCTCCAGGCAAGAACACTGGAGTGAGTTGCCATCTCCTTCTCCAATGCACAAAGGTGAAAAGTAAAAGTGAAGTCGCTCAGTCATGTCCAACTCCTCACAACCCCATGGACTGCAGCCTACCAGGTTCCTCCATCCATGGGACCTTCCAGGCAAGAGTTCTGGAGTTGGATGCCATTGCCTTCTCCATCTTTCTGACCTACTTCATTCTGTATAATAGCCTCCAGTTTCATCTGCCTCATTAGAACTGATTCAAATGCATTCTTTTTATAGCTGAGTAATATTCCACTGTGTATATTTACCACAGCTTTCTTATCCATTCATCTGCTGATGGACATCTAGATTGCTTCCATGTCCTAGCTACTGTAAACAGTGCTGTGATAAACATTGGGGTACATGTGTCTCTTTAAATTCTGGTTTCCTTGGTGTGTATACCCAGCAGTGGGATTGCTGGGTCATATGGCAGTTCTATTTCCAGTTTTTAAAGGAATCTCCACACTGTTCTCCATAGTGGCTGCACTAGTTTGCATTCCCACCAGCAGTGTAAGAGGGTTCCCTTTTCTTCACACCCTCTCCAGCATTTATTGTCTGTAGACTTTTTGATAGCAGCCATTCTGACCAACATGAGATGGTACCTCATTGTGGTTTTGATTTGCATTTCTCTAATAATGAGTGATATTGAACATCTTTTGATGTGTTTGTTAGCCATCTGTGAGAGAAATGTCTCACCATTAGCTTTTAACAGTAATAGTCAAGATAAGGTAGGTTATACTGCAATAAAAACAAACAAACAAACAAAAAATTCCCAGTGGCTTTTCACACCAAAAACCTTATCAGTCAAACAAAATAAACCTCAAGTCCAGGTGATCTTCCAGGCCAATCATCCTCCAGCTAGTGCTTGATTTATAAGGCAAATTCATAATAACATGAAGATATATTCATGATGAGAAACAGGAAACTTTAAAATGTCTGAAAGCAATATACTTCACTTATATCTTATTGGCCAGAACCAGTCATATGACCTGCCTGGTTTCAAAAGATCTGAGAATATAATCTACTGTGTGCCCAGGGAAGAAAGGAGAACCAAATGATAATGAGTCCTAGTGACATCTGCTGCAAGTTGCTCACTTGTTGCAAAAGTTTAGGAATAAATTTCAGATATCACTAGATTATATTATTTTAAGTGACTAAATCCAGGTATGTGTCAGCTATTATTAATACAAGACACATATAATCAAGCCCATTCTAAACTAAAACAACCATTTCAAGCAACCAACAGACACTTAGTGATCACCAAGAGCATTGAAAGATAATGTTAAATGCTGCATATTATTTGAAATGACATGCTTATTGAAAAATAATTGAAATGTCAATCTATTGTCAGTCTTAGAAACAGAAATAAGGTGAAACTGGAGTGTCTGACCATCCCCCCAAATTTTGAAACAGTCAAGATGTAAACATTCTAAGTAATTAGTCATTCAATACAGACATGATGGATGTGTACCAGGAGTGTGGATGATTTAAAGTTATCAGAAGCATGTCTTTAATATGTAAAGAGATAGAAATTAGGTTGGATAAAAATACAAATACAGAATACAAATACAGAAACACTCAAAATTGAGAAAGTAAATGAAAAACAATTCATGTAACAGATGTTAAAAACAAGAGATATTATAATATATATTGAAAATAGCTGTATGCGTTTTCACAGAGAACATTATAATAGATTAGAGTGAAAAAACAGAGTAAATTTAAGATAAGCAGTGACAGAAAAACATGAGAGAAATATAAGATGGGTCTCAAACACTGAGAAAGGCAATATTATTTATGAGTTACGGGCACCTTAGAATCTGCAATATTGTTCTACTAATTATCCTCTCTTCCTGGTATATTGTCTCCTTTTCCCTAATTCCAACATTTCTTTGATCCAGCCCTACCAGGAACATAATTCTCTTATTCACTGCACCACTAGATGTCTTATTTCCTGGCTATCCTTCATCACATCCACTCTCTCTACTTATTTAAGCTGCCTATTCCCTAACCTCCCCATCAAAATTGTTCTCTTTGCTATGATTTATGACCTGGTCATTGTCAGGCTACTCATTCATTGGAGGAATGCCCTTCTGCTTTGGTCTCTGTGATCATTCCTCACCCTTGTTCCCTATTTCTCCCACAGCTCTTTCTCAGTCTCTACTGATTACTTGTCCACGTCCTTCTGCTCTGTATGTAGCATTTCCCAAGGTTTTAGGAAATCCATTCCATCCTATGACTTCAAACATGACTTCTCTGAAGACATCAAAATCTATCGCCAGCCTTGATGTCCCTTCTGAGCTCTTTCCAATGGCCTAGGGCTCCTACCTGGGTGTTCTATCACACAGATCCAAACAAACATAATGTATTGAAAGCCATTCTCAGCCTAGCTAGAATTTCACTATTAACGGCAGCAAATTCCCTGTTTTCCTCTCCTTTGACCCCCATCCAAAGTTTTCCCAGGAGGGCTTCCCAGGTGGTGCTAATGGTAAAGAACCTGCCTGCCAATGAAGGAGATGTAAGAGACATGGGTTTAGTCCCTGAATTGGGAAGATCACCTGGAGAAGGGCATGGCATCCCACTCCAGTATTCATGCCTGGAGAATCCCACAGACAGAAGAGCCTGGTGGGCTATGATCCATTGGGTCACAGAGTTGGACATGACTGAAGCAACTTAGCATGCACACAAAGTTTTCCCAAGTGTTTATGTCCACTCTAAATTTTCAGAGGTTCCTCACTCAAACTCTGCTTTCCTTTTGCCTGATCAGTTGCAATTGTCTCCTGCTTTGAGATCACCCATGGACAGAGGAGCCTGGTGGGCTATAGTCTACGGGGTAGCAAAGTGTCAGACACAACTGAGCAACTAAACAACAACAACAACATGCATCTCAACTTATATGAATATGTGTAGTGAAAGCAGACATCTCCTCAATCTGGTTGAATCACTCTTCTCCAAAATCTTTGCTAGTATTCTACTGGTTCAAAAAGAGTTCATACATCTCCACTTAAGCAAGCAAAATCCTTCCTTTTCAACTTCTCTTTCCAGTCTTACCTGCAAGTCCTTCTTGAATGAGCATGCCGCTGTAAACTAATGAGACAATGCACAGTTCCCTAAATATACTTTGAGTTTCACGTTTTGAAATTCCATTAGTTCTTTTGAAGTTTTTGCAAAAAGTAGCTTGCTCCTGGTGTAACTTACCAATCACAAAACTAATCTATTCAATTTACATAAAATGAACAACTTAACTCTTTTTTTAGGCTTACTATTTTTACGGTTTTAAAGAGTTGCTCAGAATTATTTCCTACCAATATGAAGAACATTTCAAGATGCAAGATGCTGTCTTCTAGATTAAAAAATATGAGACAAATTTAAAACAATCTAGACTTTACTTTTTTATTTTCTAGTCTTCATTTTTAGAATCATAAAAATTATCATACTCGTTTCAAATACTTTATCCATTACAGAATCATGTAGCATGAATAGCTACTATTTATTGAAGTGAAGTCGCTTAGTCGTGTCCAACTCTTTGCGACCCCATGGACTGTAGCCCACCAGACTCCTCCATCCATGGAATTTTCTAGGCAAGAATACTGGAGTGGGTTGCCATTTCCTTCTCCAGGGGAGAAGCTTGATTCCCAAGCTGGGGATCAAACGCAGGTCTCCCGCATTCTAGGCAGATGCTTTACCATATGACCCATTCCAATACTATTTGTTAAGTGCTAGATAAAGCACTAAATTCTTTGTGTGAATTATGTCATTTAACCCTCACAACAATCTTAGGAGATAAGAACTATATCTACACTTTATAGATGAAGAAACTGAGGACTAAGGAGGTTAGTTACTTCACCAAAGTCAAAAGCTAATAAGTGGTACATCTGTGATTTGATGACGCCACATTCCCAGGAATCAAAATTTCTTACAGGCCCACCCGCAGATTATAGTTGCATCTTCAGTTCAAAGTTACTGCTTGGGCTTTTAGAGAGTGAATAAAGCACGGTGAACTCCTTCCAATGAGGATATTGACCTATAAAACAAAGACCTGGGAAGTCCCTGGCTTACTCAACTCTTCACAAAGGTTAAATTTTTAAGAAGTACCTACAGCACCATCTGTCGAACACCTTCGCTCCCCACCACTGACTCTCTGACCTGACATCCTTTTGGATTAAGGTACCAATCTCTTCCTCTAGTAAGAGTACTTTCCAAATGTCATTTGCTCATATTATTATTAACACAAGTAAGGTTATTCCCAGAACAAGTAACACAAAAAACTACTAAATTACCATAAACAATATTTCACATATAATTTCAGGAGGTTTCTGGACATCAACCAAAAAAAGCAGTCAAAAAAAGAAGGAAAATGAATAATGTCTTCCTGTAAGATATGCTCCCTGTACCTTTATAATACCAATGGGAGAGAAAAGATTCATAAACTCACTTTTCATCTTCCTAAGTATCTTTGGATTGGAAAGAAAGAAGGCTGATAAGTAATACAGACATGCAGCCACCTCTAGCTGGTAAGGCTATTTTATGCAAAGCAGAGAAATCACCCCCTATCCCCAAAGCAGAGAAATCAGCCATCTGCCAATATACTGGCATTGTAATCATGCATGTGTGCTAAGTCAATTCTGTTTTGTCTAATTCTTTGCGACCTTGTGGACTTTAGCACGCCAGACTCCACTGTCCATGCCAGACTCCTCTGTCCACGAGATTCTCCAGGCAAGAACACAGAAATGGGTAGCCATCCCCTTCTCCAGGGAATCTTCCCAACCCAGGGATCAAACCTGCATCTCTTACATCTCCTGCCTTGGCAGAAGGGTTCTTGACAACTAGCACCACCTGGGAAGCCCCCTCGTGATCATGTGCTGTGCTTACTTGCTCAGTTGTGTCCAACTCTTTGCGACCCAATGGACTGTAGCCCACCATTCTTCTCTGTCCATGGGATTCTCCAGGAAAGAATACTGGAGTGGAAAGCAAAGAAATTTTGACTCCTGGTAATGTGGCTTCATCAAGTCACAGATGTACCACTTATTAGCTTTTGACTTTGGTTGAGCTACTAACCTCCTTAATCCTCAATTTCTTCATCTATAAAATGTAGATAATAGTTCTTATAAGATTGTCGTGACGGTTAAATGACATAATTCACAAAAAAAATTTAGTGCTTTATCTAGCACTTAATAAATAGTAGCTATTCATGTTACATGATTCTGTAATGGATAAAGTATTTTAAACAAATATGATTATTTTTATGATTCTAATATGCCGTGCCCTCCTGCAAGTGATCTTCCCCACCCAGGGACTCAGGTTTTCCACATTGCAGGCAAATTCTTTTCCATCTGAGCCACCAGGGAAACCCAATTGTGATCATATCAATCTATAATGTCTTAATGTGAATAATTCCCTTGGGGGTTGTTCCAAAAACAATTCACACAACCTGTGTAGAGCCTGGAAGATAATTAAATAATCAGAGATAAGATCCAGAAGGATTGGCTCATTTAGAAAAGAAATGATATATTAATACAAGTGACAGCTTGACAAACAGGTTTTCTATCAGGTTGGCCAAAAAGTCTCTTCAAGGTTGTCCATAAGATGTAGAAAAATGCAAATGAAGTTTTTAAGGTCAACCCAATGCAAAAGGCAACAAGCAGAATGTCTGTCCACGTGAACAAAGAACAAAGCAAAAGAAAGAAAATGTCAGGTACAGCTTGAAAAATCCAGGCTACAGGGAGGAAGAACTGCCGAACAGGAGTGATGGAAACACTAGGAGATTCAGAAACATATATTAATTTGCATGTGCATACCTATCCTTCAGTACACACAAACAATTCTTCCTCAGTTTTGAGAAAGAATGCCAGACTTCTTCTGGTGGATACACTTCTAAGCTAGGATAAAGATGAATAGATAAATTAGAGTTCAGACCACCTGGTTGTGCATCCCAGCTCCAGCTCTTATCAGAGGAGGATTTAGCTCATCCATTAAGTTTATTTAGGTTTCAGATTACACATCAACACCCCACAGAAGGCTTCCTTATGAAACACCTAAAGAAAGTTTCCCACCATCTCACCAGTAAATACTGTCTCAGTCCACTTAGTTAGTAGTTTGCTTCCCATCAATGACTGCAACTTGCAATTTTTACTTTTCTACTTACTTGCTCTGTTTTCTGTCACTCTATTAGAATATTTAATACATGAGAGAAATGTGTCTGTTTTAATCACACTGGTATTTATTCCCAGCACCCAGAGCACTGCCCAGTATACAGATGAATCAATGAATCTTTCTGAGCCCTTTCCCCATTTATAAATCAGAGGTTTTCTGTACTTCACAACATAAGGAAGCAGCTGGCTCCCACAGTTGCTAAGTCTGACCCAGTCTGTCATAAGACATCACAGCTACTCTCCCCACTGCTACACATCACCATCTCCAGCAGCATCTGGAAGAGCTGAAGACAAAGAAGCCTGGTGTTTGCAACCTTTTATCCATCAAATTGTAGCAATATCTCTCTTTCTTTCTCATGGCTATTTTCTCGATGGAGCAAATACCCTAGCTCTTCCAACACAAGGATCCTATGGCCTTTTCTTCACACAATACCCAGGGCAATGATGTGCTTGAAAGTGGTTTTCATCATTTCTTTGTAAAGTTCCTAAAACCAGATTATAATAATAGGACCTGTAATAGTTATTTTCATCTATCAATATGGTCAGGCTCTGGTGTCCAATTCCGTGGTCAAGCACTAGTTTCGATGTTGCTGTGAAGATGTTTGTACATGTGACTAACATTTACAACCATTATATTTTTTTAATATAAATTTATTGGTTGTTTTGAGGATCACTATATAGACATTTCAGTTTGTACACAATTCTTCACATATGTACCAAAAATCTAAAAAATCATGTAGTTGTGATTCTTTTTTTTTAGTGGCTTTTTTTTTTTTTTTTTTTTTGCTTCATAATATTGTATTGGTTTTGCCATTAGATTTGAGTAAAGCGGATGATTCTTCATTATGTGGGCAGGTCTCATCCAATCAGTTGAAGACTTTAAGAGTAAAAACTAAGGTTTCTCAGAGAAGAAGAAATTCTGCCCTGAAGACTGTAACATAGAAATCATGCCGGAGTTTTCAGCCAACTAGCCTGCCCTGTAAATCTTGGGCTTGCCAAACCTGACAGTCACATATCTAATTCCTTAAAATAAATCCCTCTCTCTCATCTCTGTATATAAATATATATATATATACCTATATGTGTATATGTTTATACAAAGTATATATGAAATTTTGTCTATGTGTGTTTTTTCTGGAGTTAAGATTCATTTCTTTCATCATCTTCTCAGAGTGATAGTCCCAAAACTCATATATATGTATATATACACAGAGAGAGAACCAACAGTACATATAATAAGATATATATATATAACCATTAGAGCATTTATCAGAACTTGTGATTTTTTACATGAAAAGAATCTACATTTCCACAGCAATGAAAAACTGTTTTTTTAATCTGTCCCAGGGAGATGGTCAGGAACATCAGGGTACCCAGTGAGAGGAATGGCGCTTGAGAGTGACCTCTCACAAGTGCCTTCTGGTCTCCTCAGAATCACTTAACCCAGGCCACCCTCTGTAATTCAGAGAGAATCAAAACCACAGCTTAGAGCCTCAAAAAAGTTCATCGAGTGGGGAGTAAAGAGCTCCTCAGAGTTCTGACGCAAATGGAAAAGACTTTTTTCCGCCCCTGGTTACCCCTCTGGGCCCTTTCACCACCTGGAAAAAAAATAATGGTACATGATTACGCAGAATAAGGGCCTCTCCCTCCCTCTTGAATTCATTTTTTTTTAAGAATCTCTCTTCTAAAAATACAAGGAATTCTGTGAATCTTTTTTTCTGCTTCTGAAATATTTTCTAAAGAATCTCTCTAGTACTTGCAAAGCGGTGATTATGAATGACTAAACAGTCTTGCATATATTTCTGGAATACTTGGAAATGCCTCTGTTATTTTTGGAAAGATGTGCTTGTTCAGGTTATTCCGCAATGGGCAGCTACTGAGAATTCTTTAGTGATAAAAAGCCTGTAGCTCCACCTACTGCTTCCTCAAAAATGACAACCTGGTTTCAGCACTCAAAAATATAAATGAAGATCCCTGAAACAGCTTTATCTTCCAAATAAAACTCATATATTTAACTGATTTCAGTAAACATTTAGTTAAATGTTTCCACCACTGGCAAAACAAACATGTATAGCCCATGTATTATGCATTACATGTAGAAGAGAGGGAAATAAAAACAGGCAAGGAATAAACTGTTGAGTATTTTGAAACATTTACCAAAGTTGTTGCCAACACCAGCTGAGGAGTGAGATGGATTGGAGAAGTCCTTGGAGAATACACAGCTTTGAGGAAAGAACAACTTTATTTTTTTTTAATATAAATTTATTTATTTTCATTGGAGGTTAATTACTTTACAATATTGTATTGGTTTTGCCATACATCAACATGAAAACACAGGCAAAATAATCACAAACATGAGGCCTCGTGGTATCTTGTTTTGCCTGGATTTGAAGAAAATGGTGACATGGGATCCAAAGGCAAGAGAGAAGTGAGAGAATCCAAATCTTTAACTGAATGCTCTTGTTAAAATCGCCCAACTCTCTGCTACTTTGTACTTCCTCATGGCTCACTCCACAGGATCTGGTTCAAGAAACAGTTTCCAGTGGAATTAATTCTTCTGTTTTGACTTTGACCACTGCTACCAAACCCCCCAAATCAATACTTCTACATTACAGCAAACTTTCTTGTCTAATTTCTAGAAACTCAACCACAATAGACAGTGCTGTTCTCAGTATGGGACTAAGAAATGCCAACTAGGAAACATGTTTTCCTTCCCTACCCATTTGTTCTTCCTGTGAGTCTCAGCTGCTTTTCAGGTAAAAGCCAGTTTCTCTCCACCACAGCCGAAAAGAAATACATATTTCCCATTTTCCATTTTCAACTGTGAGGTGTAACTGAACTAACACATACTAGGGAAGAACACTGAGAACTATTAAATCAGTCATGTCCAGGCAAACAAGGTTTATATTGCTAAATCTAGAGGGTTTTTTTTTTCCCTGATTTCATTAATCATACTTAGCTGCTCAAAAATATGTACAGCTTTGGTTTTAGGGTAATGCAATATAATGTAATTATACCATCAATAGCATTTCTATTTTGTACCTTTACATTTAGAGAACATTTTTTGTCTTTATGGGGCTTTGGAGACAACTTTAGTTGGATATAATTTTAACCCCTCCAGAGAAGTTGCCAGAATACTAATACCATTCATGCATGCTTTACCCAGATTCACAATGGGGCAAATCATAAAAATTTTGTTCCATTAGTTTTGTCACTCTCTCCATTTTCTAACCCTTTTGGGAATACTTTGCAAAATATCTTGTTTTTTTACTCCTAAATACATCAGTGTATGTTTCCTAAAAGAAGAATATTTTATTACATTAACCACAGTTCCAAAAGCTAGGTGATTTTACTATTGGTGTAATTCTGCTATCTAATCCACAGTCCACATTCAGACTTCATCAATCATAACAATAATGTCTTGACAGCTATCTTTTTTATCTTGGCCCAGGATCCATACAAGATTCCTACCTTGCATTTCAGTCTCCTTTATTCTGGAGTAGTTCTTCAGCCTTTCTTTATTTTTCATGATCTGGACATTTTTAAAAGAATCCAGCCAGCTCTTTTATACAACATTGTCCATTTAGGGTTATGGTCTTTTGCCTTCTCCTGTCACAGGACAGATGTTTTGTTCTCAGTTTGTCACATGATTTGGCAAAACTAACTTCAATCACTTGGTGTGAAATGGTGCTCACCCAGTTTTCTCCTTCATTGTTGTTATTTAGCCTCTAAGTCATGTCCAACTCTTTGTGACTGGAGTGGATTGCCACTCCCTTCCCCATGGGATCTTCCCAACCCAGGAACCAAACCGGTGTCTCCTGCAGCTCCTGAATTGGCAGGCAGATTCTTGATCACTGCGTTGCCTGGGAAGCTTTCCCTTCATAAGCAATAAATATTTGTGGGGGATACTTTGAGACTATGAGCATATCCACAGTGCAGTGCTCAGTGCAGTGCTCAGTGCTCAGTCACTTAGTCATGTCTGACTCTTTGAGACCCCATGGAGTGTGGCCCCCCAAGCTCTTCTGTCCATGGAATTCTCTAGGTAAGAAGACTGGAACAGGTTGCCATTTCCTACTCCAGGGGATCTTCATGACACAGGGATTAAGCTCATGTCTCTTGTGTCTCCTGCACTGGCAGGCAGATTTTTTACCACTGTGCCACCTGGGAAGCCCATGAACATATACTAATTCTCATCAAATTTCAACCACTAGGATGTATTGATAATTGTTCCTGAATTAATTATTAATAATAATGCAAATTTTAATTACTATAAATGTTGCAAAATAGGGATTTTCTAACACCATCATCCTTTCTACATATACTAGTTGGCAAACCACATTCAGCCCACCTTATTTCAATACTAGCGTTTTGCAATGTCAATGACAACCCAAAAACATATTTGCAAAGGCCTAAACTACTTATTGATTGGAAGAAACAAACTTTTCTTGAATCTGAAAAGTTTCTGGTTATTAAATCCCAACAGAAAATGCTAAATACCTTCTGAAAAAATCCCTCCAAATCATTAAGCAAATTCTTCCAAAAACTAGAAACTATCAAATCAAAACGAAAACTGCACCTAAAAATAACGTTGAATTATTTGATCAGCAAAATGATACTTATCAAATTAAAAACAGATTTTAAAACCTATAAAAAATTAAAATAAGGTCTTTTGATTCAAGAGGAAAAAGAAAAAACAGTAAAACCTCAAGTCTGCTGAGAGGCCTGCTTATTTGACTTATATGCAGAGCACATTATGCAAAATGCCGGGCTCGGGGAATCACAAGATTTCTGGGTGAAATATCAACAACCTCAGATATACAAATGAGACCACTCTAATGGCAGAAAGTGAAGAGGAACTAATAAGCCTTTTGATGAGGGTGAAAGCAGAGAGTGAGAAAGGAGATTGAAAAAGCTGGCTTGAAACTCAGCATTAAAAAAGTAAGATCATGGCATCTGGTCCCATCACCTCATGGCAAATAGAAGGGGGGAAAGTGGAAGCAATGACAGATTTTATTTTCTTGCGCTCCAAAATCACTGTGGATGGTGACTGCAACCATGAAATTAAAAGAGACTTGCTCCTTGGAAGGAAAGCTATGACAAATTCAGACAGCGTATTAAAAAGCAGAGACGATTTTGCCAACAAAGGTCCATATAGTCAAAGCTGTGGTTTTTCCAGTAGTCATGTACAGATATGAGAATTGGATCATGAAGAAGGCTGAGCACCAAAGAGTTGATGCTTTCAAATTGTGGTGCTGGAGAAGACTCTTGAGAGTCCCTTGGACTGCAAGGAGATCAAATCTGTCAAAATAAAGGAAATCAACCCTGAACATTCATTGGAAGGACTGTTACTGAAGCTGAAGCTCCAATAGTTTGGCTACTAGATGTGAAGAGCCAACTCATTGGAAAAGACCCTAATGATGAGAAAAGTTGAAGGCAAAAGAAGACTAGGGTGCCAGAGGAGGAGATGGTTAGATAGCATCACTGACTCAATGGACATGAATTTGAGTAAACTCTGGGAGATAGTGGGGTACAAAGAAGCCTGGCATGCTACAGTCCATGAGATCGCAAAGCTGTTGGACACAACTTTGAAACTGAACAACAGAGATCTCAATCAGCCTGTTTTATCTCTTGGTGTGATAACTCAAAAGAAGATTACATAAGATAAAATTTGGACAGATGGCAGAGTAGGCTGAATGAAATGATGGGCAATATGGACCTTCTCCCCCAAATGTATAATCTTATCCATTTTAATCAGCCTTTCCAGCTATAATTACAGCACACCTAGAAATAAACTAATCACACCTAGAAATAAAGTACAGCACACCTAGGAAATGAAGTAAGGAGTCCTCTGCCCGGGGCCAGCTTCAGGGGCATGAGAGCTGTGCAGCCACACAGGGCACCACATTTAGAAGGGCCCTCACCTGACTTGCTGCTTTGTTGTCAATATCCTGAAATTATTATTTTAAGAACAAGCTCTTGATTTTATTTTGCACTGGGCCCCACAAATTGTGTAGCCCATTCTGATTCCACCTACAAGACAAGTCCTAGCCTGAAGCCTGCTCCTTCATTTCCTCTACTAAGGCTTTTATTTCAAGTTCTCAGCTCCTCTTCCTTAGATATTAATATTTGCAGGAGCTTCTAATTAATTTACTAGCCTCTTTTCTCTTGTGTTCATTTTCTCATTCATAATATACAAATCACATCCTGCCACAACTTTAAAATCTGTCAGTGAATTCTCACTGTATGCAGAATAGATTTCATGTTCCTTAGCAAGGCACAGATGTCCACTGCAGAATGGTGTGATCTCAAGTCTACTCCACTACTCTCTCCCTTACCTCTTGCATGAATCCTATGTTATTGCCCCAGAGTCATTGCCTCAGATGTTCTTGTCCTTCCCCACCTTGGTTCAATCCTCTGCCTGGGCTGTCCTTCCCCCTCAGTTCTCTTATCTGGAGAGCAGTAGACCAATGTAACTTCTGTAGCTTTGCCTATCTTTTCCCTGCATGTATGCTAAGTCACTTCAGTTGTGTCTGACTTGTGTGATGGCATGGACTGTAGCCCACCAGACCCCTCTGTCCATGGGATTCTCCAGGCAAGAATACTGGAGTGAGTTTCCATGCTCTTCAGTGGATCTTCTTGACCCAGGGATTGAACCCATATCTCCTTCAGCTCTTGCATTGCAGGTGGATTCTTTACTGGTAAGCTACTGGGGAAGTCTGTACTTTTCCCTACTGCATACTAATTTTTGTCTCCTCTTTTAAATAGCATCTGAACATACTTCTGTGGTATTACTTAACCTAAGTAACCACAATGGTTTATTTACTCCTTTCCAAACAAACTGTGAGCCTCCAGAATCAAAACTCATATCCTGTTCTTTCTACTCTTAGCTCAGTGACTAGCACACAGAGGCACCAGCAGTAGTCATTCAAGAGATCATTGAAATTGAGCTTCACTTAAGTAATGAGGAAAGTTAAGCCTACAGTCACCCAAGAAACTAACAGCAAAGCCAAAATTCAATCTCAGGCCACCTAATTATTGATTCAGTACACAATGTTGTCTTCTTCTGGTGAATTTTCCAATAAATACCAGTCATTTCCCCCCACCAATACGCGACACAGCACATCCCTTTTGTACTCATCCAGGATGTGGGGAATTGAAGCAATACTGTTCCCCTCCTAGAAATTCTCCAGAACATGGATTGCCTGATCTGGGTGAGCACTAGGGGACTGCTATTCCAATTCTTCATTTCACCCCAAAGAAAAGAGAGAGGAGAGAGATGAAGAGGCTCTTCCTGGGCTACTTAATTAGTTATTAGATGTGCTGAGTCTTAGGTCAGTACTAATCCCATTGACCACATTGTCTTGTAATTAAACACAAGAATCCAGATAAACATGCTTGATCATAGCAAATAAGTATTGGTTCCCTAACACCTGCCATTGGACTAATTTGAGTCTTTCCCGGATCAGCAAAGGGCCATCTGAGATTTACACAGTGCTGTAAAGTCTTTCAGCTTTTATCTCTACCATAGTGTAGGCTCCATCCAAGCATATTTGGATTCCCCTATGCTCAAACACGGATGGAGAAGCCTCCACATACCCTCTCTGCTCTGCACACCCACTCCCTATTGCATAAAGACATATCTGAACATATTTGATTTCTCCATTCTAAAAAACTAGCTCTAATGGGAAGGCTCATATTACTAAAAGGTGAAAGAGGATTCCCCAACTACCTCCAACTATCCAATGGGTGCTCTGCAGAGAATAACTATTGCCTTTTTCTAACACATCTGAAAAGGAATGAGGATGTTATTCCAACTCCAATCACAGGGACCTAAAGTAGACACCAGCAAGAGGAAAGACCAGGACACATAGTGAGAGGCTAGAAACAGATTTGTGATAACATACACTGCCTTGAAAAGAATGGATTAAATTTTCATAAATCCTTAGAATGCATTTTGAGAAAACCAGTTATAGATCAAATTCACTGTAGAGTGTTCTGTCCACTAAAAAAAAAAAGCTATGCTTCAAAAAAATTCATAAATGCACAAAGCATTGAGCAAGTGGAATATTTTAAATAGACTTATCAGCAACTTTGAAAACATCTTTAAAAGAAGTGATGTTTGTTGGTCTCTGGGATTTGTTCCCACAGAAAATTTGAGATTACAGTTACTGACCAAGGGCATATAATCTAGGAAGAAGGATTGAACTGGGGTCCAGCATGCTTGGTCAGTTGATGTCTGCTTCCTCCTAGTCCCCCATCATGGACACATTCAATGTGAATTGGCTTCCCTGGTGGTTCAGTTGGTAAGAATCCACCTGCAATGAGGGAGACCTGGGTTCGATCCCTGGGTTTAAGACAACTGAGTCATGGATCAGAAGTCTTGTTTGAAACATGCCATACCCTGTGCATATTTATGTCTTTATCTGAAATACTGGGGTCAGGAAAGAGCAAAGGCTTTGATTATGAGCTTTTCTCAAATCCCAGTGAATCTGATCTATAACTGGTTTTCTCAAAATGAATTCTAAGGATTTATGAAAATTTAATCCATTTTCCTCTTCTCCAAAATGGAAAATATATCATCCATCTTATAGGAATTTTGTGAGAATTCAAATTACTCAAAGGTACAATGTCTCTATTGTATACAATTTTTTTTTATGTTTTTTCATGTATTCCTTCCCACCTTCTCCCACATAGAGTTTTTGGGAGACAAAATAACAGAATATACATGCCTGACATATAATCATCATATAATAAGTGATAATTTTTTCCCCTCCCTTCCCACCTCACCGTCATTATAATGAGGGTTTTGTGATAGCTAATTACTAAAATCCCATCTAACTCTATAATTCTACTAATAAGTTCCCTGCTTCAACACTTAGCTTTATTTGTGCATCTTTGGATCCAGGACAGTAGCAAGTTAGCACAGGTACTTAATTAGTATTTGTAGCATTAAATTTCCTCTACTATTAACCAGGTTTGAGATAAGATGCCTGCTCTCTGTGTTTCTGAAACTATACACACTGAAGGAAATGACTCAGCTTCCTAAGTCAGGGGGAGGCTACAAGAGGGAAGGTATACCTGGCAGAGCACAGCACTGACAGGACTCACCTCCACAGGGAAGAAACCCCACCTCACTCTGTCCCTTTCACTGGGGAGCACCTTCCTGACATCAGATGGCTGCTTCCAGAATTCAGCAGCAATCTCTAACAGTTGTTACACTTTAAAAGTACTGTACCAATGTGCTATTTTTAGCCATTGCCCACAGTGAAAACGGGACCGTCAAGGATCTCCCTTTGAACCTATATTTGATTATTGGCCAAATTTTCCATATCCTGTTATAGGCTGTTTCAAAGACATCTGTTTTCATTAAAGAGTGATCAGGAAAGTGCTCTCATATTATAGAGGAAATGGGCTTTGTTTAATATGAATTGTTGGCACTATAAACCCTTGTTTCAAAACTGAAGGAACAATCATCAGCATCTGTGCCAAATCTAGTAAGACAGGCTGGTCCTCACTGACCACAAACCATGGGACTCAGTTCTGGGAAGAACTGCCCTAAAATGTAAGACTAGTGAAGTTCCAGGGTAAGGTCTCTATCACCCAAGTTTGGCACATATCACCCACTAGATATGAAAAAAAGAAAAGGAAACTCACAGAGTTATGCTCCATCCTGCTCTAGGACCCTCTTGATCCCAATTAGTCTGTGGACAGATGACTCTCTGCTATACTTCCTCCATTGCCATCTCTCTTCTTCCTCTGCCTCTTCTTCAAAAATTAAATATTGAATTTGGGTCACTTCAAAAACTTAAAGAATTCACCTTCTCTCCTGTCCAATTACTATGTCATACTATATTTTTGATATATTGTCTAATATGTATACATTTGATTCCAGTACTGGTCATTTGGTGATGTCCATGTGTAAAGTCATCTCTTGTGTTGTTGAAAATGGGTATTTGCTATGACCTATGCATTCTCTTTGCAGAATTCAGTTAGTCTTCGTCCTGTTTCATTTTATTCTCCAAGGCCAAACTTGCCTGTTATACCAGATACCTCTTAACTTCCTACTTTTCATTCCAATCCCCTGTGATGAGAAAGAGATCTTTTTTTGGTGTTACTTCTAGGAGATATTCTAGGTTTTCATAGAACTGGTCAACTTCAGCTTCTTCAGCAGCGGTGGTAGAAGCATAGACTTGGATTATTGTGATAGTGAATGGTTTGCCTTGGAAATGAAACAAGATCATTCTGTCATTTCTGAGGTTGCACTGCATTTTGGATTCTTTTGTTGATTATGAGGGCTACTCCATTTCTTCTATGAGATTCATGACAACAACAGTAGATATAATGGTCATCTGAATTAAATTTGTTATTCCTGTCCATTTTAGTCCACTGATTCCTAAGATGTCGATGTTTATTCTTACCATCTCTTGCTTGACCACATCCAATTTACCTAGATTCATGGGCCTACCATTTCAGGTTCCTGTGCAATACTATTCTTTGTGACATCGGATTTTGCTTTCATCACAAGACACATCCACAACTGAGCGCTATTTCTGCTTTGGCCCAGCGACTTAATTCTTTCTGGGGATATTAGTAGTACTCCTCCACTCTTCCCCAGTAGCATATTGGACACCTTCAGACCTGGGGGACTCATCATTCAGTGTCATATCTTTTTGTCCTTTTAAACAGTTCATGAGTTTCTCACACCAAGTATACTAGGGTGGTTTGCCATTCCCTCCTCCAGTGGATCACATTCTGTCAGAACTCTCCACTATGACCCATCTGTCTTGGGTGGCCCTACACAGCATGGCTCATAGCTTCATTGCATTGTGCAAGCCCCTTCATCACGACAAGGCAGTGATCATGAAACCATTCAATCTTAAGGGAAATCAACCCTGAATACTCATTAGAAGGACTAGTGCTGAAGCTGAAACTCCAGTATTTTGATAATCTGATGTGAACAGCTGACTCACTAGAAAAGTCTCTGATACTGGGAAAGATTGATGGCAGAGGAGAAGAGTGTGTCAGACAATGAGGTGGCTGGATGACATCACTGATGCAATGGACATGAACTTGGGCAAACTTTGGGAGATGGTGAGGGACAGAGAGGCTTGGTGTCCTGCAGTCCATGAAATCACAAAGAGTCAGACACAACTGGGCAACTGAAAAACAACAACAATCTATACATTTATGTTAACAGTATAAAAGAAATTTATTGTGCACCTATAGTGCATACAGCACTAAGATGTTCAACATGTGGTCTTGTTATTAAAGAACCAACAAACCTAGAGAGAAACTATGACATATACAGGAATAACTACCATGCAATGAAGCAAAAGTTAGTGTCTTCAGAGTGGTAGAATTCAGATGAGAGAAAGATGATTTCCAACTCGATCAGCCAGTAAAGGAATGGCCCATGAACAGGACTTTTAAGGATTTTAGTAGGTGATGATTGTTGGGGGAAGTACTTTGCAGGTAAAAGGAAAGGCAGAAGAAAAGAAGCATCCTAGAAACCAAAGGCATGACAGGAACTTGGCCATCAAAAAAATTCCAACCTGTCCCTTTCTGTAATGAGTTAGATGACAGATAAATACAGAAAACCACTTACAAAAGCAAGGTTTACAGACTTCACATATTCATAAGTGCTAAATGTCACTGTGCATGATGAGTTATGAAGAAGACACCTGACAGAGATAGGTAATGAACAGGACACTAAAGAATGGGCTTGGGTTGGTATGGGCAGCAGAGAAGGCATTCCAGGAAAGTAAAACAACTGAGCTAAGACATCACCTCTATGAAGCCCTTTCTTCCATTTCTTAAACATACCCACTCATTCCTTCATCTGTATTTATTGAGCACCTAAGATGTGCTGGGCATGAGAGATATAGGAGTAATTGTGTAGTATCATGAGCCTCTTCCTAGCATTTACTGTATCGTGGGGATGACATTAAATAAGCCCAAAAACAATTAGAATTCAATTGCAATTGTGATAACTATGGTGAAGAAAAAGTACAGGGTATTTTGAAAGTGAAAGTGAAGTCGCTCAGTCGTGTCCGACTCTTTGCGACTCCCATGGACTATAGCCTACCAGGCTCTTCCTTCCATGGGATTCTCCAGACAAGAGTACTGGAGTGGGTTGCCATTTCCTTCTCCAGGGGATCTTCCCGACCCAGAGATCGAACGGAATCCAGAATTTGGTTTTCTCTTTAGAGGTTCTTTTTAAATTCCAAACAAGTGCCAGCATATCCCACTTTCTCCAAAGCAAGCCCATGGCCCATGCCATCTTCTCCCAGTGCTCTGGGGCTCTGTGGACATCCTTGTGGATTCTCTAGTCCACTTGCCTTTAAGGACCTGAATTGGTATTACCAGTTTATCCTCAATACTGGCTCCACCAGGCCTGTGATGGCCTTGGGAGCTGTCCTTGCCTGCCCAGATCCCCTAGACCAGCTGCTGTCAGCATTGATTGCTGACAGTTCACAGCTGCTCCCATCTTAGGAAAAGTATAGGAAATGCCTAGAAGTTGCCCCACACGTGGGTGCACACAAGCATACATGTATATGTGGCAGACCCCCCCAACCCAATCCACACCCTGCCATGACCCATAGAGACAGGGACACAAAAGCCCAAGCTTCAGTGAAACAACTCTGTGGTATCATCCAAGCTCCAGAGTGTTCTGGTTGACCCCAGACTCCACCCAGCCCACGTCTTTGCCCAGCATCTTCCTGGACCCCATCCTGCCTCCCTTACAGGTTTGCCTAAGACCTCTGCCTCCATAAATCACTTGCTCAAAAATCCCCACTCCAGCTCTGCTTTTAGGAAACCCACCTAAACTCTGTCCACTTTTGGATGCTGCAGTGCCTTCCAATTGCAAAATTTCCTACCTCCCCCACCCATGCTTTGATTCCTCCTTCAATGTGCTGCGTAAGATGCCAATAAGCAGTGAAATCAGACCAGCAAACAAGGGAAAGAAAGGAACAAAAGGTCCTGAGCTAATCATTTCCTGAAATAAATCCTGGTTAACAGTACAGCCAGACATATTATACGGAATTTTCACTTTTAGGCTCCTCACTTGAGAAAGCATTTTTACGCATTCTTTTTCATTTCCCGCATAACACATATTCCCCGTTCTAAAATTTTTTAATATGCTAATATTAATAGCACTTTATTGAGATATTTATATACAGTAACATGCACAAGGCACCCCACTCCAGTACTCTTGCCTGGACAACCCCATGGACGGAGGAGCCTGGTAGGCTGCAGTCCATGGGGTCGCTAAGAGTCGGGAACAACTGAGCGACTTCACTTTCACTTTTCACTTTCATGCACTGGAGAGGGAAACGACAACCCACTCCGGTGTTCTTGCCTGGAGAATCCCAGGGACAGGGGAGCCTGGTGGGCTGCCATCTATGGGGTCGCACAGGGTCGGACACGACTGAGGTGACTTAACAGCAACAGCAGCAACAGCAGCATGCACAAACCTCAAGACTACAGCTCAATGAATTTTGCCATTTAATTCGTACAAATGTCACTCAGATAAAGACATAGCACCATTTCTGCACCTCAAAAGGTTCTCCAGTCAGTCTAGGCTTTACACTATCCCCCAACAGAGGCATATTCTGTCTTAATTTCTCTCACTATAACAAGTTTTTATATAAATGCAGTCATATAGTATATCTTTTCTGCCCGGCTACTTTTATTCAATTTTTTTTACTTCAGTCCATGTTGTTGTGTGTGTTAGTTTGTCCCTTTTCATTGCTGAGTAGAACGTGTCTCTTTGTGGCCCCATGGACTTGCCAGGCTCCTCTGNTACCTATAGTGCAGACAGGGACACAGCAGCTAGCAAGACAGAAGTGGGCCCTGTAGCCACAGCCCAGCAGCAGAAGAGCATCAGCCTGTTGCAGAGCCCCTGTTTGAGCTCCCTGAGTCATACAGCAAATTCCCATTGGTTATCTATCTTACATATGGTATTGTAAATTTCTTTTTTTAATATAAATTTATTTATTTTAATTGGAAGTTAATTGGAAGTTTAATTGGAAGTTATTACTTCCAATAACCAAGTTATTGGTTTTGCCATACATCAACATGAATCTGCCACAGGTATACACGTGTTCCCCATCCTGAACCCCCCTCCCTCCTCCCTCCCTGTACCATCCCTCTGGGTAGTCCCAGTGCACCAGCCCCAAGCATCCAGTATCATGCATCAAACTTGGACTGATGATTCATGTCATATATGATATTATACATGTTTCAATGCATTCTCCCAAATCATCCCACCCTCTCCCTCTCCCACAGAGTCCAACAGACTGTTCTATACATCTGTGTCTCTTTTGCTGTGTCACATACAGGGTTATCATTACCATCTTTCTAAATTCCATGTATATGCATTGTGAAGTTGCTCAGTCATGTCCGACTCTTAGCGACCCCATGGACTGTAGCCGACCAGGCTCCTCTGTCTGTGGGATTTTCCAGGCAAGAGTACTGGAGTGGGGTGCCATTGCCTTCTCCAGTATATGCATTAGTGTACTGTATTGGTGTTTTTCTTTCTGGCTTACTTCACTCTGTATAATAGGCTCCAGNGTCATATATGATATTATACATGTTTCAATGCATTCTCCCAAATCATCCCACCCTCTCCCTCTCCCACAGAGTCCAACAGACTGTTCTATACATCTGTGTCTCTTTTGCTGTGTCACATACAGGGTTATCATTACCATCTTTCTAAATTCCATGTATATGCATTGTGAAGTTGCTCAGTCATGTCCGACTCTTAGCGACCCCATGGACTGTAGCCGACCAGGCTCCTCTGTCTGTGGGATTTTCCAGGCAAGAGTACTGGAGTGGGGTGCCATTGCCTTCTCCAGTATATGCATTAGTGTACTGTATTGGTGTTTTTCTTTCTGGCTTACTTCACTCTGTATAATAGGCTCCAGTTTCATCCACCTCATTAGAACTGATTCAAATGTATTCTTTTTAATGGCTGAGTAATACTCCATTGTGTATATGTACCACGGCTTGCTTATCCATTCATCTGCTGATGGACATCTAGGTTGTTTCCATATCCTTGCTGTTATAAACAGTGCTGCAATGAACATTGGGGTACACATGTCTCTTTCAATTCTGGTTTCCTCGATGTGTATGCTCAGCAGTGGATTTGCTGGGTCATAAGGCAGTTCTATTTCCCGTTTTTTAAGGAATCTCCACACTGTTCCCCCTTTTCTCCACACTCTCTCCAGCGTTTATTGCTTGTAGGCTTTTAGATAGCAGCCATTCTGACTGGTGTGAAATGGTACCTCATTGTGGTCTTGATTTGCATTTCTCTGATAATGAGTGATGTAGAGCATCTTTTCATGTATTTGCTAGCCATCTGTATGTCTTCTTTGGAGAAATGTCTATTTAGTTATTCTCTCCATACATCTCCCCTTCTCCCTCCTCTCCTCCTCCCTGTGTCCATATGTCTGTTCTCTATGTCTGTTTTTCCACTGCTGCCCAGAAAATAAATTCATTGGTGCCATCTTTTTAGATTCCATATATATCAGTAAATGTCAGTAAATGATATTTATATTTTCCTTTCTGACTTACTTCACTCTGTATAATAGGCTCTAGGTTCATCCACTTCATTAGAACAGACTTAAATGTGTTCTTTTAATGGTTGAGTAGTATTCCATTGTATATATGTACCACATTCATTCATCTGTCAATGGACACCTAGTTGCTTCCTTGTTCTAAGTGTTGTAAAGAGTGCTGCAATGAACATTCGGGTACATCTGTCTATTTCAATTTTGATTTCCTCAGGGTATATGCCTAGGAATGGGATTGCTGAGCCATGTGGTAGTCTTATTCCTAGCTTTTTTTTTTCCTTGCCAGCATTTGTTATCTCTTTTTTTTTTTTTTGAAAGATAAGTGTTTTACAGAATTTTGTTGTTTTCTGTCAAACCTCAACATGAATCAGCCATAGGTATACATATATCCCCTCCCTTTTGAACCTCCCTCCCGTCTCCCTCCCCATCCCACCTCTCTAGGTTGATATAGAGCCCCTGTTTGAGTTTCCTGAACCATACAGCAAATTCCTGTTGGCTATCTATTTTATACATGGTAATGTAGGTTTCCGTGTTTTTCCTAGCTTTTTAAGGAATCTCCATACCATCTTCCATAGTGGCTTCCATCTTCCATAGTATCAGTTTACATACCCACCAGCAATGCAAGAGTGTTCCCTTTTCTCCACACCCTCTCCAGCATTTATTGCTTGTAGACTTTTTGATGGCCATTCTGACTGGTATGAGGTGGTATGTCGTTGTAGTTTTGATTTTCATTTCTCTAATATGAGTGATGTTGAGCATCTTTTCATGTGCTTGTTAGCCATCTGTATGTCTTCTTTAGATAAATGTTTCTTCAGGTCCCTTTCCCACTTTTTGATCAGGTTGTTTGCTTTTCTGGTATTGAGTTGTATGCGTTGCTTATATATTTTGAAAATTAATTCTTAGTCAGTTGTTTCCTTTGCTATTATTTTCTCCCATTCTGAGGGTTGTCTTATCACCTTGTTTGTAGTTTCCTTTGCTGTGCAAAAGCTTTTAAGTTTAATTAGGTCCCATTTGTTTATTTTTGCTTTTGTGTCCATTACTTTAGGAGGTTGGTCATAGAAGATCTTGTTTGATTTATGAGGGCAGACACATTTGATGAAGTGGATGTTGTTCAGTCACTCAGCCATGTCCAACTCTGTGACCCCATGGCTTGCAACATGCCAGATTTCCCTGTCCTTCACTGTCCCCCAGAACTTGCTCAAATTCATGTCCATTGAGTCAATGATGCCATCCAATCACCTCACCCTCTGCCCCCCGCCTTCTTCTCATGCCCTCAATCTTTCCCAGCATTAGGGTATTTTCTAATGAATCAGCTCTTCACATCAGGTGGCCAAAGTACTGCAGCTTCAGCTCTAGCCTTGGTCTTTCCAATGAATATTCAGGGTTGATTTCCTTTATTTTGACTGGTTTGCTCTCTTGATCTCTCAAGAGTTTTCTCCAGCAACACAGTTTGAAATGATCAGTTCTTCAGTGTTTAGCTTTCTTTATGGTCCAACTCTCACATCTGTACATGACTACTGAAAAAACTACAGCTTTAACTATGTAGACCTTTGTCAACAAAGTGATGTCTCTGCTTTTTAATATGCTGTCTAGGTTTCACATAGCTTTACCTCCAAGGAGCAAGCATCTTTTAATTTCATAGCTGCAGTCATCATTCCCAATGATTTTGGAGCCCAAGAAAATAAAGTCTATAACTGTTTCCAACTTTTCCCCATCTATCTGCCATGAAGCTATGGGACCAGATTCCATGACCTTAGTTTTTTGAAGGTTGAGTTTTAAGCCAGCTTTTTCACTTTCTTCTTTCACTTTCCTCAAGAGGCTCTTCAGTTCCTCTTCACTTTCTACCATTAGGGTAATGTCATCTGCATATTTGAAATTATTGATATTTCTCCTGGCAATCTTGATTTCAGCTTGTGATTCATTCAGCCTGGCATTTCACATGATATACACTACATATAGGTTAAATAAGCAGAGTGACAATATATAGCCTTGACATAATTCTTTTCCAATTTTGAACCAGTCCATTGTTGCATGCCCAGTTCTAACTGTTGCTTTTTGACCTGCATATAGATTTCTCAAGAGGCAGGTAAAGTGGTCTAGCATTCCCATCTCTTTAAGAATTTTCCACAATTTGTTGTGCTCCACACATAAGTGGTGGCCTTCAATAATTACTTCTGTTCTTCATGTTCATGTTTGTTTGTTTGTTTGTTTTTTCTTATGAAAAACTCCAAAGGTTTGTCTTTTAATGCAGGGTGCTTGGTCTCCACATGGTGAAGCAGTTTTGAAGGTTTCATGGCTTTATTGGATAGCCAGTCAACCACATATTATATATATATATAAGTAGGCTTGGAGAATGTGAATCAGTTATTGCAAGGAACCCATAATTTAGGTAGGACTCTTTGTATTTTCTTTTAAATGCAGCTTTCTTTCTGTTGGCAGTCTTAGAGTCTTCTGCTGTCTCATCCTTGGGCCTTTCCCCCTTTTCAAAGAAGCTCTCCAGTAATGTTTGTTTTATACTCATTTTGGTTAGGGTTAGCTTGTGGGCTTATCAAAACTGTGACTGAGACAAGTGCACAGTGCAAGAAAGATGCATGGATGGAAGTGGTAAATAAAATAATGGGCAAGCCATTTGCAAACTAAAATAAGTGTTATATTCTGACCTAAACCCTGCCACCAGATGCAACTGTACAATAGAAGTACATCAACTCACTTGCCACTATACAGACTTTCACCAGAGGCAGCTTAACTGTCACTTTCCACTCAATGATAGAGTTTTGATAAAAGTCTGTAAGTAATTGATTTACTATGGTGTCTGAGCAGTCAAACCTCTCTGCTAATGATAATCTGTATTTGCAGCCACTTCCCAATCCTAGCATCACCACCTCAACTCTACCTCAGATCATCAGGCATTAGATTCTCATAAGGAGCATGCAACCTAGATCCCTCACATGGGCAGTTCACAGTAGAATTTGCACTCCTATGAGAATCTAATGCAGCCACTGATATGACAGAAGGTGGAGCTCAAGCAGTAATATGAGGGATGAGGGGCAGCTATAAATACAAATGAAGCTTTACTCACTGGCCTACTACTCACAGACTTTGGCCTTCCAAAGTCTGATTCCTAATGGTACCAGTCCATGGCCCAGGGTTTGGTATCCCACCCTTAAGTAGGACAGCCCCCACTTAAGGCATCTATTTTCCAGTACAGGAAATTCTCAAAATCCCACATGCATTTTACAGCCCATACTAAACTCACTTCCTACTTTACTAATTTCTTTACAGCAGGCTTCCACATATTGAGTATGACATTTTTGTCTTGAATTATCAAAGTACTGACTTTACAAAAACTCAATTATTTAACATTTACAGCTACATAAGAGCTAGGTCTCATTATTATTCTCATTTTACAATTGAATAAATAGGCACAGGGAAGTTAAGTAATTTGCCCAAGTTCTGTAGCTACCAAAGTCATGCTGCTATGTCCACTGACTTGTTTTATGTCATTTTTAATACTGAACCATGAAGATGCCCTATAAAAATAGCAATTATATTTATCTATAAGCCACAGACTCAAGAATATAGTGCACAGCTAAGACAAAAAATATATATATATGGGTTTTCCAGGGTCCTGAAAAGCTGAAAGTGGGCATGTTATTATATGTCTTTAAAACGCTGGAGACCCCAGGATGGGGACATGGCCTTGTTGCTCCTAAGGCTGGTTGGAAAATTAGGAACGACCTGAATGCCTTGGACAGTTCCCATTTGGGGCACAGTTTGTTTGCAGCAAGTTTCTCCAGGGCAGCATACAGGTCACATGTGTTAAAGAGCTTGGTGTTGAGAGCAATGCACTCGGCCTATGGCAGGATCCTTCAAGTATGGCATGAAGAGAAGGAACTTGGGGTAGCAAGATCAACTACACTGCATGCACCCCTGCACTGAGTGATCACTTAGTTTCTGACGTGATTCCATGTCCTTAGAAACAATTTATCTTTAAAATTATGAAGGGTGATCTTTTCCCAAAAATTGATAGCCCACCAGAGATGTCATAATGAAGGTTAAAAGAAAAGCAAATACCTTAGGTCCCCAGTTAGAACCTTTTTACTCTTATTTAAGTCTAACAAACATAAAAGAGAGAAGAAATAGAGCATATGCAAGGCCACACACAGCAAGAGAAAGGATCCCAGGGAATAAGAACTCAAAGACTATAATTCAGCTTTGTTGTTATTCAGTCACTAAGTCATATTTGACTCTTTGTGACCTCATGATCTGCAGCATGTCAAGCTTCCCTATCTTTCACTGTCTCTCAGAGTTTGCTCAAGTTCAGGTCCATTGAGTCAATGATGCCATCCAATTACCTCATCCTCTGTCTCCCCCTTCTCCTCTTGCCCTCCGTCTTCCCCAGGATCAAGGTCTTCTCCAACAAGTTGGCTGTTCCTATTAGGTGGCCAAAGTAATGGCACTTCCACTTCAACATCAGTGCTCCCAATGAGTATTAGGTTGATTTCCTTTAGGGTTGACTGGCTTCAACTCCTTGCAGTCCAAAGGATTTTCAAGAGTCATGTTCATTCTTTTTAATGTGTTGTTGGATTCTGATTGCTAGAATTTTGTTAAGGATTTTTGCATCTATGTTCATCAGTGATATTGGCCTGTAGTTCTCTTTTTTTGTGGTGTCTTTGTCAGGTTTTGGTATTAGGGTGATGGTGGCCTCATAGAATGAGTTTGGAAGTTTACCTTCCTCTGCAATTTTCTGAAAGAGTTTCAGTAGGATAGGTGTTAGCTCTTCTCGNTGTAGTTCTCTTTTTTTGTGGTGTCTTTGTCAGGTTTTTGTATTAGGGTGATGGTGGCCTCATAGAATGAGTTTGGAAGTTTACCTTCCTCTGCAGTTTTCTGGAAGAGCTTCAGTAGGATAGGTGTTAGCTCTTCTAGAAATTCAGCTGTGAAGCCATCTGGACCTGGGCTTTTGTTTGCTGGAAGACTTCTGATTACAGTTTCAATTTCCATCAGCTTTATTTTTTTGAGGAGTAGCCATACTGTTTTCCATAGCGACTATAGCAATTTACAATCCCACCAATAGTGCACAGGGTTTTCTTTTTTCCACATCCTCCAACACTTGTTATTTGTTGCCCTTTGTTTGTTTGTTTGTTTTGTTTTTTAATATTAATTTATTTATTTTAATTGGATGCTAATTACTTTACCATATTGTAGTGGTTTTGACATACATTGACATGAGTTGTACACGTGTTCCCCATCCTGAACTCCCCCCCCACCTCCTTCCCACTTCCCTTCCCATCCCATCCCTCTAGGTCATCCCAGTGCACCAGCCCCGAGCACCCTGTCTCATGCATTGAACCTGGACTGGCGATCTGTTTCACATA
>SJYV01005175.1:26882-84569 GCA_006410875.1 Neotragus pygmaeus | reverse complement strand
TGAAGCATATATACTATTATGTAAGAAACGAATCACCAGTCTATGTTTGATACAGGATGCAGGATGCTTGGGGCTGGTGTACGGGGATGATCCAGAGAGACGTTGGGGGGTGGGAGGTGGGAGGGGGATTCGGGATTGGGAGCTTGTGTGCACCTGTGGTGGATTCATGTCGATGTATGGCAAACCCAATAGAGTATTGTAAAGTTAAATTTAAAAATAAATAAATAAATAAATTTTAAAAAAAAAAAAAAAAGAAAGAAAATTTCTTCAGACTCTGATCTAATAAATCTAAAGATTTCAAGCAAAAAAAAAAAAGAGTCATGTTCAGCACCACAATTCTAAAGCATGAATTCTTTGGTGCTTAGCCTTCTTTATAAAGTCCAATTCCACACAGTTGACTATTGGAAAAGACATAATTTTGTCTATGTCTTTGTCAGCAAAATGATGTCTCTGCTTTTTAATACACTGTCTAGTTTGTCATATCTTTTCTTCCAAGGAACAAATGTCTTTTAATTTCACAGGTGCAGTCACCATCTGCAGTGATTTTTAGAGCCTAAGAAAATAAACTCTGTCACTGTTTCCACTTTTTCCCCATCAATTGCCATGACATTATGGGACCAAATGCCATGATCTTGGTTCTTTGAATGTTGAGTTTTAAGGCAGTTTTTCCACTCTCTTCTTTCACCCTTTCCAAGATGCTCTTCATTTTCTGCCATTTTCTGCCATTTCTGTCTTAGAGTGGTATTATCTGCATATTTGAGGTTGCTGATATTTCTCCCAGCAATCTTGATTCCAGCTTGTAATTCATCCAGCCTGACATTTCACACGATGTTCTCTGCACATTAGTTAAATAAACAGAGTAACAATACACAGCCCTGACATATTCCTCTCCCAATTTTGAACCAGTCTGTTGTTCCATGTCTGGTTCTAAGTGTTGCTTCTTGACCTGAATACAGGTTTCTCAGGAGGCAGGTAAGGGGGTCTGGTTTTCCCATCTCTTTAAGAATTTTCCACAGTTTGTTGTGATCCACACAGTCAAAGGCTTTAGCATAGTCAATGAAGCAGAATTAGATTTTTTTTTTTAATTCTCTTGCTTTTTCTATGATCCAATGGATGTTGGCATTTAGATCTCTGGTTCCTCTGCCTTTTCTAAATCCAGCTTGTGCATCTGGATGTTCTCAGTTCAAGTACTGTTGAAGCCTAGCTTGAAGGATTTTGAGCATTACCTTGCTAGTATGTGAAATGAGAACAATTGCATGGCAGTTTGAACATTCTTTGGCATTTCCTTTCTTTGGAATTGGAATGAAAACTGATCTTTTCCAGTCCTGTGGACACTGCTGTGTTTTCCAAATTTGCTGACATACATATTGAGTGGAGCATTTTAATAGCTTCATCTTCTAGGATTTGAAATAAATCAGCTAGAATTCCATCATTTCCACTAGTTTTTAGTGATGCTTCCTAAGGCCCATTTGACTTTGCACTCCAGGATATCTGGATCTAGGTGACTGATGACACCATCATGGTTATCTGGGTCATTAAGACCTTTTTGGTATAGTTCTGTGTATTCTTGCTACCTCTTCCTAATCTCTTCTGTGTCTCTCAGGTCCTTGCCATTTCTCTCCTTTATTGTGTCCATCTTTGCATGAAATTTTCCCTTGCTATTTCCAATTTTCTTGAAGAGATTTCTAGTCTTTCCCATTCTATTGTTTTCCTGTATTTCTTTGCATTGTTCATTTAAGAAGGCTTTCTTATTCCTCCTTGCTTTTCTCTGAAACTCTGCATTCAGCTTGATATATTTTTTCCTTTGTTTTTTGCCTTTCACATCTCTTTTCTCATTTATTTGTAAGCTCCCCTCAGACAGCCACTTTACCTTGTTGCATTTCTTTTTTGGGGGGATGGTTTTGATCAACACTTCCCATACAATGTTACGAATCTTTGTCCATAGTTCTTCAGGCACTCTGTCTACCAGATCTAATCCTTGAATCTATTTGCCACCTCTACTGTATAATCATAAGAAATTTGATTTAGGTCATATCTGAATGGTCTAGTGTTCTTCCCTACTTTCTTCAGTTTAAGCCTGAATTTTTCAATAAGGAGCTCATGATCTGAGCCACAGTCAGCTCCAGGGCTTGTTTTTGCTTTTAGTCATACTTTTTTATTTTCCATATTTCTGGTGATCTGCTGCCTAGGACTTTGCTGGACCTCCAAGTTCTAGTCAATTCCTAGAAACAACAGACAACTCACTTGAGAACATGTCATTCATATCAAACTAATCAACTCAGAATCCAAACCCCAGCTACCTCCTTTATCAAGCTTTCACACTCATGCCACTTTCCACCTGCTCTATTCACCCAAGGCCAGGTACCAGGCCACCAGGGAGATCTCCTATGGTCCAGAGCCTGCTGAAATTATTCAAACTAGCCAAGCCTAAGCCTATTTATCCTGCCTCATTTATTTCTACAGTAAAAGTTCTTGCCCAAGTTTTCCACTTCTGTGTCCTGGCCAACACTGATGCTTCCCCATGTGGCCCTGCATGACATGACATGCATCTTGTTTCTAGGTATCTGTGAGTTAAAAACTTCTTACTTCATGACCATTATTTCCATTTTCACAGGTCTTATGACCCCTGATTAAAACAAATATCAGCTACTCTTGAAACATCATATTACATCATAGTATACTACATGAAATTCATAGTGACAATCCTAAGTCATCAATAAAATGATTAAATCCTGGTAGAATCTAAATGACAAAACACAAATATACATATAATCCATTCTACATAAACAAAATTACATTTCCTTCTGTTTTGTTTTTTTGCTTTGATGCTTTCTTTGTATAAGTGTTACAGACTCATAGCAAAAATAGAGAGAAAGAGAGAGGCAGACAGATGATAGATAACTAAACAGTAAAGAAAGGCATACAGCATGTTAAGTGAAAAATAGTGGTTCTCTTTTACCTTCTTGCCCCTATTTTTGCCATTAACAGTGTTTTGTGTATCGTTTCAAGTATTTTCATATGAAGATTCACATTTCCACTTATTTTTATTTATGCCAAATCAGATGGTACTAGACACATTGTTCTGTAACTTGCTTTAGTTTACTTTGCATAATTCTTATTTCTCTTTCTTCTTTTTTTAATCTAAGCTGCAAAGATCTACATTTTAGAAAGTGATTTAAAAGTCTTAAAAGTCGTGAAACTGATATGCAGAGAGCAAGATATTGTACAGCACAGACTACCGAAAACCTCTTTATTCTTTTCTATGCCAATTTCAGCAGCTGTATATTAAGTGGGGTCTAGCCTTACACTATCCCATGTGGTAGCCATTAATCACATGTGACTATTTATATCTAATTTACATTAAATTAAATTAAAATTTTAGTTCTTCAGTTGCGCTAGACACATTTCAAGGGTTGAATGGCCACATGTGGCTAGTGGCTACCATATTAAACAAGGCAGATACAGGAAAAACATTTTCCTTTAAAATTATTTTTATTGAAGTATAGTTGAATTACAATGTTGTGTTAATCACAGCTGTGCTGCAAAGTGACTCCGTTATACATAAACATATACATTCCTTTTCATATTCTTTTCTATTATGATTAATCACAGGACATTGAATACAGTTCCCTGTGCTATCCAATAGGATCTTGTTGTTTATCCATTCTATTTATACCAGTTTCTTCTGCGAATCCCCAACTCCCAATCCAACCCTCTCCCACTACCTTCCCCCTTGGCAATCAGCAGACTATTCTCTATGTCCCTGATTTTGTTTCTGATTCATAAACAGGTTCGTTTGTGTGATATTTTAGATTTCACATGTAAGTGATATCATATGGCATTCATCTGTGTCTTTCTGACTTACTTCACTTAGTATAATAATCTCTAGTTGCAATCTATGTGGCTGCAAGTGACACTATTTTGTTCTTTTTATAGCTGAGCAGTATTCCATTGTATCTATGTACCATATCTTCTTTATCCATTCATCTGTCAATGGACATTTAGGTTGTTTACATGTCTTGACTATTGTGAATAGTGCTGCTATGAACATAAGGGTGCATGTATCTTTTTGAATTATAGTTTTGTCTGGATATATGCCCAGGAATGAGACTGCTGGATCATATGGTAATTCTATTTTTCATTTTCTAAGGAAACTCCATACTGTTCTCCATAGTAACTGCACCAACTTATGTTACTACATAAGTCTACATGTAAAATGTTCCCTTTTCTTCTCCACACCCTCTCAAGCACTTGTTATTTGAAGATTTTTTAATGATGGCATTCTGCCCAACATGAGATGATACTTCATTATAGTATTGATTGTAGTACTTCATTGTAGTTTTGATTTGCAGTTGAGCATCTTGTCATGTGCCTATTGGTCACTTGCATTTAGAAAGAACATTTACATCATGACAAAAACTTCTATTGGATATCCTTGGTATAACTTTTATGCATTTAGAGAGAGCTACATACAGAATATTGAAATAGATGAGCTGAGAAGCCAAATGAGGCCAGAGAAGCAGCATCCAGTACTAAAGACAGCAGGAAGCTGCTCTTCCCCCAAGGCGACAGGGATCTTGGGAAAATGTGTTATTTCCAGTAACCTATGACTGAGTGATCTGACAGAACTTGAGTCCATGGAGAAGACACAGCCACTCCTAGAGATGCTGCTCAAAGACTAGAAAAGAGAGAAAAATGGACCTTCCTCCCACCAGTTTCCCACCTCCTTCAATTATTTCCAACTGGCCTCATTCAGCATGAAGGTAGCAGTCAGAGGAGCCTGGGAAAAGCAGCCTACAGGATAAGGGGGGATATGTACAACATGCAGGACACCTAGAGGGGAGGTAGACCCTGGTTAATCAGGAGAATGGCAGGCACTCTGAGGAAGCAAAGGAGGCACTCTGAGAAAGCAAAGGCCTCATTGATGGAACTAGGATGATACCCAAGGAACAGACCCTGAAGGCCTGTGGAGGCAGCCTAAACACCTATTGGTGGGTCTTATGAAAAATGTTATGATCAGATTTATATTTTAGGAAGATGATTGGCTTGGCCAGCAATCCTCCAAATGTGGCTTCTGGACCATCAACATCTACATCACCTGGAAACTAATTAGAAATGCACGTTCTCAAGTCCCAACCCAGGTCTGGGTCAGAGTTCTGAGGGTGGGGCCCTGCAGGCTGTGCATTAAGTAGTCCTCTGGATGACTCTGACTCCTGCTGGAGTTTGAGAACCCCTGTTCTAGTCTGGAGGTGGGAAGACTAAAGGAGATCTAAGTGAGAGATGATGAGGGTCTGGTTAGGACTGGGACATGGAAAGGGTACTTGAGAGCAATGAGAAGAGGAACTGGCAGGCCTGGTGATGAGGCAGACGTGGCAACAGGGCGAGAGAAATCCATCAGGAACAAGCAGAGGCTGCCCACGTGAGGAGGTTCATGGGATACCAGACAGAAGCCTTGTGAACTAAAATACATTTAAGCACTGAACAGCTACAGAGGCGCCATGCCAAGAAACTGCAGAGAAGGCGTGGCCTCTGCCATCCAGAACCTGACAGCTGACACTGATTCTGCAGCCGAATGCTGATGCCTTAACTCCCTCCATTAGATTAAAGAAAGCATCTGCCTTCCCTAAATATGCAGAAGGTCCTCACAGGGCCCCCAACAGAATCTGCATCCTTCCTGAGCACCGGCATCTAGAAGAGGCCCGACACCAACACTGCACACCCCCGAAATCCCTCAGAGAGGGACTGCACCTCTCTCTTTTCTTTACCCCAAATGGGGAGTGCAGGGTTTAGACCAGCCTCATTCAACTGAAACGTCAGGCAAGCCACACAGGTAAGTTTAAATTTTCTAGAAGCCTCATTAGAAAAAGTCAAAAGAAACCAGCAAAATTAAGTTTAATAATGTACATTTTTTTAAAGCCAATACTCAACCTGTAGTCAATATTAACAAACTATTAACAAGATATCCTACATTCTTTTTCTTTCATATTAATTCCTCAAAATTGTATGTGCTGGTCACACTCACAGCACATTCCAGCTTCAACTCCCCCTATTTCTAGTGCTCAGCAGCCACATGAATCTGGTGGCTCTCATGTTGGGAAGTGCAAGTTTAGAAGATAGTAATTGCTTGTTTGAACTTTCCTGAATAAATAGAATAAATGTGGGCACTCTTTCCCACAGGTTTGTGACAAGCAGTGATGCCATCTGGTTGCCATAGTTCTGTGGGAGAGGAAATAGGGGACCATTGGAGGTGAGGGAAGGGAAATAAAAAGAATTTGAAAATCTAAGTTGGGAGGGAGTGAGAGTATCCCAGAAAGAGAGACAAATGCGGGTAAGAGGGGTAAGAGGCCCATTAAAATGGGCCCCAGCCTCCATTGTCCATTGCATCAAGGAAAATGTACTCCAGCAGCACTGCTGTTTCTACCATAAGACTCTCTCCGATGCTGAGTCTGCATAGTTTACATTTATTTAGCATGGAGTGAATAATGCAGGCCCGGCTTTTCTGCTTTTATTGTGTGACCTTGGGAAAGTTACTCAGTATCTCTGTTCCTCTGTTTCCTTGTCTATAAAATGGAGTTCATAGTAATATCTTCCTTAGAGAACTGTCATGAAAATTAAATAAAACTATTGAAATAAACCTCTTAACATTGTACCAAGCCACATCTAAAACATTTTTTAAATGTAAACCGTTATGATTATTTTTGTTAAAATGAAAAAATCTAATTCTTTGATACTTTTCAGTATAGAACAAAATAACCAGAAGTCTTCTTATCATTGATAGAATATTTTTTAAATATATAATTGCTTTTAGTTTTTAAAAGACTCTTTTTGAGAACAGAGAGAGAACATGGAGGTTGAGGGGACGATCTCAGACTGGAGCTCGGGACTCACCACCACCTTTCAATCTCAGACGGGCTGAGCAGGGAGAGAAAACACACAAGTGACACAGCACAACAGACTCCCCATGGAAAGAGTGAGAAAACCAATACCAGCAAGCGAAACCTCAGGCTGGGTCTCTGAGGGCTACTCTGCTAGGAACTCAGGCAGGAGGTGAAGACACTCAGTGTGCGTGGGAACTGGACCCTCGCACCCTGCTCACAGGCAGTGGTTTCCCAGCCTCCTCTCTGCCTAGGCTTGGCTGCTATCTCCTGTCTCCATTCCTCGGGGTAGACCCACACCTGTGGCTTTATTTGTATTGCAGGGTACGCCTATATCCCATCACACAAGCCTCAGGGCTCTACCCAATTAAAAAGCAGTTCCCAGCCCCTTGTAAGGCTGGGAACACCTAGCTTCCCATCCTGCCCAGGAGACATGTCTCAGCCACCACCGTGAGTGTGGCTGTGTATTTCAATGCAGCTAGGAAGTGGCTGTGCTGACCATGGTTGACCTCACCCTTGCTTAGCAACTCTGTTCCTTCTCAACTCTTACCAATGAAGACTCCAAGGAAACAGTTCAGAAGTGCCATGCTTTCTCCATTCCACCATATTACCCTGATGCTAAGAATTCTAGGGGATGGTGCTGAAATTAAGGAGAGCAGCTTCAAAAAACTGGAATCAACCTCCTCATACTAGACCATGTATAAACTGGTGAAATTTGCTGCCACACCTTTCCTGGGACTGTAGATAGGAATCTGGCTTCCAGAATGGAGATACTTCCACAGGAAAGGGAGCCGAATCCCATACCCAAGTCACAGCACCAGGAAAACAGCATCCTCCCCACAAGTTCTCCCTTAGAAGGAGCAAACCTGGGTATTTGGGCTGCCCAATACCATGTTCCCCCACAGATGTATAACTAACCAACAGAAATCCAAGTACCTTCCAAGCTGAGATCAGACAGAACTAAGCATTGTTTTATTTTACTCTATAATTTTTCTACCACTTGACTTCATTGACTCCAAATCTTAACAAATCTAGGGGCAGGGACAGAATAAATCCCAGAGAACAGAAGTTTTCTGCAAATTTACCTTCATTTCCTCCTACATGGTCAGCAAAAGCTAGTAAGTATGTCCATTGAACAGAAATTCAACATAGAAAAACAAGTAGGTTTAACAACGAAGCACCAGAATGGGTCTTTTTCTATATAAAACACTTAATGATTATTTTAACCACATTGTCCCACCAAATCTTTGGGTCAAGCAACCATCATCATCAATTTGTTTCTCTTCATTAAGCAGTCCTTATGGGTCAGGAAAATAAAGAGCCTCTTCCCAACTCTCAGCCCCACCATATTTCCCAGATCAATCTTTCAAGAGACAAACTGAATGGCCAACATGTCCCTGTCAGGACCAAGTACTGATTTCATGCCTAGTGCTGAGCCAGTGGCTTAGAATGATAGATGGTGAGTTCTCTTAAGGAACTCACAGTGGAGTGGTAAAGGTTGATACATTCACACAATAAACAGAGATAAAAACATTTGTGGAGATGTGTACAAGATAATGCAAGGGAATGAAGAAGCCACCTTTGAGTGAGATTACCAAAGGACTATTTCAAAGAGAAGGTAAAGTTTTTTTGTCCTTAAATTGTGCTGAAGTTTGTTAACTGGGTGAACAAAAGTGGAGTGTAAATCCCACACTAATGCCACAGAACATGTGCAACAGTATGGAGCTCAAGACGGGTGTGGGATGGGTAAGCCAGGGCTGGGTGATAAATGGCCGAGCCATTGGAAGGTTTGAAGCTGGGAAGTAACAGGATCAGGTATGCTTCCTGGAATCTTATCTCTGGTGACACTGGGAAGACTAGTTGTGGGGAGACAGATTAAAATGGAGACATCCCTTACAATGCCACTGTAATCAACTAAGGGGGATTCTGCAGATTTGAACCTACTTCTAGAATTAGTGCCATGCTGAGCTCAGTCACTTCAGTCATGTCTTACTCTTTGCAATCTCATGGATGGTATGGATTTTCCCGGCAAGAAAATGAGTTGGTTGCCATGCTCTTTTCCAGAGGATCTTCCCAACCCAGAGACTGAATCCACATCCCTTGTGTCTCTTGCATTGCAGGTGGGTTCTTTACTGTTGACTCACCAAGGAACCCTAAGAGGAGAAAATTCAAGGGTTATGTAGGAAGTAGAGCCAAAGCTCTTAGTAGCCCACTAAGAAGAGGCAGGCTCCCTGAAGAGCTGCTGTATTAGGTGCTACCTTAGTCTGCTGCTGCTGCTAAGTCACTTCAGTCATATCCGACTCTGTGCGACCCCATAGGCGGCAGCCTACCAGGTTCCCCCATTCCTGGGATTCTCCAGGCAAGAACACTGGAGTGGGTTGCCATTTCCTTCTCCAATGCATGAAAATGAAAAGTGAAAATGAAGTCGCTCAGTCATGTCCAATTCTTCGCAACCCCATGGACTGCAGCCTACCGGGCTCCTCCGTCCATGGGATTTTCCAGGCAAGAGTACTGAAGTGACCTTAGTCTGGATTACTCCAATGCCAGATCCCAGATCCCAGTATTTAAGAATTTGGGTGCAGGTAGTTTATGTGAGAAGTGATAGTAGCAAGGACTGGGAAGGCGAAAGAAGGAATAGGAGAAGCTGTTACATATGGCAGACTGCTACAGGCTGTAGGGCTGAGTCCCCTGGGCACCCTCTCAGACACTGTGCAGAATATAGCTCAGGGCTGACCTAGATAGTGAGGAAGCCTGGGTTCATATCCACCAGCTCTCATCCCTCAACAGTTGAGGACCAATCCTAATTCCCCTGCTCTGTCCCAAGCCAGGATGAGTCAGCCCCCAGACCAAAGAAAGATTCAGGCAGAGAACACAAGTTCTTGCGGTCAGAAGTCATGAGTGTGACAGAAAGTGTCCACCAAAGTTGCCCACAACCACTAGGGTGGGTGGAGTTGGTAAAGAGAGAGCACAGCACAGTCCGCTAGGTGTCTAGAAGGTCATAGACTCAGATGGTCTAGCAAGGCACTAGAAAATAACTTCTGAGATATCATGTCACTTTCACCCCTTAACAAAAATTTAAGTGAGCTCTGATATACTCTAATTAAGAAAGTCACATTAACAGCCTGGATGGGAGGGGAGTTTGGGGGAGAATGAATGTATGCATCAATATATATATATAGCTGAGTGTCTTCGCTGTTCACCTGAAACTATCACAATGCTGTTAGTCTTCTATACTGCAATACAAAATTTTTTAAATTGTTTTTCTTAGAAAAGAAAACCACACAAAGAAAGCTTACTAGGTGAGTTTCATCTGGCCATCTTGTATTAGAGTATTAGTGTGTATGTTTGTGTATGTGCCATCGTGTATTAGAGTGTGTGTCATGGCTACAGAGGCTTCAAGAAATACATCTAGAATGATGGACTGATAATAGAAGCATCAAGACTACAACCATAATACTACACATAACTACTTATGATTAGGAGAGTAGATGAGAAATTTGGTGCAGGATCTGAGAATGTCAGTAATGTAAGAAGCTTCCAAATTACGAACTAACTCTGGCTAAATGTGGATGTTTCATGATGCCTGGAGGGAGGGTAGCCAACTATTGCTTGATACTTATCTTTTGAGGCTTGGAACTGTCTGATTTGGTTTCTAGATCAACCACACTCTGGTAATCTTCTGAGGACATTTTCTTTCTCTTTCTCTCTCTTTTTTTTGCATTCCTCTGGATCTCAGTCTCTCTGTTATATTAAAGAAGGAGGCTGCCAAGAGGTCTCAAGGGACCATCCCCAAAGAAATACATATGAATGTGAACAGGATTTGTAACCCTAGAGAAACCTCCACACACTTTAAACTTATCTTTAGAAAAATCAGACATTTCCTACCCACAGATTTGAATCAGCCTAAACCTAAAGTATTTAATTTCCATATTTAGAGCAATAGTTGCCATTGGTATATAATACAAACCATTCCATGCAGCTGCGATTCAGGCATATACCGATTACTGTTAAACTACCCAGAATTCGAGCTCAATTTCACAAGACAGAAATATGACTTTTTTTTTCTTTTGGTCATAAAAGATCACCCAAGGAAGTAGCATGACAAAATGTTTCCTGATGCTGTTACAGGCATATGGCTGAAACTCAACCTCACGCGCATCTGTACAAAAACGTACTGAGCAACCCACAAATAGCCGAGCTTTCTGGCAACATTAACACCCAAGCATCAGCAAGCCGTCTGTCGTTAATTATTTGGGACATCTCCTGCTTTGCTTTTATAACATCCTGAGCTGTTTATCAAAGAGGTCATAACATGAGAAAGTATCTGTGCCATCTTTAATAAAGAAAAAAATCTGACTGGACAGGGAGAGAAGGAAAAACACTGTTGCAATACAGCAACAATCAAATTATGTCTATAATGGGCTTTAAATCTTTAGAAGAAAAGATCTACAGTTTAGCAGTACAAAGCAGTATTATTCCTGTTGTTATTAAAATCTGCCCTCTAATCCTTCGCACATATGTAATACATCTCGACCAAGGATCTCAAAGTTCATTATAAATAAACAAGAGGCTATGCTTTATAAAATCTAGCCAACGCCACAAAAGAGATGGAATTCTCTGGTCATGAATAAGCCAACACTTTTGGAACAACTCACAAGCTAATGATATAAAGTCTCTCGGTTTCATCAAAGTTTGGGGAAATAATTGGGTTTGGTTTGTAAAAGGCACTCAATAACTGTTCATAGGCATAAGATTAATAAAAGATCTGCTGCAAGAGCATGATGGAGATTAGTTAATTCAAGTGAGTTTTTTTTAACAAATGTATTTAATGTGCGAATATCTCTACAAATCATGTAATCCCTTATAAATTCACTGTAATCCAGAGGACCTAATAACCTTAGAATCAAAACAGAGAAATGTTACTTACCTCCCTGCCACGTGTAGCTTCACTACTATCTTTCCAAATCCCTGCAGAATTAATCTCTTGAGTAATTGCAAATCTGAGTCCCAGTGAACCCAGAGGAAAGTCATCTAAGGCAAGAAAACAGAAAGCTCACAATGTGTGAGGAGCACAAACACTGCAATTAGCTGATAAAGTTAGACCCTTTACTCATCTAACAAATATTCACCAAAGTCACAGAAGTCAAAGAGAAGTGTCTGAGTGTTCAGTGTATGCCAGGCCTTGTGTTTGACATTGGCTTAGTTGACAAAACAACAAAGGTAGAGATAGGGGAAGGAGAAAAAAGGAACTTTTAACCTAATGAGTGCTACCTGGGGTGATGGTCACTGGGACTTGTAACCGTAGATCAGGTTTTCCACTTTGGCCCTTTTGACACTGGAGACCAGATAATTTGTAATTGTGAGGATCTGTGCACAGCAAGATCTTTAGCGGCATCCCTGGCCTCTACCCACCAGATGCCAGTGGCATTCGACTCCCTCCCCTACCCTGTGCCAGTTGTGACAACCAAAGATGCCTCTAGACGGTGCCAGGTGTTCCCTGGAGGGCAAAACTGTCCTCCAGCTGAGAAACCACTATCCTAGAGATCTTAGAAAATAATCTTTGTTCACTTATATACTGATATTAACTGGACAATGCTGATTAAAATATTTGCCTGTATCTTCAACCAATACATCTCCAGGTATTTTCAAAACTTGGCATCCAGATCGATCAGTGTCCAAAAGCAATTTATATGATGCATACTATTTCAAAAGGCATCTACCCTCATTTCTGTATTTTAAAATCAGTCTCCAAAAGTAGCATTTATATTGAAAATATCAAAGCAGAATATTTACTAATATTTTAAGAGACTGCATATAAAATGATAGTAAATCTCCATGATGTCATATGTCAAAGAGTGACTCAGAGACATGTAGTTAATTATCTGCATGCCAAACAATTCACTTGTATGTAAAGGATTTGGCTATTGGATTGTTGTCAGTGAACAAAGGTAAAAGCAGGACTGGAAAAAAAACAGTGGTGAGAAAGAACAGGAAAAAACAATAAGAACAGTAGACCTTAATTTGTATTTTGGAGGTAAACTAATTAGCTGCCAGCTAGCAATGAGGTCTGTCTGGGCTATCTGCCCTTGAACAGGCCATGTAAGGTACCAGACAAAATAATTTCAATTGACGATGGATTCTCCAAGAAACCTTGAGGGTGTTGCTGAGTATGCATGAGAGACTGCCTGTGACATGTCTGCTGGGTCCCACATCAGGTGAACAAGAACTCTGCCATTTCTCTATTTAGAATAACTCTCACAGGAAGACTGGTTTTAATATAGCAGACATTTTCTTTTGTTGTTCTAATAGCTGGATAGAAAGGAATTGCTACATGAAACAAGCTTCAAATTCCAAAATCTAGAAATCTTAGACCTGGAGATTTCTTACTTCAGACATGGATTTTTTCTGTATGGTTTTTCTTGTGGTCATGTATGGATGTGAGAGTTGGACTGTGAAGAAGGCTGAGCACCAAAGAATTGATGCTTTTGAACTGTGGTGTTGGAGAAGACTTGAGAGTCCCTTGGACTGCAAGGACATCCAGCCAGTCCATTCTGAAGGAGATTAACCCTGGGATTTCCTTGGAGAGAATGATACTGAAGCTGAAACTCCAGTACTTTGGCCAACTCATGAGAAGAGTTGACTCATTGGAAAAGACTCTGATGCTGGGAGGGATTGGGGGCAGGAAGAGAAGGGGACAACCAAGGATGAGATGGCTGGGTGGCATCACTGACTCGATGGACTGAACTCCAGGAGTTGGTGATGGACAGAGAGGCCTGGCATGCTGCAATTCATGGGGTCGCAAAGAGTCAGACGCGACTGAGCAACTGAACTGAACTGAACTGAAGTGAAAGACAAGCAAATACTAGGCTTTTCCTCCTATTCACCACTTTGCAGAAACTGCCAGTCTCAGGTTCACCTACTCTTCCCTCCTGCACTGGACAAGATTCTAGGCTGTGAAAGTGCCAGTGATAAATGACAGGAGAGAACTTCTTGAAGTGCCACAAACTTGTTGTTTCCAGAAAGGCTATCATCCCTTTCTTACATCATGTTGAATTACTCTAGTAAACAAACATCCATTGCTTGGCATCCATATCTGTGAGACAAGTTTCTGGCACAAAGTGGTCAGTCAGCCAATGGCAAATATTGCTGGAGTTTTCATTATTGTTGTTGTTGTTATTCAGTCGCTAAGTTGTGTCCAACACTTTGCAACCTCATGGACTATAGCACACCAGATTCCTCTATCCTCTACTATCTCCCAGAGTTTGCTCAAATTCATGTCCTTTGAGTCAGCGATACTATCTAACCACCTCATCCTCTGCCACCCTCTTATCCTTTTGCCCTCAATCTTTCCCAGCATCAGGCTCTTTTACAATGAGTTGGCTCTTCCCATCTGGTGGCCAAAGTACTGGAATTTTAGCTTCAGCATCAGTCCTTCCAATGAATATTCAGAGTTGATTTTCTTTAGGATTGACTGGCTTGATTTCCTTGCTGTCCAAGGGACACAAGAGTCTCTCCAGCATCACAATTTAAAAGCATCAATTCTTCATTATAGTTAGCATTTATCAAACACTTAGTATGCTCCACGCATTGATCCAAGCACTATGCATATTCTATTTCATTTAGTCTTCACATCAACCTTAAATTTTTATAAGAACTATTTTATCCCCATTTTACAGATGAAGTCTAGAAGGTTATACATTTCTATTGTTGCAAGTTCATTAAATTATTTTTAACATTTTAGTAATCTCCATGTTTTTCCTTGGAAATAACTGCCTGTTCTTGACTCTGTCTTTTCTTGATTTCTTGATCTCTGTCTTTGCCTGCCCTACTCCCACTCCAATGCCTTTAACGTCTCCTTAAAATGTACTTCAAATTTTTCATTTCTCTGTTGAGTGATGGAGCCCAGAATTAGAAGTACTTAATTCCATTTTTGAGTGTTCATCCAGGCATGGCTCTATTTCTGAGCATACTACCTGCCAGATACTGGAAATCACTCAAATATATGATGAAGACATGATTTTTGCCCTTTGAGGTCCTCCCAGAAGGAAACCAAGAAATGCCCAACACAACAATGAGACATGAACAATGGACCAAGGAATTCAGGAGGAGAGAATGACCCTGCCTAGAACCATAAAGGAAACAGCACATAAACTGAGTTTTGAAAAGGAGAGGGAGTTAGTCTACAGGGGAGAGAGAAGGAAGTGTTTTGCTCAAAAGAAACGGTCTCATACAAAAACATGTTTGCTTTGCACTGTATACCCATTTACTTTTGCAATAAATATTTTCAAGAAACCAAGTGCCAAATACAGCAGTAGGTGCTGGGGATGCGATGGTAAACAAGAGAGACAAGGCTGGGGCTTGTGTGGACCTGATATCCTAATGAAGGACAGTGTGGCTGTTGGTTTCCAAGATGGCCAACATCAATTCCCTCTCCCTCCTGTATGCACATCATGTTCTTTCTTCCTCCCATTAGCAACTGGAGCTGTCTCCCCACTGAAATTTGGGCTGAGCCCCTGACTGCTTTGACCAATCAAATGTGGATGAAGTAACATTCTGAGACTTCCAAGCCGAGGCATGAAAGAGGCCTGAAAATTTCCACTTTCTCCTTTTTGGAGTTCTGAATTTCCATGAAAGGTGTCCAGGCTCACATCGGGGTGAGAGTCTACCTTGAGGAATACAAGGCACCATACAGCTTACTCCAAACCACCATCAGATGCTGCTGCACGAGAGTTATCCCGTTATCCTACTATTGAATAACAGACCACTCCAGAACATTTGGAGAGGCTCAAAACAGTAACATTTACTTACTCATACATCTTCAACTTGTGCAGAGCTTGGCATCGCTTCCTGATGCTATACATTGTGCCGCCTGGAGTAAACTTGATTGATTGAAGGCTAAAGGATTCACATATAAGCTTGCTAAGTTGTGTGGCCAGGACTGAGACTTCATATAACCTGGACTTCTTCAGACTGGGTTCCAAGTATGAGTGTCCCAAGAGAAACTGTCCCAGGAAAGTGTCCCAATGGAAGCCATATTACCTTTCATGAATTAGCGTTGAAGTTACATAGAATCTCTTCTGCTATACTGTGTTCTATTAGTATTGAGCAATTCACAATGGCCTATCTAACTCAAGAGGAGGGGACATAATCTCCACCATTTGATCAGAGTGTAGCGTGTAGAATAGGGAATATTGTTGTGAACATTTTTATCTACAGGGTCCAAGCAAGGCCAGTAGAAAAACTGATGAGCTTAACCATGGCCAATCCATGGAATCATGAGATATAATAAAATATATGTTGTTTTAAGCCACTGAGTTTGGAGTGATTTGTAGACAGAGCAAAAAGGCCACTAGAGAGCTGAAACACATTTGAAAACTATGCATATATGTACATATTTGGATAAAGAAGATCAGATTTTTAAAATACACTTGAATAAACATTTAACAGAGTAATGGGGGAAAATAGAAACTCAGGTCTACTCTAGACTGGACATCAAAGGTGGCCTTTCTTTTTATTTATTTATTTATTTATGTATTTGCTATGGATTGAAATTTTACATTGAGAATGGATAATTTCAAAAATAATATTTTTAAATGTAAGTAGATGGAATAAGATTTATATAGAAGAGGAAAAAATATTCCAACCTAAAATAGAATTTGTGAAGAAATTTATATAGGATAAATAACCTCTTTCCCAAAAGTCCCAAAGAATTTCCAAGCTCTGAGCTAACAAAGCAGGGAGTGGGGTTGGGTTTTGGAACAATTCTACAGGAGTTTATATAAAATTTGGCCCATGTGGGTGAGTCAGGCTCTCAAGGAGTCTTTTAAGATCATCACATAAGGCAGAAGTCATTATCTGGCCTGGAGTCATTATCACCTTGAAAATATCTTCAATCACCATGGGGTCTACAAGTTGATAAATTTTCCTCCAGCACTGGGACAGATCATAGCTTTCACTGGAGCACCAGATAGTTTATGACATGCATTAAGAGCATACAGAAAATAAAAGATATTTTTAAAGGTTAGAATCACACTCAGTCTGATAAGATGCTCAACCTGAGTGGCATGTTGGAACCAAAACAGATTCACACCTGCTCTTGTTCTTCATCACTGAATAGATTGGAAGTTTCATCACTGTAATGCTTTTAGTTTCCTTTTCTCTCTCTCTCTCTCTCCCCCCAACCCCACAACCGCCCCCCACCTCTGGATCAGTTCAGTCGCTCAATCATGTCCAACTCTCTGCGACTCCATGAACTGCAGCACGCCAGGCCTCCCTGTCCATCACCAACTCCCAGAGTCCACCCAAACCCATGTCCACTGAGTCGGTGATGCCATCCAACCATCTCCTCCTCTGTCGTCCCCTTCTCTTCCTGCCTTCAATCTTTCCTAGCATTAAGGTCTTTTCAAATGAGTCAACTCTTCGCATGAGGCGGCCGAAGTATTGGAGTTTCAGCTTCAACAATCAGTCTTTCTAATGAACATCCAGGACTGATCTCCTTTAGGATGGACTGGTTGGATCTCCTTGCAGTCCAAGGGACTCTCAAGAGTCTTTTCCAATACCACAGGTCAAAATCATCAATTCTTCTGCCCTCAGCTTTCTCTATAGTCCAACTCTCACATCCATACATGATCACTGGAAAAACCATAGCCTTGACTAGACAGATCTTTATTGGCAAAGTAATGTCTCTACTTTTTAATATGCTGTCTAGGTTGGTCATAACTTTCCTTCCAATGAGTAAGCATCTTTTATAGTTGATGTCAAAACACCCAAATGAACATATGTCCTGACCTGACCCATATGTACAGAGCTGCTTTCAGTTGCTTTTGCTTCCAGGTCAATCACAACTGTGGGAGAAGAGTACTAGGGGAAGGCTCCAGGGCAGAACTTAGGTCCAAAGAGGGAAGTCCCTAACTCCACAGTAAGCATGAAGAAAAAGGCAAAAGGCAGCAATGAATAGAAAATAAAAACATCATCTATGCCTAGAGCAAATCCATTTCAGCTTTGGATAACTTAGGGTTCCCCAACCCTGTTTGTCATACAAATGTGTGGGCCATAGATCCATGTATCTAGTGCAGACACCAGAGTTTACCAAAGTGAAAAACAGTGTTTATAAGCAGAGAAGTAGTAGAGCACACGGTGTCTTTGAGCCTCTCATTAACCCATGCTTACGCTGAGCATGGATAAAGTGTGTGAACATGGCCAAAATTCCAGTCATAGGACTCTAACCCATGTGTTTCTATAGCATCAGGAAAAGGGAACAGCTATGAAAAATACGTTACTTTGAAACATTCTGGCCAAGGAAGAGACATTGTTAGAAGCAATTTTGGAAGCTGAGTGCCTGCTATCAGCCTGCTAAGCTAACTCAGGCCTGCTGAATCAGTTCTTTGCTAAATTATCAGAAGGAAATCAGACTCCAGGTTCATCCAGATTCCTCTCTCCTCACTGCTTTCTGTTCATGCAAGAAACATGCCTGTTGTAGAAAGAGACCTCCAGATAGTACATGTGCCTCATAACTTTAGTAAACAATCTAATCCTCATTTTATGAACAGGTGGTCATTATTACCAGATATTTGAAGATACAAAGGCACAATTGATATAAGCAGAAATCAACAATACAAGAAATATATGATAGTTTTTTAAGTTCTAATTATGAGAAGACAGTGGACCCATAAGAATAGGCATTCAGAGAACAACAAAGAGCTCTTTGATACTAAAAATCTGATTCCCAAAATAATATATTGAACAGAAGGGCTGAATAATAAAATGACTAAAAATCAACCAAAATATTGTGCTAGATGATAAACCTCATAATAAAGCACAAAAAGAAAGATACAGAGAAAAAAACAAGAAAGGAAGAGAGGGAGGGAGAGGAAAAGAAGGGAAAAAAATGATTAGATTGAAAATACAAAAATACAATTTTTAAAACATGGAGAGAATCCCAGGATGCCAACATTCATCTGGTAGGCATTTAAGAAACAGAGAAAAGAGAGAATGGAGGACAAAAAGAATAACCAAAGGAATAATAGGAAAAAAATTCCTGAGCTAAAGGACTTGAGTCTTCAGTCTGAAATAGACCATGAAAGCATAAGCAGAAATAATTTTAAGTCATATGCAGAGGTACAGGTTGGCAAAAATATTTATATTAAAAACTAAACTGAAAATCCCAAAGGTGAAAAAGTACCTTATAAACAATGTTCAATTGACATCTGATTTCTCATTGACAGGAGGTGCTACTAGAAAATGGAGAATTGTTTTCATATTTCTGAAGGAAAATTATTTAGAACTGAGAATTCTAGTCCCAGGAGAAACATCACTGATGTGACAACAAAATTAAAGCTTTAGATAAGTAAGGGATCAAAATATTCAATATTCATATATCTTCTTTGAAAAATGATCCAAGTATATCCCAAAGTGAAATGAAATAATAAATCCAAGAAAGAGAAAGACTTGGGACACCTGGAATAGTAGTGAGTAAGATATGCAACAAAACTTACAATTGATTCTAAACAATTGCTGGCAATATGCATAGGATACTTAAAACACTATTAATAACTAAATATTAGATAACAAATACAATATAAGATATAATAACAATCCCATATTTTTTTCCAATAAACCAAAAGGGAGAAGGAGGTTAAGTATAAACTTGCTAAAGACCTTGCCTTGGTTATAGACAATAAACATTGATTAATGTTTGATTTTGTCATCAGTATAAATGTAAAACTAACAAATATAAAAATACAATAACCATTCATTTTTCCTCTCTCATGGTTTGGGGGATGATTGAGCACAATTAGGCTTGAAGGTTCTTCATCTATACGTGTGTTAGTTGACGCTAAGTCTCTGCTGGAACCTCAGTGGGAGCTATCACTCAGAACACCTCACATGGCCTCACCATGCAGACCAAGGTTCCCTGTAGCATGGTGCTTAGGTTATGGTGGCAAGCATTCTGAGAGAGAGAAATTAAGAGAGAGAACACCAGACAGAAGATGTAGTACAGGTATCATTTTATCGCCTTCTATTTGTTAGACCTGGCATTTATTTAGAAGGGGGTTTAGACCTCACTTCTTAATGCAAAAGTGTCAAAGAACTTGAAGACAGATTTCTAAGTTGTTTCAGATGTATTATTTCTGAAAACTTACTAGTGTTTTAAGAAGAAAAAGTGCTTTAAATCTATATATAGTCCTATCAAAAGTCAGAGAGAAAATGAAATAATAAAATTTAAAAACTAGTAATCAGGAAATAACATGGCAGTTTTAATGTTTCAAAGATTACAATGAATATGAATAGCTAATTTATGCTGTTAAAAACAGAGATTTCTAATTAGTTTCAAAACTAACAAAACCAGTAACTATCTACAGACTGTAGGCTGTCTAAAGAGACATAATGTATGAAAGGAAATATGACAGCAAAAGTGACGAACAGAGTTTCCCTAGTGGGGCTAAGTGGTGGAGAGTCTGTCTGCCGATGCAGGAGACATGGGTTTGATCCCAGATCCCAGAGGATTTCGTATGCCACAGAACAACTAAGCCTGTGTGCCACAACTATCACCGTGTGCTCTAGAGCCCTGGAGCCACAACTACTGAGCCCATGTGCCACAACCACTGAAGTCCGTACACCTTAGAGCCCATGCTCAGTAACAAGAGAACCCACTACAACGAAAAGCCCGCATACTGCACAAAAGAGTAGCCCCCACTCACCACAACCAGGGAAAAGCCCAGGCGGCAATGAAGACCCAGCACAACCAAAAATAATAAATAAAATTAAATTTAAAATAAATAAATAAAAATTTTTTAAGGTGATGAACAAAGATACATGAAGCAAAGTAAATATCAGACAAAATAGAATGGCCAAAATAACATTAATAGGGAACAAGCTGATAAAATGCTATAAATGCTAATAGAATTATCAAGGTAAAATACTCATGACTTTTATGTAAGGACATCATTTTGAAACACTTGAAACAAAAATGTTGGAAAGGTGAAAAACAGCCAACCCCAGAGTAGAAGCCTTTCACATCATCAGAGATTAACAGATCAAGCACAGAAAAATTAACGAATAAGCAATCCTGACTTAGTAGATATGAATAAGTACTCCAAAAGATATATATTCTTTTTTTTTAATGTTTAAAATTTTTATTCATTATGAAAACAAACTATGTGGTAAAAATTAAAACAATCAGAAATTAATAATAGAAAGTAAAAATTCCCAATAAATCCATTTCTAGAATAATTTATATTAAATATTTGGTATATGTTTTCCACATTTTTTCTTCTAAGTATATGATTTCTCTTTTTTTTGAAGGTGACCTTTTTTCCCTCTGCCTAGATTACTGTAGGATTTTTTCTTCAATCCTTGAAGTTTTAGAAAAAAGCTTTTATTAAATTTTCTTGGAATGTGGTGAGCCCTTTCAAAGTGTAATTTCAAGACCTCCTTTATTTCAGAAAATTCTTCTATTATGTAAATTTTTACAGTTCCATTTATCCATTCACATCTTCAAAGATATATATTCTTTTCAAAAATCCAAGAAATAATGTGAAAATGGTCTCATAGTCTCAAAGAAATCATCAATGTGATGTTATATAAAGACAACACAAGAAAACTGGAAATTAATTTAAAAGAATGAAATAAGGCCATTTGCAGCAATCTGGATGGACCTAGAGAGTATCCATAAACTATGGACTAAAGTTCATGGCATTGTACTGGAGACACAGATCAAGACCATCCCCATGGGAAAAAAATCCAAGAAAGCAAAATGGCTGTCTGGGGAGGCCTTACAAATAGCTGTGAAAAGAAGAGAAGCGAAAAGCAAAGGAGAAAAAGAAAGATATAATCATCTGATTGCAGAGTTCCAAAGAATAACAAGAAAAGACAAGAAAGCCTTCCTCAATGATCAGTGCAAAGAAATAGAGGAAAACTACAGAATGGGAAACACTAGAGATCTCTTCAAGAAAATTAGAGATACCAAGGGAATGTTTCATGCAAAGATGGACTCAATAAAGGACAGAAATGGTATGCACCTAACAGAAGCAGAAGATATTAAGAAGAGGTGGCAAGAATACACATAAGAACTGCACAAAAAAGATCTTCATTATCAAGATAATCACGATGGTGTGATCACTCACCTAGAGCCAGACATCCTGGAATGTGAAGTCAAGTGGGCCTTAGTAAGCATCACTACAAACAAAGCTAGTGGAGCTGATGGAATTCCACTTGAGCTATTTCAAATCCTGAATGATGATGCTATGAAAGTGCTGCACTCAATATGCCAGCAAATTTGGAAAACTCAGCAGTGGCCACAGGACTGGAAAAAGTCAGTTTTCATTCCAGTCCCAAAGAAAGGCAATACCAAAGAATGCTCAAACTATCGCACAATTGCACTCATCTCACTTGCTAGTAAATAAAGTAACGCTCAAACTTCTCCAAGCCAGGCTTCAGCAGTATGTGAACTGTGAACTTCCTGATGTTCAAGCTGGTTTTAGAAAAGGCAGAGGAACCAGAGATCAAATTGCCAGCATCTGCTGGATAATGGGAAAAGCAAGAGAGTTCCAGAAAAACATCTATTTCTGCTTTATTGACTATGCCAAAGCCTTTGACTGTGTGGANGAACTGATGCTTTTGAACTGTGGTGTTGGAGAAGACTCTTGAGAGTCCCTTGGGCTCCAAGGGGATCCAACCAGTCCATTCTAAAGGAGATCAGTCCTAGGTGTTCATTGGAAGGACTGATGCTGAAGCTGAAATTCTAATACTTTGGCCACCTCATGCAGAGAGCTGGAAAAGACCCTGATGCTGGGAGGGATTGAGGGCAGGAGGAGAAGGGAACGACAGAGGATGAGATGGCTGGATGGCATCACCGACTTGATGGACATGAATTTGAGTGAACTCCAGGAGTTGGTGATGGACGGGAAGGCCTGGCATGCAGCGTTCATGGGGTTGCAAAGAGTCGGACATGACTGAGTGATTGAACTGAACTGAACTGAGAGAGTGTCATGGGCTTACCTGGTAGCTCAGCTGGTAAAGAATCTGCCAGCAATGCAGGAGACCCAGGTTTGATCCTGGTTGGGAAGATCCCCTGGAGAAGGGAAAGGCTACCCACTCCAGTATTCACATCGGGAGAATTGCATGGACTGTATAGTCCATGGGGTCGCAAAGAGTTGGACACAAACAACTTTCACTTTCACAGAGAGTGTCATACTGAGTGAAGTAAGTTAGACAGAGAAAAAGAAATATCATACGACATCCATTATATATGGAATCTAAAAAGAAATGATACAAAGGAATTTACTCACAAAACAGAAAGAAACTCACAGACTTAGAAAACAAATTCATGGTTGCTAAGGGTAACATATACCAATATGTGCACACTGCTATATTTAAAATGGATAACCACAAAGACCTAATGTGTAGCACATGAACTTTGCTCAGTCTTATGTGCCAGCCTGAATAGGAGGGGGGGAGCTTGGAAGAGAATACATGAATATGTATGGCTGAGTCCCTTCACTGTTCACCTGTAACTATCACATTATTAATTGGCTATATCCCAATACAAAATAAGATACTTATATAGCTCAGATGGTAAAGAATCTGCTTGCAATGCAGGAGACCTGGTATCTATCCCCGGGTTGGGAAGATCCTCTGGAGAAGGGAATGGCTACCTTGCCTGGAGAAGTCCACAGACAGGGGAGCCTGGTGGGCTACAGTCCGTGGGGTTTCAGAGTCAGACACAACTGAGTGACTAACACTTTCAATAAAAAATATTGTTGGCATTAAAAAAATTAAATTAAAAAAAAAAACTGGAAATTAGCAACCAAAAGTTACCGACTTCAGTTCAGTTCAGTCACACAGTTGTGTCCAACTCTTTGCAAGGCCAGGCCTCCCTGTCCACCAGGCCTCCTTGTCCATCACCAACTCTCAGAGTTCACTCAAACTCACGTCCATCAAGTCGGTGATGCGATCTAGCCATCTCATCCTCTGTCATCCCCTTTTCCTCCTGCCCCCAATCCCTCCCAGAATCAGGGTCTTTTCCNGGCTGGATGGCATCACCGACTCGATGGACGTGAGTCTGAGTGAACTCCGGGAGTTGGTGATAGACAGGGAAGCCTGGCATGGTGCGATTCATGGGGTTGCAAAGTGTCGGACAGGACTGAGCGATTGAACTGAACTGATGTATAAATTCAGTCTCTCTCATTTCTAATTTTGGGATGCTTGGTAGGAAAGAACAAAGAATCATAAAACTGCACAGAGCAATCCCTAGCATGACATCGTTTTCTCTCTTTTTTTAAATTTATTTTTGGCTGTGCTGGGTCTCCCTTGCTGGGAGGGACTTTTGCTAGTTGTGATGTGTGGGCTTCTCTTTGCGGTGGCTTCTCTTGTTGCAGAGCACGAGTTCTGGGAGTCTGGGCTCAGTAGTTGAGGAGCACGGGCTTAGTTGCTCCGAGGTATGTGGGATATTCCCAGATCAGGGATCAAACCTGTGTCTCCTGCATTGGCAGGTGGATTCTTATGCACTGGATCACCAGGGAAGTCTTCATTTTCTCTTTTTCTGCTTTTCCCACTGTCAAGCAATCAAAAACTAAAAGCAAGAAGGGTAAACTTTGAGGCTGGTGTCACATGCAGTGTGTAGAGGAGAGGGAAGTGTGTGGGGATCACTTGTTTTCCTCTGGCTCTAACTGTGGGTCTGTTTTCTCCACCTCATTCTGACTGGCCACTCTGAAACTCTGAGACTCTGAAACTCACATCTAAAGCTTTCCTTCAGTCTCCTCTGTCTGGTACCCCTGGCCTGTACCTCAAAGTCCCAGATTCATGGAGAAAAGCAATAATGCCTGAACTCTTTTACCTAACTCAAACCCAGATCTTGTAATATCTGTACGTGTCTCTTCTCCCCAAAAAAGCATTCTGCTGCTGTGGCTGCTGTTTGGTCACTAAGTTGTATCTGACTTTTTTGCAACCCCAGGGACTGTAGCCCTCTAGGCTTGTCTGTTCATGGGCTTTTCCAAGCAAGAATACTGGAGTGGGTTGCCATTTCCTTCTCCAGGGGATCTTCCCAACCCAGGGCCTGAACCTGTGTCTCCTGAATTGACAGGTGGGTTCTTTACCGCCTCTTTACCGCCTTCAGTAAAGAATCACCTGTTCTTTGCTGAACCACCAGAGAAAACCTAGAAAGCATTCTAGGCTCCACTTTAGAAAAACTGACTTCCGTTTGTGTAGCTGTTTCATGTTGTTGCCCCAAACTATAATTTATTCATATTAAACACAGTCAACCAGTGTTTTCCAAAATTCAGCGGGTCAGAATCATATGAAGGGCTTGTTAAAACAGCGTTGAGCCTCACCTCCGGAATTTCTAATTCACTAGGTCTGAAGAGGAGACCAAGGATTGCATCCCTGACAAATTCCCAGGTGATGCTGAAGCAGCTGGTCCATGGTCCACGCTCTGGAGAGTCACTACTGAAGAGTTTTCCATTATGTGAGGATACTGCAATGTGTTTATACTTTCTACTGTTGATGGACATCTCGACTGTAATCATTTAGGAGCTATTATAAGTAAGTAATAGCTCTGTGAATTTCCTTGTACACACACATTTCTGTTGGGTCCCTGGGAATTATTGGGTTAGAGTGTTCAAAGTAAGTAGATCCTGCCAACAAGTTTCCCGAAGTAGTTGAACTAACTTATACCCTCAGGAGCAAAAAGTATTTGAGACTTCCTCTAACTTACAGGATCTCCACCAACATTTAGGCTTGCGGAGCTTTTAAGTGTCTGCCTATCTGTTGANACTGGAATGAAAACTGACTTTTTCCAGTCCTGTGGCCACTGCTGAGTTTTCCAAATTTGCTGGCATATTGAGTGCAGCACTTTCACAGCATCATCCTTCAGGATTTGAAATAGCTCAAGTGGAGTTCCATCAGCTCCACTAGCTTTGTTTGTAGTGATGCTTACTAAGGCCCACTTGACTTCACATTCCAGGATGTCTGGCTCTAGGTGAGTGATCACACCATCGTGATTATCTTGATCATGAAGATCTTTTTTGTAGAATGTGGTCCACTGGAGAAGGGAAAGGCAAGAATACTGAAGTGGTTTGCAGCCAGGCTGGAAACCACTGGCTCATCACAGGAAATTATATTTATAACCTCAAACTTGCCCATACATCAGAAGCAACTGAAGAGCTTGTCAAAATGTAGGTCTGTGGGCCCCACTCCCAGAGTCTCTGATCAAGAGTGCTAGAGTGTGTGGGGCCTGAGAATTTGCATTTTGAGCAAGTTTCCAGGTAACATGGAGGCTGAGACCATATTTTGAGAACCAGTGTTATAGCTTCACTTGAAAGTCATCTGAAGAGGAGGGCTTTTCTGATTACCCTAGGCCACCACCTGGTGTATTCCATCCATTTCAAATGTTAGCATCTCATTTTTGGTGATTTAATCACTAACTTGTGTTCAATTCTTGCAGACTCACGAACAGTAGTAGCCTGCCGGCTCCTCTGTCCATATTTCCCAGGCAAGAACACTGGAGTGGGTTGCCATTTTCTTCTCCAAGGGATCTTCCCAACGCAGGGATTGAACCTGCATCTCCTGAATTGCAGGCAGATTCTTTACCACTGAGCCACCAGGGAAGCCCAGCATCTCATTACATGATATTTATTATGCTTAACTGTTTGCCATCTCTTTTTTTCTAAGCTCATAAGAGATGATATTCATAATATGAATGATGGTAGTGAACTAACAAAACTTTGTAAATATAGAGAAGTTGCCAAATAACAGCATAAATTTTTATGAAATCAAATGCCACGAATATCAAGTCAGTAAGTATTTCCATGTTTATAAACAGAATTTCCTGTGATGAGCCGGTGGTTCTCCAGCCTGGCTGCACACTGGCACTATGTGGGGAGTTTTTGATAAGGACTGATGTCTAGATCCCAATCCAGAGATTGTGATTTAATTGGTCTGGAATGTGGCAAAAGCCTCAGGAGTTTTGAAAGTTCCCAGGTCTATCTGCAGCCAAGATTTAGAACCACTGATCTATAACAAGGAAATCAAGTCAGAGATGACTATGTCTTTCCCTTATTCTTAAAGGACAATCAAGCTATACATAAGTTTGGATACCAAATCCTGCTTTCTCGTGGATTCAGTGGAAGTTTTGTCTGTTGAGGAAAAACAGATACAGCCCTCCAGGCCCTTCCAGCCACAGTTTCCACAGAAAAGACATTGCTTTACGGTTCGTTGCTGCCCCACCCCCAACACATTTCACAGCAATTGTAACAACGGTATGAATTACAACTGATACGCTTTGAATGTTATTCTCCATTTCCCCATATCTTGACATTTGAGATGTAACCAAGAACTCTGTGTCCCCTTAGACTGGCTGAAGGGGGAGATTCTGATTAATGTCCTTTCAACTCCCATAAGAAACACATGGCTTGTATTAGAGACAAGATGAATGAATTGATACATTGGGAAAGGCCCGTGCATTAGACAAACATGGCTTATTAAAGCCAGGAATGCCCTAATGATTAAATCTATTCATCTATGTGAATCAACTTATCTCCTATGGGAAGAAGTTCTTTTAAATGAGCTGTGTTCACTAGCAAAATAAAAATCTTCTCCATTACTGAACAGAAATCATCACTCATCCATATAGCTATGAACATTAAAAATTTAATGAGCTGACAGTACAAAAATAAATTTACCTCATTCTCTGCTCTGATCATTTAAATGTATTGTCATTCAAATATTTAGCTTAAAATTACAAAAATCCATTGCCAAACTTTGTTTTTTACTAATGTTAAACTTGTCAGATAAAATACAAGACACTCAAATAAACAACAAATAACTTTTTTAGAATTTAGTTCCTAATATTGTGTGAGACATATTTACCCTTAAATATGTATTTGTAGTTTATCTGAAATTCTAATTTAACTGAGTGTCCTGTGTTTTTATTTGCTAAATCTGGCGACACTAACTGTGGACAGCCTGCAAGAACTACCTTCTTCTGTTTTAGGGGATTTTGTTTGGTGGCTATTTGGTCAGAAGACATAGTCTTATCATTAAATCAATGTATTAAGTTTCTCTGCTGGTAAAAAATCTCTCTATAGACAGACAGTACCAACAAGTTAACCTCAGTCTGACATGAATGAAAACCATTTCTAAGTGGTTATAGTTTCTAAAACAGAACTCCATCTACAATAAATGTAATTATTTCACTAAAATTGTTTGCATGTGTTTCTTTTCTGCACTGGGCTGTGTTCCTGTACCATCTTAGTTGCCTTCATCTGTTACTTTACAGACCTTTCTTTGCCCATATCTTTGATTTAAATTTATCATGACACATTTTTAAACAATAGCAGGAAACCTCACTTATGACTTTAATTATAAAATGGTGTTATAAAATTATATCCACATTTTATTTTTGGCAGGCTCAGTCCTCATTGAACATGAATATCTCAAGTTGGCCTCCGCAGTTCTCTTTGGCTGATTTCAGTGCTTACTGTATGTAATTGATATAAAAACACAAGTTTAGGAAGCAGTTATTGGAACTTGTTAAAAGAAGTAGCCACATTCATAAATACTTTCAGTTTGCTATGTAACATGCCAAGAGAATTAAATACATACTTTGGGGAATATGGGGAAAAATTCTGAATTTTTAAAGAAAAACTGATGTATTCTGCTCTTATGTTAACTGTTCGACGGTAAGGTCGATAGCTTTGTTTCTCTTCAAATCCAAATTGTGTCTAATAAGAAAGAAAAAAAAAGAAGCAAAGTGAATTGGACAAACATGCATCTCTAAAAATACCTGTTGGTATTTAAATAATTCTATTGTCTTTTCCTAGTATAAAGAAATAAAAATATGTCAGTCCTCTAAAAAGCCACAAGAAAATCATAAAAGTCAACTGGAAGCCTCAAATTTAATGCCGATTGAGCTAATCTCAATAAATTTTAAAAGTAAGAACCTGAAAACTCAAAACTAGTGATTTCTTTCCATGAATGTAAAGTTTCCACATTCTCTTGGCTTGAAGGCAAACATAGTTTATATCATAAAAGGACTGCTTCATTGTTTGTATTTCTCATATACATACTACCCCCCCCCAAAAAAAAAAAAACCTTTCACTTAGCACAGAGCAACCAAGTAGAAGAGGGAAAAAAAGAATCAATAAATTGTATTTTAATATTAATAAAGTGGGGAGGGGGATCTTCACAGGCCTCCAACTTTTATTTTTAGAAACACCTATTTATGCTTTGATGATTGATTATATGATCTATTAAAGCATGTGCTGAAGAGTCTGAGAAATGTATCTCAGAAAAGAGAATCAATCTGTAACAAGCAATAGCATAAATTCAGTTCAGTTTAGTTCAATTCAGTCGCTCAGTGGTATCCGACTCTTTGTGACCCCATGAATCACAGCACACCAGGCCTCCCTGTCCATCACCAACTCCCGGAGTTCACCCAAACTCATGTCCATCAAGTCAGTGATGTGATCCAGCCATCTCATCCTCTGTCGTCCCCTTCTCCTCCTGCCCTCAATCCCTCCCAGCATCAGAGTCTTTTCCAATGAGTCAACTCTTCTCATGAGGTGGCCAAAGTACTGGAGTTTCAGCTTTAGCATCAGTCTTTCCAAAGAACACCCAAGGACTGATTTCCTTTAGAATGGACTGGCTGGATCTCCTGACAGTCCAAGGGACTCTCAAGAGTCTTCTCCTACACCACAGTTCAAAAGCATCAGTTCTTCGGCTCTCAGTTTTCTTCACAGTCCAACTCTCACATCCATACATGACTACTGGAAAAATCATAGCCTTGACTTGACGGACCTTTGTTGGCAAAGTAATGTCTCTGCTTTTGAATATGCTATCTAGGTTGGTCATAACTTTCCTTCCAAGGAGTAAGCGTCTTTTAACTTCATGGCTGCAATTAGCATGAAGTGAAGTGAAATGAAGTCGCTCAGTCGTGTCCGACTCTTTGCGACCCCATAGACTGTAGCCCACCAGGCTCCTCCATCCATGGAATTTTCTAGGCAAGAGTACTGGAGTGGGTTGCCATTTCCTTCTCCAGGGGATCTTTCTGACCCGGGGAATGAACCCGGGTTTCCCACAGTTTACCACACTTTCAGACACTTTCAGACACTTTACCGTCTGAGCCACCAGGGAATCCCAATAAATTAGGTTAATATAAACTACAAAGTTTCTCCAAGATACGGTTCTAGCTTTCAAGTTGTTCACCACCTAACTTGAGTGATACAAGCAGGAAATAAAAAAGTAGAAGGCAATGGCAACCCCACTCCAGTACTCTTGCCTGGAAAATCCCATGGATGGACGAGCCCAGTAAGCTACAGTCCATGGGGTCGCTAAGAGTCAGACATGACTGAGTGACTTCACTTTCACTTTTCACTTTCATGTACTGGAGAAGGAAATGGCAACCTGCTCCAGTGTTCTTGCCTGGAGAATCCCAGGGACGGGGGAGCCTGATGAGCTGCTGTCTATGGAGTCTCACAGAGTCAGACACGACTGAAGTGACTTAGCAGCAGCGGCGGCAAGTGATGTGATACAAACTCTAAGAACAATAAACATCAGAAAAGGAAGAGAGCAGTTTTTCATAAATTAAATAACATTGATATCCATTAGCTATAATTTATCTTTTGGCTATTAATTTTGATAAGTATTTTTTTATATTTTAGAAGAAAAATAACTTTTGAAGACAAATGAATAAAATTTTAATTTCTTTACATTTAATTTACAGTCTAGTGAAAATATTAAGGTTTTATATAATAATTACAATTTCCTCTAACTTTTTAATTTTTTAAATCAATATAATGACAATTCTGTCAATTCAATGTCAATTTTGTAAAAATATTGGTTAAAAATAATGATTTTTTTTCACTTTATTTTACTTTACAATACTCTATTGGCTTTGCCATACATCGACATGAATCCACCACAGGTGTACACGAGCTCCCAATCCTGAATACCCCTCCCACCTCCCACCCCACAACGTCTCTCTTGATCATCCCCGTGCACCAGCCCCACGTATCCTACATCCTGCATCTAACATAGACTGGCGCCTTGTTTCTTACATGATAGTATACGTGCTTCAATGCCATTCTCCCATATCATCCCACCCTCTCTCTCTCCCTCCGAGGCCAAAAGTCCGTTCTATATGTGTCTCTTTTGTTGTCTCACATAAGGTTATAAGGGTGGAGCCCTAAGCTAACTCCTTGTAAGAAGAGGAAGAGACACCAGGGAATCCAGCACAGGAAGGAAAGATCCTAAGAGGACTCAGTGAGAACACAGCCATCTACAAGCCACAGACAAAAGCCTTAGGAGAAACCAGCTATGCTGACGCTGTGAATGGATGCCCAGCCTTTATACCTATGGGAAAATAAATGTCTGTGGCTTAAACTAAAAAAAAAAAAAAAATGATTTTTTTGAATTAAGGGAAAAAATTATAAAATTAATTTAATAATTATATAGGTCTTTATTATTTATCCAAACATTGCTGATCCATCAATAGAATATTGAGACAAGGAAGATAATAATTAAGTCTGTCACCTTTGATATTTTGTAAATTTTCAATCATGTTAGTTAAAATAAGAGGATATAAAGTAATTTTGAATGTTGTCTTGATTTATTATTTCCAATTCTAGCAACTAAACTAAGTGCAGACTAAACTTATCTGTCTCCCATTATAGGCACAAAAATATGTAGGTAAAACACAAAAAGAAAGAGAGGGAAAAAAAGAACTCTGCAGATGCAAGAAGAGGAATGAGTGTATGTGTTAACGCCAAGCCTGTATCAAAGCCTTTCACATTATAGTTAATGGATAACAACTTTATTTAATTTGTAAAAATGTAATGAAAAGGTCATATTTTTATAAACGTAAAACTTTTTAGAGTTACTGTTCAATGACTATTTAATTGCCAACATAAAGTATCCGCATCAAATTTCATATGTTTCACAGCTGGGAGAGTGTCTTATCATCTGTGAAAACACAAAGTTATGATTTTCGGCATGGAGGAGGCAAGGTGCTTCTGGACTACTTACATTAAAAAATATAACTCTGAGAGAAGGCGAGGGTAGGATGATTTGAGAGAATAGCATTGAAACATGTATATTACCATATGTGAAAAATGACCAGTCCAAGTTTGATGCATGAAACAGGACACTCAAAGCCAGTGCACGGTGACAACCCTGAGGGATGAAATGGGGAGGAAGGTGGGAGCGGGGTTCAGGATAGGGGACACATGTACACCCGTGGCTGACACATGTCAGTGTATGGCAAAACCCACTACAATATTGTAAGGTAATTCAGTTCAGTTCAGTTCAGTCGCTCAGTCGTGTCGGACTCTGCAATGCCATGAATCACAGCACGCCAGGCCTCCCTGTCCATCACCAACTCCTGGAGGTCACTCAGACTCATGTCACTCAAGTCAGTGATGCCATCCAGCCATCTCATCCTTGGTCGTCCCCTTCTCCTCCCACTTCTCCTCCTGCCCCCAATCCCTCCCAGCATCAGAGTCTTTTCCAATGAGTCAACTCTTCGCATGAGGTGGCCAAAGTACTGGAGTTTCAGCTTTAGCATCATTCCTTCCAAAGGAATCCCAGGGCTGATCTCCTTCAGAATGGACTGGTTGGATCTCCTTCCAGTCCAAGGGACTCTCAAGAGTCTTCTCCAATACCACAGTTCAAAAGCATCAATTCTTCGGCACTCAGCCTTCTTCACAGTCCAACTCTCACATCCATACATGACCACTGGAAAATCCACAGCCTTGACTAGACAGACCTTTGTAATGTAATGTAACGTAATGTCTCTACTTTTCAATAAGCTATCTAAGTTGGTCTTCCAAGCAGTAAGTGTCTTTTAATGGCCGAGAGTACCAGGCTGCAACAGCGCAGGAATGGCCAAGAGGAGCTACCCCACATCCAAGGCCAGGAGCAGTGGCCGGGAGGAGCAACCCCATATCCAAGGAGCAGTGGCTGCACGGGCGCAGAAGGGCCTAGCAGAGCTATGCTACGTTCGAGGTCAGGAGGGGCGGTGGTGAGGAGATACCCCTCGTCCAAGGTAAAGAGCAGTGACTGCATTTTGCTGGAGCAGCCGTGAAGAGATACTCCACTTCTAAGTTAAAAGAAACCCAAATAAGACAGTAGATGTTGCAAGAGGGTATCAGAGGGCAGACACATTGAAACCATAACCACAGAAAACTAGTCAATCTAATCACACTAAGACCACAGCCTCGTCTAACTCAATGAAACTAAGCCATGCCTGTGGGGCCACCCAAGATGGGCGGGTCATGATGGAGAGGTCTGACAGAATGTGGCCCACTGGAGAAGGGAATGGCAAGCCCCTTCAGTATTCTTGCCTTGAGAACCCCATGAACAGTATGAAAAGGCAAAATGTAAGGTAATTAGCCTCCAACTAAAATAAACTAATTGATTTAAAATATATATTTAGTGAAAAGGCTACTCCTTTTGTTAAAGAACTAGAAAAAAAATCAGTTTGGGGGCCTAATAAAGGATCAAGGAAGTTGTCTTTTCCCAAAATTTTGAGTAAGAAAGTAGTGTTTTCCCATGAGAAGTTAAAATATCAAGCCTGAGAAAACCTAGAGTTCATGCTATTAAGTGATACCAGAATTCCAAGCTGACTGGATAATAGAAATCCCACGGACCCTAGAAAGAGGCAAGAAAAACCTCTATTAAGCTGTATACAATACCCACAAATACATACGCAAGACACTTGACTCAGCAAACCAGGAAATAATCTGCCATGACAGGAAGTCAGCAGATAAAACAAACTGGAATATGTATCACACCAAGAATTTGCAAGAACAGAATAAACTGAGAAAGATTAGAAAATAAGAATTTTCAAATAAAGAACTAAGAAATGGAAACTATAAGCACAGAGAACTCTGGTTGTGGGGTGGGGGGGTGGAAATAGCTAAAAGACTTTGAGAAAGAATCAGTGGCATTCCAATTAAATCTCAACAGATGGGTTAAAATACAGGTTAGTTAAATTTTTGATTTTCAAAAATGAAAAGATGAATCAGTATGATAGAAGAAAGAAGATAGAGAATTATCAAGAAGTTAAAAAAATTGATAAGAGGTGTGGAAAGAGTAAAGAGAAGATTTAACTTATATAAAACTGGAGCTCCAAAAAGACAGAACAGAGATGCTGAGAAGATAATGGCTGAGAATATTCCAGAACTGATGAAAAAGCATAAATCCTGAGAAAAAAATGTACAAAAACTTGTAAGCATAAAAAAATTAATACCTAGATATATTGCTTAAATACTGTAAGCATATTACTCAGCCATTAAAAAGAATACATTTGAATCAGTTCTAATGAGGTGGATGAAACTGGACCCTATCATACACAGTGAAGTAAGCCAGAAAGAAAAACACCAACACAGTATACTAATGCATATATATGGAATTTAGAAAGATGGTAACGATAACCCTGTATGCGAGACAGCAAAAAGAGATACAGATGTATAGAACAGTCTGTTGGACTCTATGGGAGAGGGCGAGGGTGGAATGATTTGGGAGAATGGCACTGAAACATGTATAATATCTTATATGAAACAAATCGCCAGTCCAGGTTCGATGCATGATACTGGATGCTTGGGGCTGGTGCACTGAAGATGACCCAGAGGGATGGTACAGGGAGTAAGGAGGGAGTGGGATTCAAGATGGGGAACACGTGTATACCTGTGGCAGATTCATGTTGATGTATGGCAAAGCCAATACAATATTGTAAAGTAATTAATCTCCAATTAAAATAAATAAATTTTTTAAAAAGTTTTCTTAAATCACTAGCAAAAAATAATAATAATAAAATAAATAAATCCATACCCAGTTGTATTTTAATAAATCTGGAAAACAAAAAAGACAAAGGGATTCTCAGAAGGGAAAAAAGGGGAGAAATTAATTTTTTTAACACAAAGAAAAATCAGAAGTCTTCTCCAGGACTTCCATGGAGGTCCAGTGGTTAGGATTCTGTGCTTCCATTGCAGGGGAAATGAGTTTGATTCCTGGTCAGAGAATAAGATTCTACATGCCATGTATGCAAAAAAAGAAAAAAAGAAGAAGTCATCTCCATGGTAACAACAGGTGTCAGGAGACAATTAAAACTATTTTTATCATTTAGAAAGAGCTAACTATGGCCTTAAAACACTATAACCAGCTAATTAAGTTGTAAAATGAAAGTGAAGCAGATGCATTTTTAGTTATCTAAAATATGAAAGAATGTACTATTCAGATTTGCACTGGGAAAAAACCACTACAGTATGGTCTTCAGTAATAAGTTAATTGAACCCAGAAGGAAAATGCAAGGTACAAGAAGTAATTGTGAGCAAAGAAATTGTTAAATAAAGACTGCCAATAATAACAGTAATAATGACCAATTGAGGCATTTAGAAAAATGTAAAGCTAAAGCTTTCCAGTTGCCATGTACAGAGGTGAGAGCTGGACCATAAAGAAGGTAGAGCACCAAAGAATTGATGCTTTCAAACTGTGATGCCAGAGAAGACTCTTGAGAGTCCCTTGGACAGCTAGGAGATCAAACCAGTCAATCTTAAAGGAATTCAACCCTGAATACTCATTGGAAGGACTGATGCTGAAGCTGAAGCTTCAATCTTTTGGCCACCTGATGTGAACAGCCAACTCATTGGAGAAGACCCTGATGCTGGGAAAGATTGAAGGCAGAAGAAGAGGGCGATAGAGGATCATAAGGTTGGATAGCATCAACTCAGTGGACATGAACTTGGGCAAACTCCAATAGAAGTGAGAGGCAGGGAAGCCTGGGGTGCTGCAGTCCATGGGATTGCAAAGAGTCAGACACAATTTGGTGACTGAACAACAACAACAAAGCTAAACATAAGACAAAGGGATCCTGAAAAGCCAGACAAGATGATAATCAAAACTTGATAGTAAGAGTTAATTGTTCTTAGGGGGTTGTATTATCAGCATAAGGGTAGAGAGGCTGATTATTTTTAGCTTTGGTTGAATCAAGTATGCAAGTTTAAATTTTAAGTGTAATCCCTAAAACCACAGAAATAGAATCTATTATTTCCAAACTAATAGAGAAGAAAAACCAGGGAATAAAGAAAATTCAATAAAACAGATACTGGGGAAAAAAAGAGAAAAGTAAAGAAAAACTGTGAAAAGCAAAAATATGAAGATGACAGAAATAAATAAATTCAAGTGTAACAATACTCATAATAAATATGAATAAGTTAAACTTGCTAGTTAAAAATAAAGATTCTCAGATTTTCAGTCATATTTTTAATCCAGGTGTATGCTCATCATAATTCTATTATGACATAGATGACATAGAAATTGTCTGAAAAAAGATGGAAAAGACAAATCTGACTTTCAGTTAAACATTAGAAATTCAGATCAATTATTGCTACTCTTCTCTAAAGCCCCCAAAAGGAATTAAACCCACAAAGGCCACAGAAGAGATGAGAAATGTAAAGGACATTTAGGAAGAAGGAAAGTAGATGGATAGATGGTAACTGACTCATCAGAGCAAGGAAAGACCAGTAGGCAGTCTGCAGGAGGCAAGAAGCAACATGAAGTGTATGACTCACAGTAGAAGCCAGAAGGGCCTGAACTAGAGGCAACAAGCACCTCTGAAAGCCTAAGAAAAAGAAAAGTCTAGTTGAAATCCTTCATGAGAAACTGACAAACAACTAATCTCAAAAATATACAAGCAACTCCTGCAGCTCAACTCTAGAAAAATAAATGACCCAATCAAAAAATGGGCCAAAGAACTAAATAGACATTTCTCCAAAGAAGACATACAGATGGCCAACAAACACATGAAAAGATGTTCAACATCACTCATTATCAGAGAAATGCAAATCAAAACCACAATGTGAGGTACCATTTCACACCAGTCAGAATGGCTGCCATCCAAAAGTCTACAAGCAATAAGTGCTGGAGAGGGTGTGGAGAAAAGGGAACCCTCTTACACTGTTGGTGGGAATGCAAACTAGTTCAGCCACTATGGAAAATAGTGTGGAGATTCCTTTAAAAATTGCAAATAGAACTGCCTTATGACCCAGCAATCCCACTGCTGGGCATACACACAAAGGAAACCAGAATTGAAAGAAACACACGTACCCCAATGTTCATCACAGCACTGTTTATAATAGCCAGGACATGGAAGCAACCTAGATGTCCATCAGCAGATGAATGGATAAGCAAGCTGTGGTACATATACACAATGGAGTATTACTCAGCCATTAAAAATAATACATTTGAATCAATTCTAATGAGGTGGATGAAACTGGACCCTATTATACAGAATGAAGTAAGCCAGAAAGAAAAACACCAATACAGTATACTAACACATATGTATGGAATTTAGAAATATGGCAACAATAACCCTATATGCGAGATAGCAAAAGAGACACAGATGTATAGAACAGATCTATAGACACAGATGTATAGAACAGAGGAGAGGATGAGATGATCTGGGAGAATGGCATTGAAACATGTATAATATCATATATGAAATGAATCGCCAGTCCAGGTTCGATGTATGATACAGGATGCTTGGGGCTGGTGCACTGGGATGACTCAAAGGGATGGTATGGGTAGGGAGGTGGGCGGGGGGTTCAGGATGGGGAACACGTGTACACCCGTGGTGGATTCATGTTGATGTATGGCAAAACCAAGACAATATTGTAAAGTAATTAGCCTCTAACTAAAATAAATAAATTTTTAAAAAAGAAATTAAAGCTGCTTTCATGAATAAAAGTTAGTTGCTTTTTAGTATTAAAAAAAGAGAGAGAAACTGGTATCCTCTCCAAACATGCAGGGCCTCCTGACCCCAGCAAGAGACAAAGCCTCTCCCTGGAAGGGTTGTCCAGAGAGCCTCACAACTGGGAGATCAAACACAGTGATGGGCAAGTGCGAGGTGCCTACTGAAATAGAGAGATCATTTAATGGTGAGATTACAAGTGCCCTTCTTGTCTTGGCACTTGAGATCATTGACTGTCAGGCTTATCTTGCAGGTAAGAAATTAAATGTTCCACCCTGGGGAGATAGAACAATCCAAAAGAAAGCCTACAGACATTTAGACTTGAGTGTCATACGAAGACCTTAATAATTGGGTATCTACCCATTAATCTACAGTGAGCATCATTCTTAATTGACATATTTTAGAAATATTACCTTTAATAGGGGAAAAGCAAGAATTTCTGCTTTCATCATTTCAATTCAGCACTGGTCTAGACTTCTGAGTTGTACAGTAAGTTGAGAAAAGAAATTAAGAGATATAATTAAGAAGTAAAATCATGCCACATATAATTGCCTACACAGAAAATACAAGAAGAATACCTAAACTATAAAAAGTTTTTAAATAAAAAAATCTAACAGGAAATATGAAAGTCCTTATTGGGAAAAATTAATCTATGTAGCCAAACGCTGGAGAATAATGCTTAAATTAAAGAGAATGCCTTAGATGGGAAGATAATTTTTTAAGTCAATTCTCTTCCAAAGTAGCCTATAATCTAATTAAAATCTGAATTAAAAACTAGCCAGTAAAATAAAGTAAAAAATGATAATAATAAATAAATAAAATAAAAACTAGCCAGTCCTCCCCTGCGTGTCTCCTTTACTATTCACACAGAATACTTCCCTTCAGACACTTCTGGTCACCAAAATGTGGGTGGTTTTCCCCACATAAAACAATTCTCCACAACACCAGCTAGATGTTCTACAATTTAATTCAGTTCTGATACTATCTACCTGGAGAGAATGTCAGATAGTGTCAGACCCATGGGTTAAGGGCTCAGTCCCACATAACTGCTCCCACCTCACATCAAATGTCAATCCCAAGTAGTAGGTCTCCAAGTTACCCATAACTTCTGTCCAATCTGGCTATAAATATGAGGTCCCCACAACCCTCTCCTCACGTTTGGTTAATTGGCTAGAGAAACTCACAGAATTCAGGGAAACAGTTACATTTATGAGTTTGTTAAAAGATATGATAAAGGATATAGATGAACAATGGGATAAAGAGATACATATGGCAAGGTCTGGGTAGGGGGGCATGGAGTTGAGGTGCAATCACCCTCCCTATGTGGATGCACTCATTAACCTGGAAGCTCTCAGAAACCCCTACTATTGGGATTTTATAGAAGCTTCCCTAAGTAGGCATGATTGATCATTAAGTACATTTCCAGCTAGCTACTCTCACCTCTCTGGAGGATGGAAAGCGGGGCTGAAAATTCCAACAGCTAACTATGGTTTGGTCTTTCTAGGGACCAGGCCCTATTCAGGAAAAATTGTCTAGGTAGAAAATACACATATTTTCTCTCAGTGCCTTTTTCAAGGAGCTTCACAAGGCAATCATAAAGTTCACTGGAAAATTAAAAGACAATAGCCAAAACAATTTTGAAGAAGAAAGGGAGGGGGAGGGAGAAGAAGGATAAAAAGTAGGACTCATCCTGCTGCTGCTGCTAGGTCGCTTCAGTCATATCTGACTCTGTGTGACCCCATAGACAGCAGCCTAACATAATCTAAATAACTGTATTAGCGCAGGGATAGAAAAACACCTGGTTTTCTATTGATCTCACTTTTTAAGCATTCCATATTCATCCACTGCCTCCTGTCTTCCCGGCTCACTCTCTCTAGTACCTCCAGTGAAAATAATCCATTAGATCTTCTGGGTCCTCAAATTTGTATATTTTAATATCCTTTCACTGTCCCTCACCATCTTTGGGTCTCCTCTCCTCTCTTTCACCACCTTAACATGCAAGACCAATATTCCTCTCATTCTCCCTTAAGAAAAATTTTAACACACACTTAGTGGAACTTCATCCCTTACTTGTAACTCTTCACTGCCTGTTTACTACATTTGGGTTGCCAACATGGGGAGCAGAACATACACAACCGTGCTAACTGGTAATTTTAAGTGGGCTTCTAGTGTGCTAGCAAACATGCAACAGGTTTCCAACTCATCCATGCTCTTACTCTGCCCCAATGACCATTTCTTGTATTTTCTTCTCTCTTCCAGCCTGTACTACTTTCTCCTCCATCCTCCCTTGGGAAATAGACTGATCTTCTGAGTAAATTAAAGAATAAAAATCAGATTTTTTTTTCTAGTTATCTACATAGAAACAATTTGACTGAAAGTTGACATTTTTAAAACAGTTATGCAAATTAGAAGATGATAGCATAATATCCAAATAATAAAAGAAAAATAATTGTTAACTTGTCCTATATCTGGCTAAACTTTTTAAGAATGAAGATAAAACTTTTCAGAAAATCAAAACCAAGACCATTTTCTTCTTAGAATTATTCACTAAAAGAGTGTACTCTAAGAAAGAGGAAAATAATCCAGAAAGAAAGGTCTGCAATACATAAAGCAATGGTGAATAAACAAATCAGTAAACTTAGGTCTCTATAAATAGGAGCTATAGTAAATAATCATAATAACATCAAACCAGGGTTTAAAGTTAAAATAGAATAAAATACTGGAAAACAGTAAAATGTACAATAGTAGGGGTGATTGGGATTAAAGTATTCTAAGATTCTTGAATTGTATGCAGGACAGAAATGTTAGCTTTATATCTTAAGTGTGCATGTTAGTATTTTAATAATAACCATTAAAAATGAATGTTAATTTTATAGTGAGTAGGAAAAAAGTTTACAAAGTTTACTGATCAAAATGAGGGCAATGGAGAAAAAATGTGTCAACTTAGAAAAATCAATTTAAATTCAAAATAGAATAAGACAGAAAAAGTAAATCAAATATATTTGTGATCATACTTAACATCAGACTAGAATAGCACATTAAAAGAGAAAGTTGCCTGATTGGATCTAGCTATCTGCTATTTTAAAAAGACATATGTCAGATACAAGGACACAGAAATACTCAGAGTTAAAAGATGTAAACAGTCTGTTCCAAGTAAATACCAATCAGAGAAAGCTGGTATGGCACTATTCATATTACAAGAGATAGGCTTTAAAAGAACACATTATCAAGAATAAAGAAATGATGATAAGTCATTTACCTAAACAAGAACTTATGTAAAGTTTAAACGTATATGCACCTAACAAGCAAAAAGTGTGGAAGAAAATCAAGGAGAAGTGGAGACTTAAATGCACCTCTCTCAGTATTCAGTAAACCATGCAGGGGAAAAGATTTATATAAAATATACAACTTAATTAACAAGTTTTATCTAGTTCAGTTCAGTCACTCAGTCATGTCCAACTCTTTGTGACCCCATGAACTGCAGCACACCAGGCCCCCGTGTCCATCACCAACTCCTGGAGTTTACCCAAACTCATGTCCATTGAGTCGGAGATGCCATCTAAGCATCTCATCCTCTGTCATCCCCTTCTCCTGCCTTCACTCTTTCGCAACATCTTTTCAACTGAGTCAGCTCTTTGTATCAGGTGTCCAAAATATTGGAGTTTCAGCTTCAAAATCAGTCCTTCCAATGAATACCCAGGACTGATTTCCTTTAGGATGGATTGCTTGGACCTCCTTGCAGTCTAGTTCAGTTGAGTTCAGTCGCTCAGTCGTGTCCGACTCTTTGCGACCCCATGAATTGCAGCACACTAGGCCTCCCTGTCCATCACCAACTCCCAAAGTTTACTCAAACTCATGTCCATCGAGTCGGCAATGCCATCCAACCATCTCATCCTCTGTCATCCCACTTCTCCTCCTGCCTCCAATCCCTCCCAGTATCAGAGCCTTTTCCAATGTGTCAACTCTTCGCCTGAGGTAGCCAAAGTATTGAAGTTTCAGCTTTAGCATCAGTCCTTCCAAAGAAATCCCAGGGTTGATCTCCTTTAGAATGGACTGTTTGGATCTCCTTGCAGTCCAAGGGACTCTCAAGAGTCTTCTCCAACACCACAGGTCAAAAGCATCCATTCTTTGGCACTCAGCTTTCTTCACAGTCCAGCTCTCACATCCAGACATGACCACTGGAAAAACCACAGCCTTGACTAGACGGACTTTTGTTGACAAAGTAATGTCTCTGCTTTTTAATATGCTATCTAGGTTGGGCATAATTTTTCTTCCAAGGAGTAAGCGTCTTTTACTTTCATGGCTGCAGTCACCATCTGCAGTGATTTTGGAGCCCCAAAAAATAAAGTCTGACACTGTTTCCACTGTTTCCCCATCTATTTTCCATGAAGTGATGGGANCAGGGCTGATCTCCTTCAGAATGGACTGGTTGGATCTCCTTGCAGTCCAAGGGACTCTCAAGAGTCTTCTCCAACACCACAGTTCAAAAGCATCAATTCTTCAGCGCTCAGCCTTCTTCACAGTCCAACTTTCGCATCTATACATGACCACTGGAAAAACCATAGCCTTGACTAGATGGACCTTAATCGGCAAAGTTATGTCTCTGCTTTTGAATAGGTTGTCTAGGTTGGTCATAACATTTCTTCCAAGGAGTAAGCGTCTTTAATTTCACGGCTGCAATCACCATCTGCAGTGATTTTGGAGCCCCAAAATATAAAGTCTGACACTGTTTCCACTGTTTCCCCATCTATTTCCCATGAAGTGATGGGACTGGATGCCATGACCTTCGTTTTCTGAATGTTGAGCTTTAAGCCAACTTTTTCACTCTCCTCTTTCACTTTCATCAAGAGGCTTTTTAGCTCCTCTTCACTTTCTGCCATAAGGGTGGTGTCATCTGCATATCTGAGATTATTGATATTTCTCCCAGCAATCTTGATTCCAGCTTGTGTTTCTTCCAGCCCGATGTTTCTCATGATGTACTCCCCATATAAGTTAAATAAGCAGGGTGACTATCACTTTAACTTATTGCAAATAGTCCTTGTTCTTGGGGGCATAGCAAGAAATAAAAGTATTTAATATTGATCCTAACTTTTTTTTTTCTAGAGAGAAATAAGAAAAAAAAACATAAGAAAGAGGAGCCTTGATTTTCTACTAAAGCCCCTCAGTACTTAATAATCAAAACAGCAAATATCATGGAATAAAGAAGACTCTAAGTCAGGGAGGGGATTTTCTCAACAGCTTCTCAGAGGAAGGAGTTTTTGTGTAGTGAAAGCAGAACTGGCTGGAAGTGAGGAAGCCTGAGGTTTAGGTTTAGTTCTGTGAAAACCCAGATCTGTGAATCTGTAGGACTCTTGGCTCTTTAGTCCCTTTTGGCTTCAGTTTCCTATCTTACAAAATAACTAATTTTGTAATATTTTACAATTGAAAATTATTGAGGACACAACTTTTTAACCTTGTCAAATAAGGACAAAGAAAAGCAAACAAATAAACTGCAAAACCAAAAACTGTCATCAAACTCCATCATCATTTCACAAATGAAATGACACACCAGCACCAAAAATGCAAGAACACAATTTCACATTTAAAAAAATCAGTTTTGTGTAAAAAAAAACTCTCAACATTTGCTCTTGTTTGTTTCTTTCCTCCATGGGCAAGTACACATTTGCCTTGGACTCATTTGGGAACCTCAGCAATAAGCTCTCTCACCTTCCCTTCTTGTGCTATCATGTTGTGGCCCTGAGCTGACCCCGTATACCTTACTGGACGTTCAATGGCAAATTCAGGGACTCAGAGGGAACACCGAAGTCATGCTGCAGAGCAGAGACGTTCAGCACTGGGAAACTATTACTGAACAACTGCTGATGCCAAGTACTATTATGGGTGGTGGAATTTCACGGAGAACAAAACAAACACAAGAACAGGCTTCATGGAACTTATGTTCTATTAAGAGAACCAGATTATTAACAAAGGCATAGCACATACGTAGTATATCATATAATCTTAAATGCTATCAGTTCAGTTCAGTTCAGTCACTCAGTCATGTCCGACTCTGCGAGCCCATGAATCGCAGCACGCCAGACCTCCCTGTCCATCACCAACTTCCGGAGTTCACTCAAACTCACATCCATTGAGTCGCTGATGCCATCCAGCCATCTCATCCTCTGTCATCCCCTTCGCCTCCTGCCCCCAATCCCTACCAGCATAAATACTATCAGTTCAGTTCAATTCAGTTGCTCAGTCGTGTCTGACTCTTTGTGACCCCGTGAACTGCAGCATGCCAGGCCTTCCTGTCCATCACCAATTCCTGGAGTTTACTCAGACTCTTGTCTATTGAGTTGGTGATGCCATCCAACCATCTCATCCTCTGTCATCTCCTTCTCCTCCCGCCTTCTATCTTTCCCAGCATCAGGATCTTTTCAAATGAGTCAGTTCTTCACATCAGTTGGCCAAAGTATTGAAGTGTCAGTTTCAACATCAGTCCTTCCAAAGGATGTTCAGGACTGATTTCCTTTAAGATGAACTGGTTGGACCTCTTTGTAGTCCAAGGGACTCTTAAGAGTCTTCTCCAACACTATAGCTCAAAAACATCAATACTTCGGTGCTCAGCTGTCTTTATAGTCCAACTCTCACATCCATACATGACTATCAGAAAAACCATAGCCTTCACTAGATGGACCTTTGCCATCAAAGTGCCATCTAGTTAAATACTACAGAAAAAAAATAAAGCCGGTAAGTCTGGTAGGTAGTCACTCAAATGTCAAATGTGGTCAGAGAGGATCTCCCTGAGCAGAGACTAGACGGAAAGGCAGGGACTGTGTCACAGAGTTGTTTGAGGGAAGAACACTTTTGGTACAGGGAATAGTAACTACAGATGCCCTTGACAAGAGTGTGCTTGATGGTGTTGTGGAACAGCTATGCACAGAGGTAAGGAGGGGGAGGAAAAGAAATCACAAGTAGTTGAGGACCAGGGCAGGATCTCACAAGCTCCAGCAAGGACTGACTTTTCTCTGAGTGCATAGTGAGTATGAGAGGGCATTGTGCAGAGGAGTGACATAGCTGACTCATGTTTTCATAAAATTACTCTGCTACTGTATAAACGAGAAAGAGTATTTTACAACCGAAAAGAGAGATACCTGAAAAGTACCTTCTATGATGGTGGTATTTTTGTTGTTGCTGCTGTTATTTTAGTGATGAGAGAAATAGGAAAACAATATGGTACTCAGTGGGAGGAAGGCTAAGATTTGGAAATAAATATCTAAAGCAATATATACCTTTATATTCTTTATCTGTATCTATAAATCTCTATAGAGATGTGCATAGATATATACATATAAAGGTTGTGTAGGTAGGTAGATCTATCTATCTATAAATCTCTATGGAAATGTGTATAGGTATATACATATAAAGATTGTGTAGGCAGGTAGATCTATCTATCTTTCTGCCTGTCTATCTATCTATCTTCTCTCTGCTTGCATGCGTGCTCGATCTCTCAGTCGTGTCTGACTCTTTGCGACCCTATGCACTGTAGCCACCAGGCTCCTCTGTCCATGTGTTTCCCAGACAAGAACACTGGAGTAGGTTGCCATTGCCTCCTCTAGGGGATTTTCCCCACCCAGGGATTGAACCCATGCCCCCTGCCTTGGCAGGTGGATTCTTTACCACTGAGCCACCTGGGAAGCCCATATTCTCTCTACATGAATTCTCTCCTTTAGTTCTTCCCAAACTAATGCTTTCTAATTTTAAGCTTTTTAAAACTTTTTTAAAATTTTTATTAGCTAATTATTATATATATTCCATGGGAACCCTATGTATTAGTCTAGAAGGACTAGGGTATGCTACAGTGATAAAGAAACCTCAAAATCTTGATGATTTGACATCATGAAAGAATATGTCCAATGTGGATTAGCAGGCAGGTGGATAATCTTGGTTATACTGATTTTTAAAAAATTCTGCCCAGGAATAATACATACTGTTTTCCCTCACACTTCACTGGTCTAAGTACATGGCCATGCCTAACTTCAACAAGGAAGGGAAATGCAACAGTACATGTTCCTGTAAGAATGAGAAATGGGGGAAAAAACTGAAAGTCCTAATGACTCCCACTGTCTGGCTCACTTTTTCTGATTGGATCTCAAGATTTCCTTGCTTTCAGCATTCCAATTTGCATAGGTCTTCCTTGTTTATTTTAATCGGGCTATTTATGACCTAAAAATTCCCAAATCCCTTATGCCACTCATGTGACACTGCCCATTGCCTTATAGTGGAGTTATTTTTGTATCAAGGCACAAGTGGCATATGCTGGTCTGAGTGCACACCTATCTTTTCCTTTACCCCGGTAGGTTAGTCTTTACAGCCAGGAAATGGATCCAGAAAGATCCCATGGAAAAGCAATAGCATCACGTGATTCATTGTTAGATTAATGCATTGGTGAGTGACAAGATGCCATCTTGAGCAATAGTAATAGGTTTCCAACTCTGAAAACATTCTAATACTGTCCCAAACAAAGAAATTATTTTGAGTTTCCAGATCAGGGAATAAGAGCCACATGCCATCTCACTATCAGCGTATCAAACTGTGATTTTTCTTTCTTGACATTTCAGAGATTATGACTATGTAGTGATAAGGACAGGAAAATGTGAAGCTACTGAACCTCCACAGATGGAGCCCTCTTTTTCACTTTTTAATCGTCTGACTTATTAAAAGTAATGTCTCTTCTTGGTTAAGTGACAGATATTAGAGAGTGCTATTTTTCTTTCAGCAGTCCCCATTTAACACTCTAGGCATTTAACACACAAGGCATAAACGAGCAGTAGAAAAATGCCAAGATAGAGAATAATCCCTGGGAGAGCTTGGTGGGGGAAAAGATCAGGTTTTAAAATAGAAACCCATCCATTAGCTACAAGTGGAAACAAACTTTCATTTGCTTTACTAAACTGGAGGCTTCTTGAAAGTTGGGATTGTTTTTTATTTTTCTTTCTCATACTGCAGCCCAACAGTGTACACTGCCAAGAGGTGGCATAAATAAACACTTGTCTGTTGAACAACAAAAGTTGTACCGGGCTTGCTTCTTCCATCCAATAGGTGGCATTGTTGATTTATAAATGGCTTTTTATAGCACAGGAAAGTATATTTAATATCTTGTGATAAGCCATCATGGAAAACAATATGAAACAAGAATGTCTCTGTGTGTATAACTGAGTCATTCTTCTATACAGCAGAAACTGGCACAACATTGTAAATCAACTCCACTTGAATAAAATAAATACAAGTGGCTTTTAGAACCAGCACAGCAGCTAAGCAACCACCATCATCAGTTTTTTTGTTGCTGTTTTATTTATTTATTTTTAATATAAATTTATTTATTTTAATTGGAGGCTAATTACTTTACAATATTGTATTGGTTTTGCCATACATCAACATGAATAAATTGGTTATATTTTTGAGGGCAATACTCTGGGCAATAGAAAGTATTAGTACAAATCACATCTATGGTTCATAGAGGAGAAGGCAATGGCAACCCAGTCCAGTACTCTTGCCTGGCAAATTCCATGGATGGAGGAGCCTGGTAGGCTGCAATCCCTGGGGTCGCTGGGAGTTGGACACAACTGAGCGACTTCACTTTCACTTTTCACTTTCATGCATTGGAGAAGGAAATGGCAACCCACTCCAGTGTTCTTGCCTGGAGAATCCCAGGGATGGGGGAGCCTGGTGGGCTGCCGTCTATGGGGTGGCACAGAGTTGGACATGACTAAAGTGACTTAGCAGCAGCAGCAGTAAATGATAAAAAAAAAAAATCCAACTTTCCCTCTTTGATTTCTCTGGATGAACTCAGAGGGAATTCTTTGTTTTCATTTCTGTTAGTGCCAGTTTAACCTTGATTTGTATCACTTGAATTTACACATTAATTCACTAAATCACTTCTGTATTGAACCAGTGGCATTTACACACTTTGGTTTTTGTGCTTATTATACAAAGCTAGAAGAGGACAGGGCTACAAATAATGACACCCTATGTTCAGTGCTCAAGATTCTTGCAATCTAGTAAGATAAAATATATATAAATTCAAGTAGCAATAATTCAGGCAAGATGCTCTTATGTTGGATACTAATAGTCAAAAATAAAAACTAACACTTGGTGGGAACTACAGTGTGCCAGCCACTGTTCTAAGCATTTATTTGATCCTCATAGCAACCTTTTGGAGTAGGTAGTATTACTATCCTCATTTTATTAGGGAGGAAATTGAGACCTGGGGAACTGAAGTAGTCAGGTCATGGCAGGTACTGTGACTCCATTTATAAGAGCAGCTTATACTAAGTACTTATCATTTGTCAAGTAAGTGTTTTTGCCTTTATATGTGTTATGTTAGCTAATTTTCATGCTAACAATTTCAACCAAGTATTATCCATTATCTTTATGTTACTTTTATTTCCTATAAGAGTGTAATAGCCTTTCTTAACAAAATATAAATGTGCTTACCTCTCTATTTTTTGAAAATGAAGCACAGAGATTTGTACAAACATGGGTTTATTAATTTAACTTCAAATATAACTGGGTTCCAGAATGCAAATAATTTACTAAGCATCATGAGAGTGTGCATTTTTTCCCATAACAGTTCCTTTTCATCCAGCTTTTAATAAAAATTAAAAATATGTATTTGTAAACTTTATTGCATCCTCTTCAGATTAAGAAAATCTGCTTTCAGCAGTGGAAATAATGGCCAAATGATTGGTTAGAATTACTGAAATTTCATCCATTTTGATTCACTAATACATCACAAAACCTTTGAAATAGGGAAGTTACATATATACATACGATAAGCTTTTTCCATCTTCAAGAAACAAGCAGAATCCCATGAACTCCAACAACCTATAGCCTTCCCTTCAACTGAAAAAAGAAAGAAATGAGGAGTGGGGATTGAGGGGAAACAACGACAACAACAAAAAATAAGGGAGATAAATTTGGACATGGAATTTGGAAGATAAGTTTGGTTTGATTTTTAATCATGGTGTAGGTTAGCAAGAACATGTAAAGATAAAGATCTTATTTAGAAATTTACCAAATCATTTTTTTCTTTTAAAATTAACAATTTGGGGTTGCACTGACAGTCCAGTGGTTAAGACTCTGCTTCCATTGCAGGGCCCCTGTGTTTAATCCCTTGTTAGGGAATTAAAACCCCACATGTGCAGCATGACCAAAAAAAAAAAAAAGTAAAAAAGTAAAATAAAATAGCAGCTTCTTGGAATATAATTCATATATAATTAACTCCCCCATTTTAAAGTGTACAGTTTTCAAAGCTTGTTTTCTGAAATTTATAAGAGTTTTTCTCACGGTTGAGTAATGAGAAATTCTGGTTAATCTAATATACTGGTTAATATTTGCCATGGACACTTTTTACCTCAATACGGCTGAATTTCAGGATTCCTAATTAGGCATATGGCCACTTTACATGCAGGCTGAAAATCTTCTATTTTTAAAGGAAAGTACCAAAGTGTTACAAACGTACATTTAAAATTTTTACTAAATTACTGGGAGGACTATTCTGATATCCCCTATTTCAAACTAGACAATGAATCACCAGAATTCTGTAGTTCATTTGTCTGAAATTAAATTAAATTAAATTAATACCTAAGTATTTGTCCAAACCTCAAATCAGAGTTCAAAGAATGAAATGTTTTTTGTGTGTGATTCCCAGGCTTATTTTCAAAGGGTTGAGAGACCATGCTTTTATACTTACTCTTAAAAAAAAATGGAGAGAAAACTTGCATATAATTTTAGACTCACGTGGAGGAAAATTCATGGCTTCTTAGGTTGCTTAAGATTTATTTTTGCATGTTTGTTAATCATCTTGTAAGTTTAATTATTCTATTTTCCAATCAGAGGGAACAAGCTAACAAGATATAAAACACATAAAACATCTCCTTTCAACTTTCTCTGTTCTCTGGAAGAATCCTAATACTAAATTGAGTTTTATTTCCTACCACTAAAGATATCCTCCAAAAGAGTTTCCATACACTTCCCATGACAAGGTGTGTATTCATGAGGCAATATGTAATGAGAAAGAAGTTTTAAGTTTGCATTTTAGCAATGTCCTTCGAAAAAGAAAGTTTATGTGCTAAGTGGCAAGTTGTCAGGGATATAGGCATTCTTACATTGGTTGGTTGGAAAGAAAGAAAATGTTAGTCACTCAGTCATGTCTGACTCTTTGTGACCCTATGGACTGTAGCCTCCCAGGTTCCTCTGTCCATGGAATTCTCTAGGCAAGGATACTGGAGTGGCTAGCCATTCTCTTCTCCAGGGGATCTTCCCTATCCGGAGATGGAAGCCAGGCAGATTCTTTACCGTGGTGAGCCATCAGGAAATCCCACGTTGGTTGGAAGGAAATATCATTCACAAACTTCCTGAAAGTCACTTGTGTAATTTGTGTTAAAAGAAACTTTACCCAAAGGCAAACTCTTTGACCTTGCAATTCTACCTCACAGTTTATCTTAAGAAACAAATGGACATTTGTATGGGGACATATGTACAAGAATATTGAACACAATGTTTATAGTAACTAAAATTTTAAAATAACCCAGCATCTATCAGTAGAGGATTGATTAAATATTATATCCATGCATACAACATAATACTATAAAACAAAGGAAGAGATTTATTAACGTAGAGAATGTTCATGGCATGTTTTAGAGTGACAAAAAAGAGGTTACAAATGTTGATACTTTTGTAGAAAGACATATGAATTTGTATATGTGTGCAGATATGAATAGAAAAAACCAAGCAGGTTACATACTAAAGTGCTAACCATAGAATTAGTTGGAATTACAGATTATTTCCTGGAGAAGGAAATGGAAACCCACTTCAATATTCTTGCCTGGAGAATCCCATGGACAGAGGAGCCTGGCAGGCTACAGTCCATGGGGTCGCAAGTGTCAGACACAAAGTAGCAACTCAACCACCACCACAGATTATTTTCTTTTTAATTATTTATTTCAGAATAAACATTAGTATATTTATGTATATGGGTGTGTTTATATATATACATATATATATATATATATATTCAGAAAAATAAAGCTATTTTACAAACAGAAACAAACAAAACAAATATAACACAGAAAATTGAGTTCCTGAAGAGAATAAGCAAGCCTGGTAACCTAACTCTTCAATCAATAGCTTTAACTCTTAATTTAACACACAGGTTTGAGTACATGTTATGTACAAGGCACTATATTCCTGATTCTTTAGCTCTTCAACATTCTGCCTCCCTTCCCATTCTTTTCTTCTTCTCCTTCCTTTCATTTCCTTTCTATATCTTTCCTTCCTTCTTCTTCTCTGATTTCTTCCTCTTGGCTTGTTTCAAGTTCCCAAATCCTAATTCTTTTCATATAGGAACACAGGCAGTTTTCTTCCATACACCACCAACCTCTGCATGATCAGTCTAACCTCATGGTTTTCATTTTCTTCCCCTCTCCGTTTTTTGATTTTTTTTTTTAAATTAGAGGGCAATTACAATATTGTGATGGTTTCTGCCATACACCAACATGAAACAGCCACAGGTATACATATGTCCCCTCCTTCTGGAAACTGCCTCCCCATCCCACCTCTCAAGGTGTCACAAAGCACTGACTTTGGCTTCACTGTGTCATACAAATTCCCACAGGCTATCTATTTTACATATGATAATGTATGTGTTCCGATGCTACTACCTTCCCTTTTTAATTCGAATCCCTCCCCAACCTTATTCGACACGGGTTTTGCTTTTACCTCTCAAAGGAAATTGATCTGGCAAAACCAGTAGTAAACTTCAGTGGTTTCATATGAAAACTTTTTTTTGTATTTTCTTCTAGTTTTTCCTCATATGTTTCACATAGTTATACCTGTAGCATAGAAACATTTTTTTTGTATTTTATTTTCCTTTCAACATAATACTGTATTTTCTATACTTAGAAACATTTTTTTAAATTTTATTTTCCTTTTAACTTAACACTATTCATTTCTATACTTCTACTCCCTTACCCACTATATTCACTCTCAAAATTTGCCTAGCATTAAATGATTTTAGTTATGATTAAGCACTTGGCTTCGGTGTAATTAAAAAAAAAGGTGGATAAAAAGCGATAAAGTCTTATCTTTGTAACTTATTGGCCTGTAATAGAAATTACTTAAAGCATAACATAATGAAATGGGGATAATATAGAATCTATGTCATAAGGCTGTTGCAAAGATAAAATCAGTAATGTAAATTAATCCTTTGAACCGTGGCAAGACACAATCAGTAGATGGTAGCTCCTTGTATTGCATTCTACTTAAGTGTACTTTACTTATACACTGTTCTTTCCTAGACATTTAAGTCATAACTATATTATATTACTATTAAAAAGTTACAGTACTTGGTGCAAATATAATATTTTCCTATCTTTTTAAACTATTTTGTTTAATGGTAAAATATAATTCCTTATGAGTCAACTTTCATAACTGGGATGAGAGTGTTAAAGAGGCACAGATGTTTCATATCTCTGGATCACTTTTCTTCAAATGACAATTATTATCTGCATTGCCACCTGCAGTTGGTGCCTGTGCAAGTTCTCCCAACACAATCTATACTGGACAGCATCATCTCTTTCCATGACTGGTATTTTAATAGACATGAAACTGTATCCCACAGTTATTTCAACAAGAATCTTTTTTTTTTTCCATTGTGACCAGTCTACCAAATGCTTACCTACTTATTAGATTTTGTCTTGCATAAATCAATTCTTCCTTAGTGCTCAAAACTAAACTACTGATTTTACTCACGAAACCGTTCTTCCTCCCAATATCTCCATCAAAAAGTGACCTTTCTGTGCATCTAGTTTCTTGGCCCCAAAGCTTAGAGGCACCCTTGATTCATCCCCTACATGGTTTACACCCAATCCATCAGCAACTCTGTGCTTTTTTCTCAATAAATCTGGAATATGATTCCATCGAAGATAACCCATACTATAAAGGGTCTCAGGTGGATTTGGGAGTTGATGTAACTCCTGTGTATCTTGATTATGTTCTGATTACTTGACTGTAGATATTTGTCAAAGCTTATTGAACTGTCCACTTATAATGGATAAATTTTCTACAAGTAACTTATCCTTCTGTGAAAGTGATTTAATATTTTATTCTTGCAAAGAAATTTGCATTCAATTTACATTGTTTTGCCTAGTGTTTGTTAAAAGAATCCAGTTTCTGGTACATTTTAGTTTATTTCCTTGATTTTTCTATTTGGATCTAGGTTATACCTTTTCTAGAAGCTGAAACTTCTTTAAGAGCTCTTCCTGCTTGGTCTTGACTGAAGAATTTGCTTCTCCAAAAAGATTTGAGCCACACAATCCATTGATCTGGCAGCTAGTCCATCTGCTGAGAGTGCCCAATGGGACAGGTGTCATGTTTTTGCAACACCCAGTGCCTTCCTTGAGCAAGTGTATATGATACCTCCTCATGATCTGTACCACAAAGGTCTGTGTGGAGTCGGCCATATACAGAGCTTGAAATTATGACCCTCATCAGTTTTTTCTTCCAATTTTATGGAAATATAGTGACATACAGCACTGAACTTCCTGTGATAAGAATTTCATGATGCATGTAAGTCAAATTGTTATACTGTGCACCTTAAACTCAATATATCATGACTTACATATATCATGAAATTATTATCACAGAAAGTTCAGTGAACATATATAATCTCATATAAATAAACAATTTAAGAAATAGAAAAAATTTTCCTTGTGATAAGAATTCTTAGGATTTCTTAACAACCTTCATCCATGAAGCAGTGTTAATTATATTTATCATATTGTATATTATACCCTTAATACTTATTTATCTTGTAAGTAGAAGTTTTATGTTTTGACTGCCTTCATCCAATTCCTTCTGCCCTCAACCCCTACCCCTGGTAACCACAAATCTCTTTTCCTATGAGTTTTTTTAAAATGTAGTTTTAAGTATAATTGACTTATCACACTATGTTAGTTCCTGCTCACAACATAGAGATTCAATATTTCTACACGTTTCAAAATGATCATATTATTATTTTAGTGATATACCACCATGTAATGATAATTATGTAATTATTGACTTTTTTCCACACTGTACATTTCATATATGTGACTCATTTATTTTACAGCTAGGAGTTAGTACTTCTTAATCTCCCTCACTTATTTCTCTCGTCCCCAACCCCATTCCTCTGGCAACCACCTGTTTGTTCTGTATATTTAGGATTCTGTTTCTGTTTTACTATGTTCATTCAATTGTTTTACTTTTTGGATTCCACATACAAGTAAAATCATACAGTATTTGTCATTCTCTTTCTGACATTTCATTTCACATAATACGTTCTAGAGCCATCTATGAGGTTACAAATGATAGATATCATTCATTTTTATGACTGAGTAATATGCCATTCCCTGGAGTAAGAACTCCAGTATTCTTGCCTGGGAAGTCTGGTGGACAGAGGAGCCTGGCAGGCTGCAGTCCATGGGATTGCAAAGCGCTGGACACGACTGAGTCAGTGAGCACGAGTGCAATGTGCTGTGGTGTTTGTATATACCACTTCTTCCCCATTCATTTATTGATGGACACTTAACTTACTTCCATATCTCAGCATTTGTAAATAATACTGCAAGAAATATAGGGGTGCATATATATTTTTCTCATTAGTGTTTTTATTTTTACCCAGGGGTGAAACTATTGCATCATATGGTAGCTCTATTTTTAATTTTTTGATGAATCTCTCTACTATTTTCTATAGTGGCTGTACCAAGTTACATTCTCACCAACAGAGTCTGAAAATTCTTTCTCCACATCCTTTCCCACACTTGTTATTTGTTGTCTTATTGATAATAGCCATCAGACAGGTGCAAGGTGATATCTCATAATGGATTTGGTTTACATTTCCCTGATGATTGGTGATGTTGAGCATATTTTCATATGCTTGTTGACCATATGTATGTCTTCCTCAGAAAAATATCTATTCAGGTCTTCTACTCATTTTCTAATCAGGTTGTTGTTTTCTTGCTATTAAGCTATTTTCTCTGTTTATATATTTTGGATATTGACTCTGTATCAGTCATAACATTTGCAAATATTTTCTTTCATTTAATAGGCTGTCTTTTCATTTTGTCAATGGTTTCCTTTGTTGGGAAAAAGCTNTTCTTGCTATTAAGCTATTTTCTCTGTTTATATATTTTGGATATTGACTCTGTATCAGTCATAACATTTGCAAATATTTTCTTTCATTTAATAGGCTGTCTTTTCATTTTGTCAATGGTTTCCTTTGTTGGGAAAAAGCTTTTGCATTTAATTAGGTCTCTGTTTATTTTTCGCTTTTGTTTCCCATACCTTAGGCAACAGATCTCAAAAAAACTATGCTGTGGTTTATGTCAGAGTGTTCTGCCTATGTTTACTTCTAGGAGTTTTATAGTTTCCAGTCTTACCTTTAGGGTTTATTTTTTAGTTTATTTTTGTATATGCTTTGAGAAAATGTTTTAATTTGATTCTTTCATAAGTTGGTGTTCAGTTTTCCCAGCACCACTTATCAAAGAAACGATTTTTTCTCCATTTTATACTCTTGTCTCTTTTGTCTCAGATTGTCACGAGTGCATAGATTTGTTTTGAGCTCTCTGTTAGGTGCCATTGATCTGTATCTGTTTTTGTGTCAGAACCATACTATTTTGATTAATGGAGCTTTGTAGTATAGTATGAAGTCACGGAAGGTAATACCTCCAGCTCCGCTCTTCTTTCTTAAAATTATTTTGGGTATTTAGGGTCTTTTGTGTTGATTAGATTTGTTCCTAGGTATTTCATTATTTCAGGTGCAATAATACAATTGCTTTCATAATTTCTCTTTCTGGAAGCTTGTTTTTAGTGTATATACGTACAATATATTTCTTTGTATATCAATTTTGTATCCTGAAAATTTACTAAATTCATTTATTATTTTTAATAGTTTTTTGAGTGGCATCATTAAGATTTTCTATGTAGAGCATTATGTCATCTACAAATAAAGGGAGTTTTACATCTTCCTTTCCAATTTGGATTCCTTTTTTCTCTTTTCTTTCTGATTGCTGTGGCTAAGACTTTCAATATTATCACTGAATAAAAGTGATGAGAATGGGCATCTGTTTTTTTCCTTATGTTAGAGGAAATGGTTCTAGGTTTTTACCATTGATAATGATGTTAGTGGTGGGCTTGTCATATATGGCCTTTATTAGATTGAGATATGCTCTCTCTATACCCACTTTTTTGAGAATTTTCTGCATCTTTTGAGATGATTATATGATTTTTTCTCTTTAATTTGTTAATGTGATGAGCTGCATTGTTTTGCAAATATTGAACCATTATTGTATCCCTGGGATACTCTTGATCATGGTTTACTGTCATTTTAATGTATTGTTGAATTTAGTTTGTTAATATTTTGTTGAGAATTTTTGCATTTATGTTCATCAGTGTTATTTGCCTATCATTTTCCTTTTTTGAGTTGTCTTTGGTTTTGGTATCAAAGTGATGCTTTCCTCATAGAATAAGTTTGGAAGTATTTTTTCCTCTGCAATAATTTGGTATAATTTGAGAAAAATGAGTGTTAACTTTTCTCTAAATGTTTGGTAGAATTCACCTGTGAAGCCATCTGGTTCTGAGCTTTAGTTTGTTGGAAATTTTTTAAGTTACTGACTCAAATTTATTGCTGATAATTAGTCTATTTATAAACATATATTTCTTCTTGGTTCAGTTTTGGGAGAGTTTACATTTCTAGGAATTTTTCTCATTATTTCTAGTTTGTCCCTTTTAGTGGCGTACAGTTGTTTGTACTAAACAACTTATGACCTTTTGTATTTCTGTGGTATTAATTGTGACTTTCCCTTTCAATTTTTGAGTTTATGTGTTTGGATCCTCTCACTTTTCCTGTTGAGTCTGATTAAAGGCTTGTCAATTCTGTTTCTTTTTTCAAAGAACCAACTCGGTTTCATTGATCATTTTTTAAAATCATTTTTTGCTCTGATACTTATGATTTCTTTCCTTCTACTAAATTTGGATTTTGTTTCTTCTTTCTTCAGGTGTAATCTTGAATTGCTTGAGCTTTTTTTGTCTCCTGAGGTAGACATGTTTCTCTGTAAACTTTCCTCTTAGAACTGCTTTTGATGCATTTCATAGATTTTGGATTGTTGTTTCTTTACTTTTATTTGTCCCCAGGTATTTTAAAATTTCCTCTTTGATTTCAATGACATGATTGCTTAGTAGCATATTGTTTACCTTTCACATGTTTATATTTTTGAAGTTTTTTTCCCTATAGTTAATTTCTAGTTTCATAATGTTGTGATTGGTATGTATATATATGTGTGTGTGTATATTGTATATATCAGTTCAGTCACTCAGTCATGTCCGACTCTTTGCGACCCCATGAATTGCAGCACACCAGGCCTCCCTGTTCATCTCCATCTCTTGGAGTTCACTCAGACTCACGTCCATCGAGTCCGTGATGCCATCCAGCCTTCTCATCCTCGGGCATCCCCTTCTCCTCCTGCCCCCAATCCCTCCCAGCATCAGAGTCTTTTCCAGTGAGTCAACTCTTCGCATGAGGTGGCCAAAGTACTGGAGTTTCAGCTTCAGCATCATTCCTTCCAAATAAATCCCAGGGCTGATCTCCTTCAGAATGGACTGGTTGGATCTCCTTGCAGTCCAAGAGACTCTCAAGAATCTTCTTCAACACCACAGTTCAAAAGCATCAATTCTTCGGCGCTCAGCCTTCTTCACAGTAATGTAATGCTCAAAATTCTCCAAGCCAGGCTTCAGCAATACGTGAACCATGAACTCCCTGATGTTCAAGCTGGTTTCAGAAAAGGAGAGGAACCAGAGATTAAATTGCCAACATCCGCTGGATCATGGAAAAAAGCAAGAGAGTTCCAGAAACACATCTATTTATGCTTGATTGACTATGCCAAAGCCTTTGACTGTGTGGATCACAATAAACTGTGGAAAATTCTGAAAGAGATGGGAATACCAGACCACCTGACCTGCCTCTTGAGAAATATGTATGCAGACCAGGAAGCA